>JACCIC010000022.1:292500-400000 GCA_018907035.1 Sycobia sp. Sy_11 | reverse complement strand
ATCGTTCTCTGAAGATACACAATTAATTCATTTTCTATCATGCCAGTTTTCTCTTTGTCGATTCAAGAACTCACTAAGTTATAATGCGAATATAACATCGTACCAATTATTTTGCTATTTACTATTTTCATGAGAACTAATTAGTTCATTCCAGAATTCAAATTTTATAAAAGTACTGTGTTGATCATCGCAAAATATTTTACATGTAGTACTTTGTTAATAGAAATTTTGAGTTGATGTCTGACTATTTCTGTCGAAATTTTTGGATTGTATACATATTTAAAGATTGTAAGGACCCCCTAGTATCGGGGACCAGGCGCTTCAGCACCAACAAGTCTCCCCCTCCCTCCTTGATCCGGCACAGCACACAAATACATCTAACTTGTATAAAAATCTCTGAAAATAGATAACAAAACCTCCTACATATCAAGTTCTAGCATCGCCTCCCGTTCTTTTTTAAATTATCGTGATCGTCACCTCCTGTTCTTCAATTTTTCTGATAAACATGGAAAGGTCATCGACAAATCATCTGCATTTCACCTTATTGATTGATGACCATTTACATTTAACGCGACAGGTAGAAACGAGTTGCAACTTTTGGAAAATTACCTCATCTGCATATGGCTTCTTCTGCTCAATTACCGATCCGGTACTCTGTATACAATCATATTTGGGACACCTTAATAAAACATCAGTTGCATAAAGTGTCATTGTTTTAACTAGCGTGCGTGTATATCTACTATATATAAAGTTTTTGGCAAATGAGTATTCATATATATATATATATATATATATATATATATATATATATATATATATATATAATCTGTATGCGTATATAGGATGACTCGAGTACATGCTCGGACGAATCTGGAGGGGAGATATTCAAAAGCATTCCAAAAGGAAGTACGGCTTTCTGCGTTTGGAAAATCGAGGTAACGTACATTTATAATGTTTAATATTTGTTGGCATATTATAATATATGTGAATAATGCATGTGCTTTATGAAATTTAGGGCTTAAGGATTATTTCGTTGGGGAGAACAAAGGTGGGCACTTTTCTTACGGATTCGGCATATCTGATCTACGCGGCCTCGGCAAGAGATGGTGCACTGCCATATCCAGGAATGCCGGTAGGTTACTACTTACATACACGTAGCTTATACCTTGATATTTCTATTAACCTAGAATGTAAGATAAATTTAGTTTAATAAGTCAACAATTATGTAATAATAGAGATCGTTCGAATATTTCTAAATCTTATTTTTGCGGCACCGAATTCGAAGAAACGAAACAATAATATACTATTTCAAATATAAGCAAGTTCTAATAAGATTTTACCCATAAGTAGGTCTTAGCTTCTTAATTATTGTTGTTTGTTAAGTTTGACCAGGATACCATAGATTATTGATATAAGTACTCAATTTATTTGTACTAAGACGTGTTCATTCGGTGCAACTCATCAATTGACAATAAGTTGTAGTCGAAGGTACTTTAAACAGTTTTTTTCTTAAAATCTTATATTCTTTATTTAAAGTTCGTGCTAACATCAGAAGTTTTATTTAAAAGAACTCCTCTAATTACAAAATTTATGAAATTTCATTAGAGTAAAGGATTAATCATTAAATTAATAAGTACAATAAAGTAGTATCTATCTGTCGAACGTGAATGCGTTACTTTCTAAAACTTTAGATATCTCATCACAATCTAGAAGAGATTCATCGCTTAGTATTTCATTTCTTTATTACACTGTATGCTAGAATTTGAAGCTCAAATAAAAAATTTATCTTAAAATTTTATGTTTAGGCATGCTACTAAAATTAATTTCAAGGGCAATTACATTTTTGTATAATGTATACTGCAATTCTATATTATCCTATTATTCTTCGTTAACTGTAACGAAATGTATTTGAAACTGTTGAGAAATTCTGATGTACCTTATCTATATGTATATTAACCGCGCATATGTTTTTATAATCAATATTCGTAAAACTAAAGTGTATAACATTATATATATATATATATATATATATATATATATATATATATATTAATACAATTTTATTCCTAATTATTTCTACTAATAATGGACCAGTTTAATGCTCAACTATGTCTAAGAATTCTTATTATTGTCCAAGTTTTAGATAGCTAAATAAAACACTATATTCGTATCTGTTTATGACAGCTAAAAATATTAAGTATAAAAAGACAAATTTGGTCATTTATGATATAATTACTAATGTGTAAAAAGATGCTTGACCAGTTTTTGACCATTGTTTTAGCTTTTGTAAAATAACTGTTAATTCAAAATTCTCATTTAAGATTAAATTAAGATTGACATTTTCTCATTTTATATTAAGACTAATGATTGGATATGAAAATGTTCAACTATTTTTCGTCTCGAGTTATTCGCTAACTATAATATATTATTTAGTAGTTTATACTTAAAAACTTTTTTTAAATAAGAGTTTCATGATCATTTAATGAATCAGACAGATCATTAATGATTAATGAAATTTTATATCCTGACGCGCAATTAAGTTTCAGTATAATATTTTTTGTCTCGCCGATTGTTTTACTTTATTCTTATTTTCTTGCTCATTTTCCCTCGATCCTCGAAGGACACTTTTTGCCAGAGATTCTGTAAATATAAGCGTGTATCGTGTGGCGGCTGAATAGGCGATTTCATTATCAATCCAGACAAGCCACGACACGAAATTCCGATGCCTCCTTTTTAATATATACATACCCATGTACCCGGATCATCAGACGAAGGAGCTGGCCGACGGCTCGGCGGTGCGGGCCGTCCACTTCTGGGTGGGAGGCCAGTGCGACTCGAGCGTGTCGGGCGCGGCGGCTCTGCGGGCCGCCGAGCTCGACTCCCAGCTCGGGGGCGCGACGATCCTGCTGCGCGAGGCCCAGGGCAGGGAGACCGCCCGTTTTCTCGCCTACTTTCGCCGGGGCGTCCTCGCAGTCGACTATCCGCCGGAGCTGCGCCACGAGTCGGGCACCGAGCCCGCCACCCTCATGCACCGGGTGGCCGGGGTCGCGCTGCCCGTTCTCACCGAGCTACAGCCCGTCGACTGGGCCAGTTTCTCATCGCGCGACGTCATCGTGGTCGACGTACGAAGTAGGCGAGTATATATTAACAGTTTCATATGCATGATTCGTGTACGAGATGCGCAATTAGACAAAAACAATCTCCCGAGCTAGGTTGGTTTTCTCCCCTCCAGCTAATTTGTCTATTAGAATTATGATTGCAGGTAATTCTTTTGTGAATGATTGGCACGATATTTAATCATTTTTTATAATAATAATATTCAAGTTGGCGCGAGGCAACATTAAAATTCGCCAATTTTTCGTGCATTTTGAACCCCTCTCCGTTTGTGAAACTTCTCCGAAGTATTTTTTCAAATTCCACCTGCAACCACCGGCTGTCCAGAAAGGCACCTGATTTTTCCTTACATTAAAGAAAAGAATAATGACCTTATATTTAAAGAAAATTAATTATTTAATTTTGTAACTATAATCTAATGTACATTAAAGTTTGAACATTATTACGTAGATTTTTATGAAAAATATGGCAAATTTGAGTTTGTCTCCTGGCGTCAGGCACTAAATATGTTTCGATCGCCATTATCCCCGCCTCCCCCATACAAAAACATGACCTCATTTTTAAGCGTTCTCTAATGTGAAATAATTTTTCATTTTGTCTGAAGCAAAATAATTGAGACTTGAGAAAAAATATATACGAGATATAAATTACAAGTCCGTACATAAATTACATTGAACAAAACATCCATTAGATTGATAGTTTGAAAATAATTACCAAAAAAATCATTTTACAGTTTATAAAATTTTTATGTTGTATCGTTTTTTAAACCCCCTGCGATTCATAACAAACATTTTGAAATTAGGACCTTTTTGGGATTAATGAGTAGCAATTTATGCGTCTTGTTCTATTATTATATTTTACCAATTTTGGGAATTATCTTATAAGGAAGTTGATTTTCTCGCTAACTAATAGAACGGCAAATTTTTTTATTCGACCGATAATTTACATATTAAATAATGATAAACGGTGGATCTGCTACGATTAAAATTAATTTAAATTAGCAAGCCAAATTCAGAAAGGTTAAAGTTTCAGTCCGTACATTCGGTAACACGCTACTTTTTTTATGGTTACTTAGTTTTAACTAGAGCTGGAAATTCTACGGACAGTTTCTTGTCCAAACATTAATACGCGATGTCCAGGTATACCCCAAAATATTCTACAGAAAGTTTCGCGATTGGATAGTAGTACTCGATGTGCAGGTATATTCGGGTCGATTTATACAGGACGTTACATTTTGGACGACATTTTGCAATCTCTGTAGAATTGTTGGATGATTTTAGACACGAAGCTTTTCTCAGAAATGATGGAGATACATCTACATCTCGTTCAATACTGTTACATATATTAGGTACCATTCAAATGCATAACTTGACAAAGAAGCCGCCCGAGTACACGTATAGTCTAGTGCTTCAACAATGCCAAGACAAAAGGAGATTTCGTAAAATATCATCTAGATCTTGAATAAGCCTTGAAATTGTCTGTATTAGCTTGGTCTTGACAGAAAAGTATTGGTTTTAATTTTGAAAATTAGGCAATCATTTCTTAATACAGTAAATAAACATTTGGAAGACCAAACGCGTATTACATCAAGCAGTAAATAAAATGAAAAGTATAAAAATAATTGTTTTATTTTCAATTGATATCGGTATTACATATATTTTTAATATACTCTTCATCCTTTTCTGTGAAAAATGCAGACGCGCAGTTTAAAAATGGATAAACTAAACATAATATAACTAAATTTAGGCACTGTCCTTATAAGCCGAAGTTATTTCTTCTTATAAATAACTTTATTTTTATTTATAAAAAACCTGTTAATATAACAAGACACAGTAATGTTTTTCCTTTATAACACAAGTATTAATAACATACACGATGTTATGAAATTTTTTTCATACAATTATTAAACAACTATGATGATATCGCAATATGTTTATTTTATTTTTTATTGTCATTTAAATTTTGAGCAATTTAAAACAATAAAATTACAATTAGATCAAGTAATTCGTAGCTGTTTGGTGTTGTTCATTACAAATTAGATAGTTTCATTAATTTCAAACGAATATATAAATGATATTTTATATGTGATTTATAATAATCTTCAGTATTCAAATAACATATACAAGTTCTAATGCATTGCAGCTTTCAAAGAATATAGAATAACGAAGATTCGGATTCTTACAACATGTATAGATACAAATGTATTACTCGTATCTCAGGTTTTCTGTTTGGTCTTGAAACTTTTTAATAAGGTCTTGTCTTGTCATTGGTCTTCAATTTCGAGACGAAACGAGAAAGAACAATACCAAGACTAGTCTAGGCTACTGGTGAAGCCCTATTATAAACATGACTGTCCGAACCGGAAATTTTCGATGGAACTCATCCGAATACATCTGGACCTGGACTACTGTCGTCCCAATGCGAAACTCCCCGTTGAAGTCGTACCAATTGATATCTATATGTAATTTTCGTGCAATTAATTCTTTCGTTCCTGTGTCATAAAGTAATAAAAGCCGATAGCTAAATTTAATTTTTAAAGCCGCATACACAAAATGAGTATTGATGTCTAAAGTCATATACAAATGATATGCGCTTCAAATGTGCCACTCGATATAAACATAGTCATGGAATAAAATGTCCAAATTATAATCTATAATTGTTTCTTAACACAGATCCGTGATATTTCTGTGGCTTGGATCGAATTCAGAACCCCTACACAAGAGTCACGCCACAAAACTACTCGAAGATCACAAGAAGAATAACAACGGCCCCGACAGCCAGATTTTCATCGTTGAGGATGGCTACGAACAAACACTTCAGCCAGAAGCTCGCAAAATCTTCGACGAAATCTTCAATTTATCTTTGCGCTTTGTATCCCCAGAACCTATTAATCAGGTACAATATCGTACATGCTTGTATCCAAAATATATATAGCTGGCTAAAGACATATATATATTGGCTGCATAATATTATAAGCCTGTGCATTGAATTAAATGATACGGCAGCAATGATTTCAAATCAGCTTAGTAATTGATTAATGCTTTCGATATTCTCTCTCTCTCTCTCTCTCTCTCTCTCTCTCTCTCTCTCTCTCTCTCTATATATATATATATATATATATATATATATATATATATATATATATATATATATATACACCTATCAAATGAAAATTAAGTTAGTTTTACAAAAATTTCAAATATAGTTACAATTATAGAACCCGATCTTCAATAAAGAATATTATAGCTAGAGCTCCATTTTTCGAACAAAACTTTTTAGAAAAATAGAATAAGTAAAAGATATACTATATCAGAACATCGAAAAAACTTTTAATATTTTGGCGACAAACTTGAATTTTATTTTTGAAGCAGAGTTTTTCAATCTATTTCAGCGTTTTCGCTACGTTGTAAGTAAACAATGAATTCTTGTTGCTTTTTTTGTTAACTCGTTCAGTAAAATATATACATAAATGGTAGTTATAAATGATATCCATAAATAAACACGTGAGTATAACGTTGCTTGAATAAGTCAGCCTTTTATATATATATAAAAGAACAATTATATCAATATACAGTACATGGCATTTAACCCCCCCCCCTCCTCCCAAGCAGATCCAGCAGCCGCCCGCTGCCGGCGTGAAGCTGTACAAGTGCAGCGAGCAGACGGGCAAGTACAAGGTGGCCGAGCTCAAGTCCGGCCCCGTGCTGCGCGCCGACCTCGAGCCCGACTCCGTCTTCCTGCTGGACCGGGGCGAGGGCGGGGTCTGGGCCTGGGTCGGCCGCGCGGCCAGCCCGCGCGAGCGCCTCGAGGCCGTGCGCAACGCCCGGGGCTTCGTGAAGAAGAAGGGCTACGGGCCGTGGGTGCCGGTGGGCCGCGCCCTCGAGGGCGCCGAGCCCCCGGAGCTGCGGCGCTGGATACGCGGCTGGGGCAGGACGGGCCGGGGCCGCCCCCGGCCGCACACCCTCCCGGCGAGCTTCGGGCCCGAGCACATGGCCGAGCGGCCGAGGCTCGCGGCCGAGTGCCAGCTGGTGGACGACGGCGCCGGCGAGCGGACGCTCTGGCGGGCGGCGCCGGGCCAGCGGGCGTCGTCGCCCGATCGGGCGGGGCTCGCGCGGGTGCCGGAGGGCGAGGGGGCCGCCATCCTGTACGCCGAGGCCTGCTACGTGCTGAGGTACAGGTACGGCCAGGGCCGCAGGAGTCGCAGCATCGTGAGTATTCTGTGGGCGCGCGTGCGCGTGTATTTGTATAGGCTATGGGGCAGAGCCTATTTCGCGGGCTGGCTCGATGTATGCGCTCAAGCTATGACGAGCGAGTCCTTTCATTAATTTTAACCGGTGTAATGTCAAATAAATCTGATATATAGTTCCATTGTTGCTAGCAATTTAAGAGTAGTTTTTGTGATACTTCAAATTTTTCGGTGAATAACCCTAGTACCAATAAATAAACCAATTCAAAATTATAAGTTTATCCACGTTCTTTTAAACGTTCATCGTATAATTAGTTTGAAATCCTTTAGTCTGAATTTTCCTCTAAAATTGTAAAAAGTATCAAAAGCAAAAACAGTTCTAAAAAATGTTGGTAATCAGCTGCTACTTCGCCGAGTATATCGCTTTGAAACAGATTACAAATATACTGCCCATTTATTGATTTACTTAATACGAATCGAATTCCGATATCAAAAATCCAAATTTTGTTCTATTTTTGGCCTAACGTAATGTATGCCTTTATAATAAGAATGCTTAACTATTGGAAGAGCACAATAAAGGATGATCCTTTCAGATATTCAATCGTCTTAAATGTTGTATAGTCATAACCCAAATCCAATTTTAAACATTTGCAAGTCGCACTGATTCTTAGTTTATTATAATTATAATATTTATACTTTATAAATATACATTATAATATACAATTAATAAATATTTCTATCCCTATATTTTATGATAAATTAATAAATATATAATAATATAATATAAAATAATATTATATTATTTTTAATTTAATAGGACCTAAGACCGACAGAAATATTTATTAATCTTATCTAAAAACAGTCGACATAAGCATAATTAAAGTATTTTAAGAGAAAATCGATAAAAATAAGAATTTTCCTATTTAATCTCAGAAAATACGAATAATTTTAATAAATAGTTCAAACAAAATTTGTAGATCTTATTAAAATACGTAGTTTTTGTTTTTATACATTTTTTTCGGTGCAAGAGATATTTCTGAATAAAAATTCATCGATTCGATCTCGCGGACCCTTGAATCGACGGTGGAGTGATCGTATTCCACTAAAGTCCCCTTGTCTAATTTTGCCAAAGATTTGTATACTAATATTATTTGAGGTGCTAATTACGAATACTGCAGTGGCTATTGAGCGACAAAAGAAGTTTTCATGTTGAAATCATTTAAAAACCAGACGCAAATCGTGGTTTTTCAAATTTATCTCAAAAGGTGAGATAAATAAATGTATTTCAACCAAAAGTTGTAGGTTTAATAAGAAAAACATTTTTCTTGTTCTATACCTCTTTTCGATATAAACTTAATAGTTTTGGAGGGAAATTCAATGCTTTCAGTTTGTGGTCACCTGAAGCATTGAGGTTGTGTGCCTGAATCGCGAATAATTAGAAACTTTGAAACATGTTTATGCAATTTTTACCGAAAAAACTATGCTTATGGATAAATAAATATATATCTTAATAATATCTACAGCGTTTGTTTGAAAACCTCTTGTAAATTTTTCCTATATGCTCCGAGATGAATTCGAAATAGCAGTATTATAGCTTTTTACATGAAATAGCAATTTTCACCAAAAGCGACCGCGACATTCCCAATCGTCGCCCAAAAAACACCGCAAGTGCACAAATTTTCATTAAAATCAGGATTGTGCTTTTCCAAAGTGTGCTTAAACCAAAACTTTTACAAAAAGCCGAGGCTTCTGTATAATTCTTAAAAAATTTCAAGGTATACTGCTGGGAAGGAGTTCATTCGTCCTGCATCGACAGAGAAACTGCCATGAACGCAGCCTGTTTGCTCGCCGAAGAAGAATCCGCGCAACTTATAAGAACGTCCCAGGGCAAGGAACCCTCGCATCTGCTCCAAATGTACAACGGCAGACTAATTATACTCGCCGGGCCGCACAGGAATATTCGTAGGTTTTGCCTTTATGTTTTTTGTTTAGTAATATAAAGGATCGAGCAATCGTGCTCGACGTGATGGTGATCAATCAAAATCTTAATTAAATGAAACTACATATATATTATAACTATAGCCCCAAAAAAATACCTGGTCCGCGTTTACGGTTCGACACCGTACACGTCGAAGGCGGTTGAACGACCTCTGAGAGCGAGCAGTTTGGACTCGAGCGGGGTCTTCGCATTATTCTCCAACACTTCGTCCCTGGTTTGGTGCGGAAGTCGGAGTACCGGCGACGCTAGAGAGGCCTCCAGGAGACTGGCCTCACCGGCGGCGCCACTCATCTGCGAGGGCAAGGAGGACGAGGAATTTTGGGCCCAGCTCGGAGGTATATTTATATGTATCCGTGTATCTCGCTTGCATACGGCACTCAAAAGAGTTTTTATTCTAGCGCTATATAATTATGTTTGCAAGTGTCAGATATTTATAACGTGAAAGCGATTCCAACTACCATTTTCAACTAGCAGATTTTTAATGGAGGCGACTTCAACTGTAATTCTTAAGTAACGTAACGCTGTTTAGGGACCGTTTGCAGAATTTACGTATAAGGCTAAAGGGGGTCGGACGGGGAACTTCTCCTATTACTAAGAATAACAAGGGGGTGGAGGACTATAACTATATTACCTTATAGTCAATATCTGTAGTTTAACAAATTATAAAATAAAAAAACATTTTCTGTGTAAATTTTAATTGTCAAATAGGCAATTGATTGAACTACTGGTGAATTGAAATTAACGCGAATGATAAGTTAAAAATAATGTCACTTTTTCCATAATTATACGCTAATTGAAAATATTCTGCGCTCCTAAATTAAAATTTCTAATTCTTTTTAAGAAAGTTTACCTTTAAAAATTTGAAAACAATCATATTTGCATTGTTAAGGACATTAAACTATTAAATTTATTTACTGTCAGTGTATTCTTTTTTTTAATACACATTTTTATATTCTGTAAAGATATTAAAAGTTTTATATTTAGATTCTGTTACGTATGATTACGTCTTTTGGTATAAACAAAAATATTTTTTTGGTGAATCTAGTCCAATATATATAATTTCTAATTTTAAAAGTCAATTTTAATGAGTATTCCATGGTGGAAGAATAATTAAAAAATATAATAAATTATAAATTCAATTAATCGAAATATTAAAGAATTATGAAATTAAGCATGTGTTCATTTATATATATATATATATATATATATATATATATATATATATATATATATATATATATATATAAATAAACAAAAATCCAGGAAGTGAGGGATACATATCCACGAGTCACAACGTTCAATGGTGAACATACCATACACATTCTCGCTTATATTATCAATAAGATAATTATTTTTATTTAATGTTTAATAGTTTGAAAAACACTTTCAAAATTATGCAGACTAAAGCAAATTAATACTTCAATTAGTTTAAAGCTTATAGTAATTCTTCTAAATCTAAGTATAGTGTTGACCTGATTTATGTATTTCGCATTGCCGAATCATGGAGACTCGCATAAAACATAAAACGAAGAATGTACAAACTAATAGAATGAATATTTGAATGTACAAAATGTATATAAAAAATTAAGTAATAATATTCTCAACATAATAGAACATTGTTAGACTACTTATATACGTACTTTAATAAATTAATGAAAATGTTGCGTCCGCCTCATTGATCCCTTGATTTTAATAACTCCTAATAATTGTGAAGAGGTATTAAACAGTTTTATAATTTACATCAAATTATAACTTAAATCTCGATTTAAATCGAAGTGCTTCTGTACGTTCAAGTTGGACAAAACAATTTTTATATAGCAGATAGTCAGAATGCCCTTGGCTAACAAATTTAATTTTGATTTTAATATTTTAAGTTTTCTATTTCACATGGCACAGGAGTGTTTGTATAAAATAGGACAGTCTAACTATCATCATAATTATATTATATTATATTAGTTTGTTAAAAAGATTGTAAGATCACTAAAAATATTTATTGGTTTTATATGTTTTCAAATTTAGGTAAAGGAACTTGTAACATGGAATCTGCCGATAACGAGACAGAAGAATTAGGCAAATATTTTTATCATTTTAAAATTGAAAAAAATATGTTCATTGGTGAAGAGATATTGGAGTTTACGCAAAACAATCTTCTTCCGGAAGCAGCTTGGTTGTTAGATACGGGTGACGTTATTTGGATATGGATAGGTAGTTATTCTGTACCAAAATCTTTAAAAGAATATATTGAAGAAGCAAAAATTTTTTTATATACGCATCCCGCTAGCCGCGATCGTGATACAATAATATCAGTCATAAAACAAGGTTTGTATTAATTAAAAAGAATTTGCATCTATTTATGTCATTGTATAAACTAGATAATGGTAACAAATACGATCAATAATTTTTGCTTTTATAGGTTTTGAACCTCCAACCTTTATTGGTTTGTTTGATAATTGGAACCACAATCTTTTAAGAGATTATAGACCTTTTGGAATATTACGTTCAAGCATTCAAGAACATGATAATTTAATGAATAATATTACCGCTATAAAAAAAATATCTGACTTTGATAATTTTGTAAAATATCCATTAAAGATTTTGAAAAATGATCCCGAAAATTTACCTTCAGGCGTGGATGTTTCACGTAAAGAATTGCATTTAACATTTGATGATTTTATGGCAATTTTTAAAATGAAACCAGCTGAATTTGAGAAGCTACCAATTTGGCGAAGACAGCGACTTAAACAAAATGCAGGATTATTTTAAAAGTGGTTTATTTAAACCATTGATTTGTAAAATATGTTTCAATTATGTAAACTGAATAATATTTATGTACGAAATAAAGAAGTGACTATTACCATAGAAAACTTTAATTTATTATAAACAGTTAGCTTAAAAACTTTAAATTCTTCATATAGAATAATTTATTTATGATGAAGTATCCATTGATTCAGTGTCCACTCTGCGCACAGATTCTTCTTCAATAAGGACTGGTATAACAGTTTTTGTGAGGACTGCAGTAGTACCTTTTTTATACCGATAAGATCCTTGTCTTTCACCTTTATTACAAGACAATTCATAAGGACGAATATAATCCACTGAACCCTTTCGAATAACACATAGATCAACACTGTTTCCAGATCCAAGATCGTTAAATATACCAGCACGAATGGCATCAGCAACTAAAAGTTTTCCTTCATCTTCCTTTAATTAAAAATATTATTCCTTTTACATGTATTTTCTTTATATAGTTATATATTAGTATTAATGTCATTAATAAGTAAAAAATAGTAGATATAAAAATTTTGCACTTCCATAATTTTATATCAATTTCATTGTTTATATACAGAAAAAATATTAACTGAAAATACTTTAAAATCAATTTTTAATTATCATAAAAATTATATAAATTTCTAACTAAAGTCTTTATTAAAATGTAATATAAATATATACTAATATAAAATATGTAATATAACATATTGATATATTCTTACATTCATGTTTGGTCTCCATTTGCTTTCAAAAACTGACATGGCTGCTAATGATCCTGATCCCATGGTAGCATATTGGGAATGATCGCACGAACCATGAGGATAAATAAAATACAAATGAGGACCTGTATTATCTACTCCACCAACAATTAAAGCAGCACCAATGTGTCCTTGATAACGGAAAAGCATTTGTCTCAACATTTTAGATGCAGTAACAACTGGTACAATACGGTTCGTATTTAAACGATGTAATTCTAGTTGACTAGAAATCATGCTTGTTGTCATTTCAGTATCTGCAGCAGTTCCAGCTCCGCAACAACTTTTTTCAGATGTAATAGAAAATATATCTTAATAATTGAATTATTAATAATATAATTACTAAAATGCTATATACATACTACATGTTTTGGGCAAGATAATGTATTTTTTCACTTTTTTTGTCGGCAACAATATTGCCTTCAGTAGCCCTTGTATCAGCACCAAGTATAACACCATCTTTGTAAACAATACCAACTATAGTAGTTCCAGTTTTTTGTGCCTTAGGTGCAGGATAACCCTTTTTAGCTAAGAAAGCATTCCTAAAATATGATTAACTGTTATAAAATCGATTATAATCATCATTAATTTTAAATTTACTAAAAAAGTGACACAGCATTATTGGTTATAACGAGGTTATGTATGAATTTAAGATTAAACAAGTGAGATAAATCAATAAATATTTTATTAATACCTTTGACACAAATCAAAAGAGAATCCAGGAGCTGGTATCTCTGGCGTAAGAACGAGTGACATTATTACCCTTTTTTAATTTAAAGCTAAAAAATAAATTTCGCCGCACAACGGTACTAGCGCACTCAAGTCGAGCAGAGCAGCGGTTAAACCAACCTGCAGTTTACCCAGGTTTACCTAAATACAGTCACGGCGCAGCTACAATGTGCAAAGTGGAAACTGGCGCAAGTGAGCACTGTACTCATTATACTCCTACACCAGAGATTGTGCCAGAGATTACATATTACGATATTTCAAGCAAAGAACAATTTAATAAATTCATAAATGTCTGTTCGTTCAGTTTTAATGAACCAGAAACGTCTGCTTTAACATATTTAATCATAGTAAATCTTAACAATGGAAAATTTCTAAATTGAATATCAATATATACGCGTGATTAGACAAACCTAAATAAACCATAAATCCTCTATTGACGTTTAATTTATCGCTTTCCGCTTTTTAAAAACAAATAGTTTTAAGACAGTTTCAGGAACCCCCCTCCCCAGTCAAAAATCGAAAATTATGTGGAACCACTGTACAATAGAAGCAGATAGAAGTTAATTCTTGATTTAATTAGCTTCTTTACTAACTTGCTATAAAAAGTTAAGAGTCCTCGATTTAAAGCTTGCACTATATTTTACGTTTTATAAAAATATATAGTTAATACCAAAGTACAAACATTTGATAATTATATTTTTTACACACGTTTGGTACCGCTTTTTCCAATGCTTTAAAGTGCATAGAAACAACTTATTATATACATTTTTCAATTCTTTACTCTTCAATTTTAAAACATTAATAAAAATTTAAACGAAGATGGGCAAATATATTAAACATAAATTGTTTATATCAATTTGAAGTATTTTAAAGGCTTGCTATATACATTCGTACACATTAGTGAAAGCTTATACTATTTTTACAATGAGCATGGATGAAAGCATTGAACGAACCCTTTCCACAGTATATGTTGAGGTAATTTTAGTTTCACCTCGTTGCTTTAGTCTTCTTTAGAGCTTGAATAGCGTAAGTTAATTTAGAGTACTTAAACGCAACTTCAGGAATCTTATAGTTGTATATCCATGGTAAAATATTTGAAACCACAATCAATAATTAATATAAATTATTATTGAGATCGAACTAAGTTGATACTATATAGTTAAAAATAATATATCCTTATAACTATATTCGTATGAAGAAAAACTTTTAATATTTGTGCGTTCTTTTATACCGTATACTTACCTAAAAGCCGTCGGTGGAATAAGTGTTATATATATATATATATATATTTTTTTTTTTTGAAATGGAGTTAGCAAAGGAATTAATTTTGGCTGTAAAAAGAAACGATTCGCATAGTGGTTACGGACGACAAATTGAATGCGAGGCATTGATTAGTCACGTTTTGAATAACATGGTGAAATCGAAGATGCCCACATTAGTTGCCGATGTGAAAAATGATAAAGAATCCGCTAAATACAGGGAGGAAGGTGAGTCGAATAAAACTGCGCTTTGTTAATAATTTTTACCACGGCTTAATTTTTATTTAGAGAAAAAACACTGTACAATTCGGATAACATCAGAACAGAACAAAGTTATTGGCCGTATATAAGGATTTTTTAATTATATAATATAATTGAGGAACATTTATTTTTATTTCAAAACTATATCGATACATTAAAATACAATCAGCAACTTATTTGATTTATAAAAATTACAGTAATTTTAGAAAAAAATTTATGTAATACAGAAACTATAAATTACAATTTATAGTGTTATACACATTCCACAATTTTATGCTAACACCATTTAATGGATTGAAAAAAATTATAATTATACAATCTGTTCTTATCTCAATTAATATATAGACAATCCGTTATGTTAAAAAAAATAATTAAAATAATTTACTTTTTAAATAAGTAATCATTTAAAAATTAACTATTATAATGAATGAATTCGTAAAACTAAAAAACATAAATCGACACGTACATGGGTTTCTATACACAATTCTATTTTCAGACGATTTTTATAAGTACTTACCTTACGGTATCCCAAATTAAGGTAGAGTTTTAGGTAGGGATAAAGATAGGTATAATATGAAATATGTTATTATAGTGTTACACTATTTGTATCAAATTGAATTTATTCTCTTTTTTACAACGCAAATACTTTTTTTTAAAATATTATTTAACAATTTGTTAATACTTTTTTGGGATTGCTTCTTTTATGACTAAGAATATCACTCATTATAATAACGAGTCAGTATAGTTGATATTATTGAAAAAATGTCCACATATGTATAACTACATTACAATTTTCGTTAATCTTTTACAAACCGTTTTGGTATAGTTTACTACAGTAGTAAATTATTATTTTGGAGCTCCTTTCGACGATATACCTATAACATTAGTTATTTATTTGAGCAATATATACTTTTTCAATTTTAAACTTTTTTTTTAATTTCTTCTTGTAAACCTAGGCACTGTACAACTATTGCATAATCACTCTGTTAATATATATTAAAAAAAATTTTTGTCAAAGGTTATGATAACGTTGAAAAAATTCAATTTAATTTAGCTTTCACGTAACGTTATAAAAAAAGATCATATATACATATATACATAAATAATTATTACTAAATGTAATTTGGTAGAAATGTGTTTATTTTGGGCTGTAAAAAATAATATTTCATATAGACAAATGATTGAAAATTCAAATTCGTTTTATTAATTCTAAAGTATCTTTTATAATATTTTCGTTTCATCAAAAGAAAACTATAAAAATATAAATTATGTGGTAGTCAATATATGATTATATACAGTTAAATACTACATAATTTATAATTATTGTCATAGTTTCCATTATATTAAAATTTTTAAACACTTAATAAATGCATATTCCGTACACATTATGTAATAATCGTTCTAAAAGTAATATATTAAAATTAGAGCTTATAATAAATTTTAAATTTAAGCGAAAGTCAAAACAATATATTGGTGAATGCTAAAAATGTGAGCGGTGCGCTTTCCAGGAAATCAGTGCTTCGTATCTGGCGACGATGAGGATGCCATCGAGAAGTACACCATGAGCCTCGCTTACGCGGTCAGCAAAGAATCCATGGCCGTGGCTTACGCAAACCGCTCGGCAGCTCTCTATCGAAGGCAGCTGTATCGCGAATGCCTCATTGACATCGACGCCGCGCTAGCTTACGGCTATCCTGAAGAAAAGAAGCTCAGATTAAAAGAGAGATCTATTAAAGCCATTGGCAATTTGCAGAAGCTTTACCGCGTTAAGGATCAAAATATGAATGACTTACTCACAACCAAGGATCCGAAGTCGTATTCGCAGAGCGACGACGAAGCCGACCTGAAAAACAAAGGGCGCTTCTCAATGATTAAAGAATTTTTGGACGATAAAACGGAAGGCAGGGGAAGGGACGAAAACGAGACGAAGGCGGATGTAGATGAATTGATGACCAGGATCCCAAAATGCATGCCCAGGTATCTGATCGAGGAAAACGAGCTGAAGCTTGCCCGCGGCCCGAGCGCCGAAGCCCCCACCCTCAGCGATGGGATAAAGATTGCATTTGATAAAAAGTACGGAAGGCATTTAATTGCAACGGAATCGTTTAAGCCCGGCGATGTGATTGCCGTAGAAAATCCGTATGCTTATGTCATTTACAAAGAAAAGTAAGTCTATTTGTTAGATAACTATATATTATCTTTTTTTGAACTTTTAAATTCTATAAAACTGGAATCAATCAACATACATGCACAACATGCCTACATTTAATTTCGATACTTCACACTGATTCCAATTTTATAGGGTTTAAAAGTTTAAAAAAATATTATATATGAAAATAAATTTTATATGAAAGTATATGAAAATAAGAATTACTATTATCTATTCACATGTTTTATACGTATTACATATTTTCAAGAGTTTTTCAAGATTTATTATATAGTGGCTTGCAACGAACTAGATTATCTTTATTTTCTTGTATACCCGGTAACTATATAAAAATTTATATCATGAGTAGATTTAATTTGAACAGCATTACAAATAAATCTATATTGATCTATAGATTATATCTATATAAATGTATAATTATTCATATATTAGAGTAATCAATTATTCATAAATAAAAAAATCTTTTATATAAGAATTCCGATCATTCGCGAAACCAATTTTTTTTTTTAATAAAATTCCCAACTTATTGTTCAAAATGATTAGTACTATAGATGCAAATAGAATCAGAAATAAAAAATATTTTCGAAGAAGTGACTGCATATAGATAATTTTATTAGCTATATTATATGGAAGCGTCATTATAAGAGATCCCATTGTCACTAAATTGAACATTTTTTATTTCACTATTAAAAGAAAAACTGATACTTGCCTAAAACCTGATAATTGATAGTCACTTTATAATATTATTATTATTAAATGAGAACGTTCCAAGGACTGAAATGGCTTAAGGAGATTCTCAATGATAACAATTCTTAAATAAATACATTAAATTTTTGTATGCCTTTAAAAGATATATGGTATTTATGTATACTATTCTAAACACTTTTACTTAATGTATAATAAAATTCTTTTAGATTTGTAAACTCATATTTATTGAAATTAAAATATATTAAATAACATTATTTAAAATTATTACTTCCCATAAAAGTATGAACTAATTTTTATCTGTTTTAAAAATTAATTATTCATAGACTTGCAGAATGAATAAAATAGAGGAAGAGTACAGTTATAACGAAAAATTTGATATCGCAAAATATGATACATTGAAAATAGAGACATCTGGGATATCAAAACACGAGTGTAAATTTCTGAAATTGATGATAAATTCACTAATTGTCAACTTGAGATGAATAACTAATAAGATGTTTTAATAATAATATTAATTACCTTATAATAAGTTATTGTAAATTATTTTAATTTTAGATACTACACTCACTGTCATCACTGCCTGGCACGCAGTTACAATTTAATTCCATGCACAAAATGTCCCATTGCACAATACTGTTCAGAAAATTGTAAAAAATTATCTTGGAAAATGGCACATCAAACAGAATGTTCGGTTCATGCTGTACTTTGGAAATTGCTTAATCTAGATAAGGATAAACTTAGAATACTCACTAAAGTTATAAGACTACTGATAATTGTTACAAAAAATGGAACGGCAATCGATGAGATTCGTAAGGATAGTCAAGTAGCAGAAAAAAATACAGGTATTTATACTGTTTATTTTTATTAGGTATATATTTAAAGCGTTACAAGTAATTATAAAATTAGCTTATTTGATTATCATATATATTATTCTTGTATATAGATAATAGAACAGCAGGATATACTAATAATGGAATATTTGATAGTAATAGTGCCAGATCGGCACTGAGTTTAGCGACGAATTTAACAACCCGGCCTCATATTGATATTAGTGCTTTTGCATGTATATCAACTTTAGCCACTATTCTTCTTGCTACAGAAAGTAATTTCTTCGGAAAGAAATACCACCCAGATCAGCTAAAAAGTATAGCCGAGCAGGAAGATATCAAATTTTGTGGGACACTTCTATTTCGTAATTGCGTCATAGTATCCTCCAATTCATTTTCAGTTTGTATAATTTTTGACAGTAGAACTACTATCAAGATCTCAATATTTAAATTCAATTTTCTTTGTTACTCGTCATTATTCATTTCTAAATACACGTTAATTAATTTCAAGCTATTAAAATATACTTTGATCTCTATTAATAAAGATATATTAAGACTAGTTTGCTCTTGTAGATATGAACTTTGATACAAAAGAACATTCATTTTTCTTTAATTTGAATATTACTGCTGGAAAAGCTTTATAACAACTTAAGTTGAACTATCTCATTATAACTATTTAAAAATCTTGAGGTCTATTAGTTACTCTTAGTTTGAAAATTCACTTTATACACAGTAACTTTTTGTACTTCAACGAACTACAAATTAACCACTTTCAGGTACAACTTGAACCAGGCATTAAAGTTGGCTCAGGCTTATATGTTACAGCTAGTTTAATGAATCATTCATGCGCTGCAAACACTTTTCGCCATTTTGACGGATTAACAATGATCACAAGAGTACTCGTGCCAATTAATGAAGGTGATCAAGTATTCACGTGTTATGGTGGCGGTTACCAATATATGGCGCGGTCAGAGAGGAAAAAGAAAATGATGCAGGATTACTTCTTTGACTGTGAGTGTCCAGCTTGTATAGACGATTGGCCTACTTATTCAGAAATTCTACGTAATCACGTAGGATCTATAGCAAAAACCAATAAGCTTCTTGTTGAAAAATTAAAGCCTTTAAGACAAAGATTATTGGTAAATAAGTATGATATTGATGCCGTAAAAAAAGTGCTCAATACTCTTTACGCAGAAGTTAAAATGCCTTGTGAGGAAATAGTACATGCAATTCAGTACCTGAAAAGTTATTATCTAGGTAAATTTCAAGAGAAAATGTATTTAGCTTGAGCTTTACTGCTTTGATTGCCCCTTTTTTTATTAATTAATTAGAAATAAATTTTTTTAATAATGAGAATTACAGGTTGCTTTCCAGTTCGTTTGCTTCAAGTAGATTCCGCTGCTTTTGCACAAGTTGATATCTTTCTAGAAATTTCTAAAATGAAAATTATTATTTATTATTTTTAGATCCTTAATTTATTGGACACATAGTGAATGCAGCTTGCAGAAATAAATGAAAATTGTACTTACTTTAAAAACTTTACAATTACTGACTGTAGTTGAAACTTTTGTAAATAGCCTTTAAATCTCCGAGTATTACTATAACAGATGGCAAATAATATTTAGGAAACATACAAAAGGATAGAACGAATACATCAAGGGTGACTGTTTAATAATTTTTGATTAAAAAAGAGTTCAAAGTTATTTAAGAGTACAGTGATCTTTATTAAAAGATTAAGGTAATTGTTACAGCTATTTTAGCTATTTGGTAAATACATGTTTGGATATCAAACAAGTAATAAACATTGTTATAAAGTTGCGGTGAAAAATATACATATACAATTAGAAACGATTTATATTGGGAAAAGCAGCGAAAAGAGGAGCTGCTGAAGTTGTAGGAGTCGGCTGATCGCCAATATTTTTCAGCAAATTGCCCTGTAATAAACTATCAAGAGCCTTCTGAACAGTGGGATCGTTCAATAATGGTGACGGTGTAACTGCATTTGATGAGACGGATGAATTACCGGATACGTTCGCCGTAACTGCAGAGACATAAAACATCGCTGGTTAAAAAAAAAATAGTGAAAAATTATATTAAAAAATATAACAAATTGTTTGAGACCATCGCATTTTTTTCTTATAGTATACGCGTAATACACTGTTGTTTTATCAGATCTAGTGTACTTATGAATTATAAAATTTGAAAAATATACAACGATTTGTATCAGACTTATTATTAAATTGTTCACCCGTTATTATAACCATAATTTAAGAAAATCAATATTTCGTTTTACCTTGATCGTAAGGCTCGGTTTGCGAAAAGTCACAAGTACACAAAGTTCCGCTTTTAAAGTACTTTGTACGAAGCTCGTGTATAAAAAACAACTCGATCGTTTAAATCCTATATAAATTTTTCCGAGCGCAATCTAATAAATCGGGAAAAAACTGGTGTACCTAAAGTAGAGCTGTACATAAAGTAGAAAAATCGCAGCACTTAAAAGCGAATACTTTTTAAACGATTTGTTATACTTTACGTCTTTATTTTAACAAATAGCCGTTTAAATCAAAATAATTCACTGTGCCGTAAATAATAATTCAATGAAAAAAGATACAGCAAAAATTAAATTATTAAAAATTTTTATGCGTAATAAACTATCGGATTTACGAAAAATCCATAAGACGCAACCTATAAATATAAATTTAATCTAACGTGATTAATAAATTAAACAAAATCCATACTTTCAATAGCAATAAAAAGATTAAATTCGATCGTACTTATATTCGATAAAAGTATTAAAATAACGCTCACTAAGATTGCACAAAAGACGTAAAATTATCAATATTAGTGCAAAGTAAATATTTTAACCTTTTATTTGATTTCAAACAATCAAAATTTATAACGCAGGTTTAACTTACTAATGCATGGAAGTTTTCTGTGGAGATATATATATATATATATATATATATATATATATATATATATATTGTTTTCAATTTTAAAAACGAAAATAAGAATTTGAATTGGTTTTGAACTATTTCAGTGCCATAAATAAATGCAAAGCAATAACTTGTAAAGAAATATATATATATATATATATATATATATATATATATATATATATATATATATATATATATTATGAATATCTATATCATTTAAACACTATGTAAAAGTATAGCCTTTCACATTTATTTTTCTAACAGATGTATCAATATATTAAAAATGTATCAATATATTAAAGATGTATCAATATATTAAAAAGAGGCCTACGATGGCTCGATCGCTAGAGCGAAGGACTACTAACTCGGTGATCCGAGTTCAAATCCCGGTCTCGGCCGATTGATACAGGCACCGCTGTAATTATTTACATGTGCTTTGTTTACAAACACATCGTAGACCTCCGTCGCTGATTAGCACCGATAATTGGAAGCATAAATAAAGCGACGTTAAATAACATAAAAAAAAAAAAATATATTAAAAATACGCGTGGATACGTTGATACTTTAAACGCGAGTTGATTCTTAAATTTACAGCTTAGATAATAATTCACGATTAAAGAAATATGAACTTGTTTATTTCAAAATCCGATATTGGAAAATTGAAAAACCATTATTTTTATTATTTATTATTATTTTGTCAATTTTATGAAAATAAATGTAAAAATTATGCAATTTTTTTTAAAACATAACTGTTAATTATAAATACTCCAAATAGTAACTCTGAATTTAACGGAAATCGTGCAAATCTATTTTCTAAAAAATCTTATTCAAATCTACCTTAAAAACTATTATGACGGTGAAAAAATAGTCAAACATTGAGAAACGTATTATTGAAGAAGGATTAACTTTACATAAAGAATTTGCTGAAAAAATATATAAAATTAGCGAATATATTCAATCGATTACCTATTGTTAACATTTTTTGGATTTGGTTATTTATTGAAAGACTGAAAGTACAACTCGAATTCTCTTAGGATAATTTAAGGAGTATGAAGAAAAAAAGTTTTCAGCTCTCGTCCAAACCTACTGCTGAAGGGGGTGTCGAAAATATCCCGATGGTTCATAGTAAATCAGCGTTATCAACTTTCAAAGTATTTTGCAACTTTCGGGTCAAATTTTCGTATAGCACAACCGAAAGTGCTTCCAACACTTTTGTTTTGATGGTAGATATCTTGCTTTACACTATTTTGACACCAACAATGCTTCAAAATTGTTTCTTCCGATTATGACTAAATTTTTACTCTGACATCCCCTTAAGAGGTAGTAGTCGTGACAATCAGTCATGTTCAATGACTTCTTAGATATGTTAGCTGTAAAGGAAGCGACGATTATATTTTTAGTGGAAACAGGTTGGTGATCACTGAGTCAGTGTTACATATACATTGGTATACGTACACGATCATCTATAAAAGTTTTAATGACTTGGTGAAGAATCTGGCCTGAAACGTTACACATCAAAAACTGCGGCTTCACCGAGCAACCAGAGATTATAAGGGTATTTTATGACAGCTATTTAGAGGGTGAAATTTTTCTCATTTTAAAGAATTTATTTTATTAGACTATCGTTTTCACTAATAAAACCAAAATTGGTATTCTTATAACAAAACTTCCTAACTTTATATATCTTTCAATGCTGTTGCTTCTTCTCAAATTTTTGAAATTTCAATATTTATATTGAGT
The DNA here is from genome assembly GCA_018907035.1 of Sycobia sp. Sy_11. Classification (NCBI taxonomy): domain Eukaryota; kingdom Metazoa; phylum Arthropoda; class Insecta; order Hymenoptera; family Epichrysomallidae; genus Sycobia; species Sycobia sp. Sy_11. The sequence goes on along the minus strand of JACCIC010000022.1, from coordinate 376,547 downwards.
TATTCAAAAATTTGCCGATCATGTCAAAAAACGGTTGATCATGTCAAAAAACGGCTGATCATAGATTTTTTGCATGAATGTGTTACTATACTGATCTAGGTTATAACATACTAGCTTTTTAAAACTTTAATAAGAACAGTATTTTGACAAATCAAAAAAAAACATTAAATTTTATATTTTCGCTCAATTTTTTATGTAAATATCAAAATGTCAATAAATTATAACTTTCGAATGAAACAGGCGACTTTCTTGGAATTTAGCTAGTTTGTGTATGGCACTGTAACTAAAATCGATTTTGTCACATACTACATTAAAAGATTTTCCTGTTACTCTTTTGGTTTAAAAAAAAATTGCAAAAACTTTACTTTTCTATAATAATAATGACAATAACAATAAAAAGAATAACAACAGAAATAATAATATTTTCTAACAATATTTGTACATCGCGTTTGACAACTATTGCCCAAATTCTATCGGAAAACATAGTAACAGCTTATCCCAGAGATTATTTCATCGATATCTTTTTTGGAAAATATATGAAAAGTGATACGCTTTCGTTGGTATCAGAAATCTATAATAGTTTAGAGTATAAAATATTTTTTGTTGCATTTTTATTTCGTGATAATGAAATAAACTGAGCTTCAATTGACCAACCCTTGAAAACTCCAGATATATAATTGATCGCGTGAAAAATATTTTGAACGCATATCAATTCCTATACAAATTTGAATCTTTAACCCTGTAATAACAAGGTTCATTCATTTTATCTCAGTAAACAGTTTCATCACGCATGAAACAAATTACGAGAAAAAGTTATTTTAGGCATTTCGATAAATGTCTTTACAACTACACAAATTAAAAACATGACCGAAATATATTTACCAATAATTGTTCAAAATAGACGGAATAAAAATACGTTTTATTCGAAATTGACTTGCTTCGCAATATAATCATGTTTCCATTTCTATATGCAACGTGGGAAGCGATGCTAACTCTCAACGGGTAAATTGTATAAGTTAATTTATATTATGAATATATTTGTATAAATACAAATATAAACATTTTCAGCTTTTCGTGTAGATGACGCTTTTTGTTATAACCTGACACGCTTCTTATGGTGTCTACTGGTATCCATATACTAAGCAACACATGCTTAGATATAATACACAATAATAATTAGGTATAATCCGCAAGTTAATTAGAGTGTCATAATTTGCGCCTGGTGGCAGATGCCGCAGATTCCGCTAATCTTACAGGACGCGAGTACTTCACGAACCGATCGACGCACGTTGGATATCCCGTCCGCATTAGTACACCATGCGTATGCGAAATAGATAATAAATAGTTTTATTTCTTATAATTTATTATCTATCTTAAAATAAGACTTCTAGTATGGCTAGACAATTCCAAAAATATATTCGGTTAAACGTTCGTTTCAATCGGTTAAGTAGTTATTGAGATTCTTATGACCATACAAACAAATTCTGTCTATTGTATTATAAGTTATGTTAGTAATAAGTATAAATCTAGATTGAACGATGATGGCTTTTTTGTGAAACAACCTATTTAATATTTTTATATTACGAATAAATTGGAAATGGTATTGATTTTTATAGATAAATTGAAAAAAAATTCTTCGATTAAATTGACTCAAACTTTCGGACATTGTAGTTTAGATTATTCACACAAGAGCAGTTAATTGTTTGAAGTGGTTAAATGAGTGGCTTATAGGTATATATTCTTGATTTTAGTGCTCTTGCACCAGTAAAGGAATAGAGAAATAGCGTCGAGTTGATAATTTCTTGCTATACTTTAATGCTCTCTATTCTTTTATTTGTATAAGTTCTTTTAGGACTTACTGGGTATGGAATACGTAAAATTGGACACTTAAAGTTTGCTAAATGTAAAACAGATAGACTTGAGGGTTTAGGTCATGTGAGTTTTGAACATAAAATGTTATCATTCGGTATAAGTAATTGAATTACCCATTTTTTGCTTGTTAAAAAAATCTTTTTCAATTAATCTCAGATATAGAATTCTATACTCTAAAGAAATCGGACCATACCCCCGACTATATCCAATACCAGTCATGTTTTACCTACACATAATCCTTAATTGCTTCGTGTATTAACGATGTATTATATAACTCGTTCAATATAGTTGACTACCATGCGTAAAGCGACGGCTTTTTTTACAACTCTGTTGCAAACAAAATACATAATTTATAATACATAAATAGAACAATTCTTTGGCCCTTATAAAATTTAAATATATCCCTACTACGAAGATATACATTTTGACATACATGTTATATTTATACTACTAGCGGGAAAAATGACAAACGATTTAGCATGTATGTTTTCGTTATTCTACATATGTACTAGATTTTTCAGAAAATCAATTTTTCTGAGTTCTCATTGACTCAAATCGTTAGGAATCCACATCATTAGGAAGAAGAAAGGGATGCTTCTGTCTCTCTCTTTTTCTTTCTCTTCCCTTCCTAATTATTCCCAGCGACACGGATTTTTGAAGGACATGCAACGAGTGTAAAGCGTCAAAAGTCTAGAATAAATAAGGCAGTAACGAAGAAGTGCTGTTCAATGATCAGACAGTGTTAAAATCATGTTGGTATGCATTTGTATACAGTACAATTCACATTTAATACGGAAGTCCAGGAACAATGTGGTCGATATCGCTATTTTCAGAATTCAGTTTAATGCACTAGCTTTGCAGTAAAAATTAGCCAATAACAAAATTTTCTTGTTGTAGACTTATCCACAGCAATAATGCTATTGTTCAACAATTACTGAACAAGGAAACTGGGGAAGAGCGAGTATATTTAATATTATAGTAAATGTGCGTTTTACTATAGCAAATGCATATCAATGCACACCAACATGACTCTAAACTTCGATACGACTTTAGCTGACAAAATACGACAAGCGATTCGTTGCTGCGATCTGATGCGACGTCATTTGACCACGCCCACATTTTCTCACAGCCAGCATTTTTCTTCATTGCAAGCGACAGTTGAGATCGTACATTTCCTACATCCTACATCGAGTCGCTTGCGATTTTGATATAGTCAAGGTTTTTTGTATATGCCAAAAGTGTTTTGAAAGAAAAAAATACTAATGTTTTAAAAATAATACTATTGATAATAAAACCATTTAATTAACTTTATAAAATTTAATTAACACTATTATCAAGAAAATAAAATAAGAATCTTTCCAAACGATTATTAGAAATTTCTGTATATCCAGGCAATATAGCGGACAATGTACTATGTTATTGCTCTATACAGTTCATTATACTCGATTTTCATTGGTTCATATGATTTTCAGCGTAATGACGTTATTGCCTTATGTGTAACCAGGTGTGTAGCCAGGGAGAGTTTTCGTCGCTAGCGATGAAATTATATCGCAGCGACGAGTCCCCCCCCCCTGTTCATTGACTTGATAATGTATTGACTGCATTACCATAAAACCACGCGTTTCTACCCTCCCTATTCTATACTCTTGACGCTTTTTGCTCAATCGCTGTAGTTCAATACGTTTAACTTTAAAATTAATATGATGGCATCAGCTTTAAACATTAGGAATGGCTTGGGATACCGTCGCTTACGTTGATACCACACCGCGTCGTGGGTAGTTGCAGTGACGCAATCACTCCATTTGAAGGCAACTTTAGTACACAGTCCTATTAATTTTTGCTTTTACGCCGCTTTAGAATACTGTCATAACAAAACGACCCACAATCTTATCTTCACGCGACAGTTTGTATAAGTCTGAAAATGCTTACTTAAAACACCTTCAAAGCAAAACAATTGACAATGCTCATATCATATTGTGTATTGTTTAAAGAACTTAAGTATCGACTTAGAATAGATGATGTTCATCGGGTTGATGATGTTTTTTAGGGCTTTGGCTACTGTCCCCATATTCAAACTAGGTTCAATGATGAATATGTGTGTGTTTTGCTTGGAAATATACGTTTTGATTGGCACTGAAAACAAGCTTACAAATAGTTTATCATTTGACTGTTCGAAAATTCTACAAAATTATAAAGTAGTTTCAGTTATTCAAGGTACTTTTTTCATAAGACTTGTGCAACGATTAGCAATATTTGAGTCATTTTTGTTAGTATGTTTATCAAAACTTTAATTAAAAATTTCAAATACCTTATTCACTAAGATATTAATAATGATAGACATGCGTTCATAAAAATCTTTAGTTTAAAAAAGTTAACTTCAAACATTATCATTGATTTAAAAAAATAACTTAAGCACTTTAGTTTCAGTCGATTCATTCGAAAATATTACTGATGTTTATCATCAAACTATTTTTATTTATTTGAATTATATATTTTGTCCTTGTTTAACATGATTTCTATTTTTTAAGAGTTGTAATTTATAAATAAATATGGAACGGAAATCGTATGCTCATGAGGTTTTTGTCCGGAAAGATTTAAAATATATTTTCTGAAAGTTTGAGCCAAATTAATTGAAAAAAATATTTTCACGTGAAAAGTGCAGAGTCCTTTATATTTTGTAATTATTATCATAATTTGTAGAAAAAGTAAATTTTTAGATTATATTATATAAAATATATCCAAAGAATTTTTTCTATCTAGTATTTTGATAATAACATTGACATTGATTTTACAATAAAAATTATTAAATATAAATCAAAAGTATTATATGGTATTAATAATAAGGTTACTAAATTATGTATTGATGCTAAAAGTAAAAATTGTCCTTGTATACTGATAAATATGTATTTAGAATACATATAATCTTAACATGAACATGCTGAATTTAAACATAGGGACAAAAAAAAAATCAAATTTGATGACATCCATTTTCTTTTTAAAGAAACGAGAAAACAAACTACTTTAAAATATTAGTTAGAACTTGAAATGAGCTTCAAATTGAAAAAATTTAGAAAATCGTAAGAAAAATTTTGTTTTTAGCTCTTAAAAATGTAAATATTTCTATTTATATGCAAAATTAGAAATAGAACTTGAAAATGAATAAAATGCTTGTTTGCCTGAAATTTACAAAAGACACTATAATGTGAACTTCTATTAAAAAGTAAAAAAAAAAAAATTAAATGACCCTAAAAGTAAAATTATAAATAATTTCTTGCTTTAAACTTAATGTATGAGCACAAAACTCAAAAACGTTTCGTTTAAAGTTATAATCATCTTTTGTAATAAAATTATAAACGTGCACACAAAAGTGCTTGAAATAAAGCATAAAATCACATTTATTAATAGAATAAGCAATGTGTAAATTTAATCACCCAAAGCCTAAAATCACTAGTATGATCGAGAATATCTAGCAAATGAATTCTTTCCTTAGATTTAGTTAATTCCGAAAGGTAACAAATGCGATTTCAGGCAGAAAAAAAAAGATTTTTATTGATGCAAGTGCAAAGTATTTTGTTTTTATTTTCGTTTTAAAACAACAAATTTTAAAACAGAGTCTATAGATGTAACTAACATCTTCAAAATTTAACTTAATTTCGTAATACGCAACTACGATTACGATTATTTTACCTGCTGGTGGAGGTACAGGACTGGGCGCAGCTGTTGTGATAGTTGTGGTTGATGTGGTTCCAGAATTGCTTTTATTACTATTCAAAATATTGAGTATTCTTGACTGCAATTCTGCTTGCTTTGGATCGCTAACTAAACCACTTGGTCCCAAACTTTTTGCATCTTCACCTAATTCAAATTGTACCTGTTCCTCCCTTCGCATTTCCAAATACTTTATAACTCTTTCATACTGAAGAACAGTTAGTTGCAGATTATCCGCAAGCATATTTAAAAGAACTTGAATAGCATCTGGGTGGCGATCTGGAGCTGAAGGGACATTAATTGGTACAGATCTGCCTCCAGATTTGTAGTTATTGAAGTCTCGCATAATTAAGCTTATAGCATCATCTACTGGCATATTTCTATGTTCTGTAAATAAAAACATTAAGATTCTATTAAAATATTATTGTAATAGTTTTATAAATCATGGAAAGTATTACATAAACTTTTAGTATTAATGTGTTAAAAAAATTGCCTATTAAGATTAAAATTGATGGTGTATATTTATTAAAAGATACGTCCAAATGTCAATTTATTCTTTTCAAAATTTAATCAACATTATGAATTTTCATATAAATTAAGGAAATAGATAATTATAATTCATTAATTTATTTTTAACATTCTATAAGTTTTAGTTTAGTTTAACTTTTTTGTACATCAATTTTCTTATAGAATATGAAGATTTAAGGAGCCATTGAATTTTAATATGCCCTATATAAGTTAACTATGGCTAAAGTTTTCTAAATGCTTTTAAAATTAGTATTCAATACTTTCTTGAAACTTGGACTTTAACTGAAATTCAAAACAAAAAGCTTTTAATTTAAATTGTTATAGATTATGAAAATTATGCTAATCTATACGCTGTTCTTAAATTATGTAATCATATTTTTAATCAATTTAAACAGCTTGACTTAACGTTTTTCAAACAATGTTCTTTACATAATGTACACCTTTATTCTAAACTTAATCCTTGTAACTTCTGAATTTTTATATTGTAAAGTTTAACAAATTATTCAAATCTATGAATTTCAGATAATAAAATTATTCGCTAAAATTTCTACTGTTGACTAAAAGTTTTGTTTTCTGTACTATAAGAGTAAATATTTTATGATTGTTTGAAGAAAAAAACCCCCCAAGGGAGTAAAATGAAATGAATGCAAAAAATCAACAAATAAAATGTGTGCAAATAACTTTATTTTTCTTTCTGAAGAAGTAAAAAAGATTTTTATTATACTTTCGTATTATATAGTCGATATTTTTATATAAAATTAAGTTTATCTTTTCTTTGGTATATAAACTTTGGTATACACTTTTATATACTTTGGTATATAAATTTGACATTTGGTATAAAAATTATTAAATGTTTATTAAGTTTTAAAATTTATCTATATAATTTTTTTTTTAATAATTTAATTTTAATTCTTAAACTTATTTTTTATGATATTGAAAATGTTTTTAATTTTATTTTAACAATACATTAAGAATGAACCCTTAATTTTAAATTCATTTTTCTTATTTGCCTTAAATAGATGGGAGGCCTCTGTTTATGAACCCTCCCCTTCATCACCAAGTCCTACCTCTTAACTTAAAGTAATCTATTAATTTCAAATTCTGTAATTATACAGTAACTACAAATTTGTTTATTGAAAAATAGTACATAGTGATACAGAGGAGCAAAATAGACGTTTTTCGATAGGGGTATCTTTACCTTCCGAGCGCAGCGAGGGCCGAGGGCCTCAAATTATGTTTGTCTAAAAACGCCTTTGCTCTCCTATGCTACATACTATTTTCTCATATGAAGGGAGCTTTTTCTTTTTTAAAGACATTCACAAAAACTTGGAGATCACGGAATGAAAAAATGTCAAATTTTTTCCCTGTATAGAGAGAACAGGTATATTCCTAAAGGTAGGAATATATTGACACCTATTTTGCACTCTAGTGACACAATGTATACTATAAATTATATAGTTTTATTAATTACATTCATTTTTAGATACATATATGTTTACTATTTGATTGTTTTTCTATATTTATATAAGAAAAGTGATAAACTAAATAAGAACAATATTATTTTTAATAATATTTTAACAATGAACATTTATTGTTTATGTAATTGATTTTGAAAAAATATAATGAAAATAATAAATGCACTAATATCTATATAATTTTTTCTTTCTTCTAACCTACAAGTCGCATCTTTACCGTTTGTTTCTGATTATCAGGAAGAAAAATATAGTCCTTACATAGTACACAAAGGGTTTTTTACGAACCTTGTTACAGCCTTCGTCTTTGCCTCGAACAATAAACCTTTCATATCGTAAATAAAGCCTTTGCATGCACAGTAAGATATGTACTATTAAAGTTCAAAATTGTAATTTGCTTACCTTGTGGTAATCCATGTAAAATATTTAAAGTTAATGAATGATGTTCTTTATTTGTAGGTGCAATGACAATTGCATATAAACAACCACGACTTGCAATATTCCCAAGAACTCGGGTTAATGGAACATCTTCATTTGGAAATAGTAAATCTACAGTTAATCCCAGTTTTTTCAGACGCGATTCAATTATCTCAGCATACTCTCTATAAAAATTTGATAATGTTTAAGAAATTTGTTTTCTAATTTAAAACGATTAATACTTATTTTATTATTTTACGTTAATGCTTTGTTGACAACAATAATCTCACAATCATTTTTCTCTGCTGCAATAGAAGGATAGTCACTTGGCCCAGATGATCTGTAAATAAAGAAAATTTTTTTAAATTCTTCAATTACATTTTAAAACAAAAGTGTTTTTACAGAATAACAATTGTTAAATTATAAAAATAAAATAAATTTTTTAGTGTTTTATCGTTCGAAATAAATATGAATCTTACCCAAAGCTAGAACCTATATCTCGAACTGATCCAGGTCCTTTAAAATCGTCAAAACGACTTTTGTGATCTCCAAAACTACCTCCTCCAAATCCTCCACGTCCTGGACCTCCTGTGCTAGGCTTATTAAGCTCCCAATTAGCTAATGGTTGTTTTTCATCTATACGTCCTGATCTACTTATTGGGCTCCTGTCTCTAAAGCTACTTCCCATTCCACCACCTAAATTACTATTTAAGCCAAGACCACTACCTAAGTTACTGCCTAAATTATTATTTAATCCTCCACCTAAATTCATTCCAATGCCACCTCCCAAATTACCACCCATATTGCTTCCTAATCCTCCACCTAAACTATTTCCTAATCCACCTCCTATATTTGAACGGAAGCTTGAACCCAAATTTGAACCAAGATTTCCACCTCCCATAGAATCTCCACCGCGATCTCCCATACCACCTCCCATGCCTCCACCTAAACCACCTCCCATGCCCCCTCCCAAACCACCTCCCAAACCACTGCCTAAACCTCCGCCCATACCACCACCTAAACCTCCACCCATACCACCTCCCATACCTCCTCCCATACCACCTCCCATTCCACCTCCCATGTTACCTCCCATACTACCTCCCATGTTACTTCCCATACCTCCTCCAATACGATCTCCCATTCCTCCACCTATCCTATCACCAAATGGATCTCCCATGCGATCATCCATTCCTCCTCCCCTTCCTCCCAACCTATCTCCTATAGATCCATCTCTGTTTTTTCTATTCTTTCCACCTCTAATTCCTCTTTGCCTATTTCCAGGACCACTTTGATTGTTCTGATTTCTGTTCATACTTGAATTGTCTGGTCCTCCTCGATTATTGCTAAATGAAGAACCGCCTTTGTTTGAATTAAATGAATCGCTGTTATTTGAATTAGAAAAAGAATCTTCTTGATCATTAAAAGAATTGTTTCCTCCATTTCCACCTCTATTAAATTGATTGTCATTATTAAATGGGGAATTAGAATTATTGAAACTATTTCCACCCCCAAAATTGCTATTAAAAGAATCGTTTCCAAATCCTCCACCCATTGAATTATTTCCAGAACCAGTAACTTCTTTTTTAGCAGGTTTTACATCTATTAAAATAAGTTAAAATTATTAATATAACAATACACATTTGTTGAAAGAAGCAAGTATTTCATATTATTTAGACTTTAATTTTATAAAAAGAACAATATCAATTTAAACTTTTATATAATTATATAAAATTTAATTTCAATTTGATTAAATTAATAGTTTATTAAATTCAGTATAGAACATATTTTATATAACTATATTTGATTATATACATTATCATATGCATGTTTTTGTATATTATTTATTTATTTTTAATTATTTTATTCAAATAAATTTATATCAATTTTTTTTACAATTTAATAAATTATTATACTTACAAAGAAATAATAATAAGTTTAGTTTATTTAAGGTCTAATATAAAATACTGAATTTGTAGAATTTAAGAAAATATTTACAAAGAAAGAAATAATATAAAATTAAATTAAATACATTCTAAACAATAAGCTATACCTATTCTTCTGCCCTTAAACATTTGCCCATTTTCACTTTTAATAGCATCCTGTGCTGCTTGTTCATCTTCAAATTGTACAAAACCAAACCCTCTATTTAATAATGAACCAACAATTGTTCCATACTTAGAGAAATGCTCCTCTAATTCATTGCGATTCATCTCTTCCGTTTGTAAATGACCTACAAATATTCTACTTCCAGCTGTAGCTGGATCTTTTAAAAGGCGAGCAGCCATTATTTAACTGAATTTATCTAAAAGTATTAATAAATATGTTCTTAATGTAAACTGTATAAAATTCTTCTGAAATTATTTCATTATAATAATTATATATCTATGCTTACAAGGACAGACCATGATATATGGGCGATGGATTTGATATAGATTGAGGAAATAACATCAATTACCTCTAAAATAAATGCTATAAAGTTTTGGGACCCATTGCTATCCCATTTCCAAGATGTATTTCTTACTTACAAATTAATACTTTTCTTTAATTGAATATGTGTCAGATAAATATGTAGTCAGAAAAGATGTAATAAAAATATATAATTTAGACTTTCATCGAAAAAATTAATATTTAAAACAAAAAAGTTCTAATGAACCTATATCCACAGACAGTTTTTAGGTACACATCACTTAAATTCAGCCAATTTTCTAAGCAGTTAACACATATTAAATTAACAGAGTTTTCTAGAAAACCAAAAACTATTTATGGATATAGCTTGATTAAAACTTTTTTAATTTAAATGATATTTTTTATTAAAATCTTGTATAAAACATAAGGATTTGATTTAACAAATTACTTTAACTACAGAATATTAAATTTAATTATACAGTAGTACATTATTGTAAGTAAAATAAAAATCATGTCTTGGAACTGGGAGAGAAGTATGTCCTAAAATTTTGCAGTCCAATTTTAAATGTATTCAGAATTGCCTCACTTAATCCAAAGTAAATTCATGACTCATATCTAATGTCCTCTCCTTGTTAATAATAATTATAATATTTTATACCTAATATAAAACCAGTTTCTTAGTATATAATAAATAGTTATTAAAAATCATTTTTATAATTTCTTATCTTTATAACAATTATTTCTATATTTCTTATCATTTATTTTTAGTAATCTTATATTTTACTTTTGTATTATAGAATAAGTATATACATAAATTGTTATATGATCTATGTAACAGAGCTTAGTTGTTTAGTTGTACTTGGTTTCTTATGGCCAATGCTATCATACTAATAAAATAAAATAAAATCAAAATAATAATAATTAATATAAAAATTTTACATTATGTAGTTAAAATCTACATTATTTTTATTAATCTTAAATTCTACTTTAATGTTATACATTAAGTATATACTACAGCATTAAACTGAGAGCAATGTTATTCTGCTGCATTATTTAGTAAATTTTTTTTGTAACAAGGTTGTAAATGGACGTTAGTCCTTCGATTAATAAATAAATAAATAATATAGTCTGCAATTTCATTTTGGATAATATACTTAATATTTATTAAATTATATAAATAATTTTGAATCGTAAAGGTAGATTTGAACGAAGGCAAATTTAAGCATTTAACCAAAGTAAATCTTTTTTTAATCATAAGTAGCTGCTTTTTAAGAAATTTTGTTTCAGAATTAAAGTTTTTGTTTAAAGTGAAAGAGCATCTCTACCGCCAAATCACATACGTAAAATCAAGACGAAATAGGATTGGATTTGAGAATTTTTAAGTAATGCATATAATACGTAGATATTTTTAAAAGTTCTACAAATACCCTAAACTATTAACAGGTTATACCTAAGGGCTATATTAGCTATATTGTTATAATTTGTAAATTCGCATTAATTTTCACATATATACGATGCTTGTCCGATAATAAGTACTTCATAAGAGATATCTAGGAGATATCGGCACCAGAAACACTATTAAAATTATTATATTTAATTTTATGCAAAGTTCTTTTCTGATAAATGTTAAATATTTTTAATAGTTTTTGATTTTTAATTTTATTACAAGTATGTCTAAAGATTACTAAATTAAGCATCAATTTTACGCGAGCATTTAGGAGAAGCCAAACATGAAGCCGGAGCTTGTATGAGGTTACAACGCGGGAAGTCCTAAATACGTTTGACAAAAATCAATAATTTACCTGACTTTTGAATGAAGTCAACCGCCTATAACAATTTCTGAACAAATTAGTATTATTATAATTACTAAAATATACTATAATTTTATTATTTCTAGAATAATAATTGATTTTTATTCGTCCTCAAGGTGTGAAAATTCGGTCCTCTCATTTACTCACACAAAGAGGCTAGCAACACTGCAATACAATATACTACACTTGTGTAGTACAGTACGACCTGATACGACAGATTACGGGTAGACGGGGGGGTAAACAGGGTAGACCATCATCATACACATATACAAACACACTAATGATGAGGTCTGCGCAAGCGCTCTGCTATAATCTTCATCCGATTTTCCATGGCAGCCACAGTAGCCTCTATAGAGGGCAGAGGCTCTAACCTCGGCCTTTACGCTTTACCTGCAGACTCTACCCTTCGGCTCAGTCCATCCCCATTTTTACCATGGCCACATATATATAATATATACGTGCACTTATAATTTTCCCAGAGTAAGCTCACGCACGCGCAGTCTCAAAATAGTTTTTAGTTCCCTCCCGATTTCGAGCATCGACCCGTGAACGTGATTCGGTGAAAACGGTGCGGTTATTGTTGACGTTCTGAGCCTGAGAATAGCCGCAAAATATTATAAAATAACCTGGCGTATAGCAACAATAGGCAACAGCGTGCAAAACATTTTGCCAGGCATTATCGAATAAATAAGTTAAAGCAATGATACACCTAATAATGAAATTCGATGTGTCAATTTTTGCAAGCTTCATTTCGCCAACATTAATATGTATAGACTACGATAAACTTATACAGATAGAAAATATAGATAAGGTCTAGGATAAAAACTATATAAAAATGATAGGAATCAAATAACTAATAATATGCGTAAGGTCTGGTAAAAGGTACGAAGGTACCAATGTACATGTAGGCTGTAAACTAATAGACAATTAGACATGGTATATTTTTGTACAACTTTCTACATTTATTTTCATTAAAAAAATTTAGTTTTACATTATGATAAATTAAAAAATTGCTAATAATAAAATTATAATAAATAATATGAAATACGTGAATTTTTTCAATTTATTTTATTAAAAGCATATAAGAAAAATTAACAATAAAAGATTTATCACGTGCTTGCCTTTCCATTTCTGGCAAATAAAAATTAAGTCAAAATTATAAAGGAAATGAAAATATATATATATATATATATATATATATATATATATATATACATGGAATAGAATTGCTCAAATTTAAATATTTTTATACATATGATATTTACAAATTTAAATGACTTCATAAAATTATTGACTATTACTTAAGTAATTTGTATTATGTATTTGTTTATATTACGCATAAATTGAATTCACAAAAACACTCAAAATATTTTTCGATTTTGTGCTTGTACTCTTAATATTCTCTTGCCTATGGCAAGTTTATTAAAAATAATATAACATTATAAACTGTAAACATAATACATTATAAAGACTGCTTTGTGTTTTTTTCCTAAACAACATAAATATTCTCAAAATATTTACAAGTATTAATACATATTGCTCATGTACAATATTACTACATATTTGATTGTTTATATTTAAAAAAAATTTTAAGTTTTTACAAAACTTGGTACAAGTTATAAATAAATATAATGTAATCATTGCTCACATAAAAAAAGTATTTAAAAAATTACAGCTATTACACAAAATCAGCATAGAAGAGTTCATTAAATATTTGTATAATTTAATTTTAAAATAAAATTGAGACATTAAAAAATAAATGTACTATTTCATTAATATAAATATCTATTCCCTATATATAAAATTTCTTTTGTTATAAAATTACTAGGAATCACTTTTTCTTAATACTATATTTTTAAAGACAAAACGTCATCTTTATTTATCTTAGTATTAGAGTTAAATGTTCAATAATTTTATTGTCTTTGATAAGACAATCCAAATAGTTTTATGATTTGTTATTATGCTTTCTACAGAAAAAGCGTAATATAAAATATTTTCACAATTTTAATGAACTCTTTCTAAATATAATCATTTCATCAAATAATATAATATAAATTTGTATACTATTAATTGAAAAGTAACATTTTTTATAAATATTCCATTTTACTATTTTATAAATATAATTCTGTATATACTAATTTTTTGTTGTAAGGCCCCTGGTATAATGAAATCCTGTTTACATTTTTAAATTTCATTTACTTTTATGATTGTGAATCTTTTTTTATCTTAGAAATAAAGATTTGATAAATCATATTTAGACCTGTATGAAAACAAGTTGATATTTGTATTTTCAATAAGTAAAATTTTTTAACTTCACGATAATTCACCAATTGGAGCATTTTGAAGCCACAAGTCATGTATGAAATTATACAAATCATCGCTAACAGATACCTAAAGTACATTATATTTTATTAGTTAAAAATTGTCCATTTATGAAATATTTTTTTATTTTACCTTACTTGCCTTATAAGGAGTGGGATTTAAGCTTCTTTTAATATCATTACGTAAGGTACCTAAAGATTCTCGAACTTGATTTCGTGTCTCTGCAAGTGTTGGTAATTTTTTTAGGATTTTTCCATCTTTCCAATATAACTAGAAATAAAAATTTAGATATTTTCAATGTAAAGAAAGGAGTTTAAAATGGCAAAAGATTGAAAATGCCTTTGGTCTCATATAATATTAAAGGGTGCTAAATTCAATTTAATTCAATTTTACTATATCATATATAATCTGAAACTAAAATATAAATTTTTTTATAGAACTGTATTATAATATAGCTTTAATGTTCTTAAAAATTAATAATTAGAAAAGAATAAGATTTTTGAATTCAAATTAAAGGAATGAGCGTAATAGTAGAAAAATATCGTTCATTTTTCTTTATGTATTGTGCTATTATACTATATCTGAGGCGACGTATTCATTGTACAAACCAAGCAAGTAATTCTCAAATAATAGGGAGCAATACCAATAAATTATAAAATTTGGCTAGATTTTCAAACACTCGGATTTGGATGATAATTTTTAAATTTATATATTTTGGACTGGTGATTAGGAATAATGTAGTAGTCTTGGGTGAAAATAAAATCTTGATAGAGAAATTTGTACAAATAATGGTTTTTCGAATTAAACTCACATATTTCTGAAGACAATTTCACTGATTTCATTTTGTATCTCACCTTTGATTTTCATAAAAATTTGTATATTTATATTTTTTGAGGTACTGATTACAAATATCATTGCAACTTTTAATGGAAATTGAATTTTGATGTTGGAAACCATAAAAATAATGGTTTTTTGAACTTATCTCGAAAAATAGGAAAACTTTGCAAACAAATACTATAAATACGATTAAAATATATCTCTTTTATGCTATGAATTTTTTATCTACAAGTAATTTTTTTGGTAAATTGTAAAAATAAGTATAAAGATAATTCGGCCACGCTATCATTCGCTCCAGGGGCCACCTGATGAAATAATAAAATTTTTTTTCCAGAAATGTTTGTAGTAAAAAGATATATGAACAAATAAAATGTATTGGAGATTGAATTGAATCAATTGAAGAGATCTACAACTGTCGTTTAAAATATTTTTTTACATTTTTCTTATTTTCTGAGGAAATTCGAAAAACCATAATTTTTTAGACTTTGTCATGAAAATTTAATTTCTGTTAAAAACCACTAGGATAGTTATAACCAAAACCCAAAAGAACATAAGTATACAAATTTTCATCAAAATCAAGGGTGAGTGCTTTATCTATTTTGATTATATTTTAAGTTTATCCAAGAATTCTTTTCAGCTTTATGCAAAGAGACTAATATACTTCAACATAAGATTCTATTATTTTTCTGTTCTGTTTATAGAGTTAATCCTTTTAGTCTGTGACTTTGAAGAATTTATATTGTATATATTACACAGTTTTTATAATCTATTATAAATGTAAATATTTACCTTGTGAAGACATTCAACTTTTGTTGGAATAACATATGCTCTTTTTGATTCTTCAAATGGATGTCTACAAAGTACTTTTTGACCTACTTGAGGCGGCTCTTCTTCAACTCTTTGAAGTAAATCTATTAAAGCACGTCCATCCATGCCATAAAGTCTATACACAGTTTTTCTGCCTGGCATTGTAACTTTTCCAACTTCTTGACTTAATTTTATTCTTGGTTGACCATTAATTTCAACTAATTTATAAACACAACCTAATGCTGGTTGTTTTTGACATGTTACTAAATGAGTTCCAATACCAAAGCAGTCTATCCTATGATTCTGAAATTTTATTATAAAAAATATAAAATCAGTAATTGCATTAGTTAACTAAAATTTGTTAACACAAATAGTAATAAAAATATTTTAAAGAAACAAAAATGATGTAAATAGAACATAATAATTATATTTTAATTTATATATTTTTATTATTATGTTCTATATTAGTTTACTAGTTACGTAATATAATAAATAATTTATGAAACAAACATTAGAGAACTCATAAGAATAGGAACAATGTGTATAGAAAATAATTCTTAGATAATCAAATTTAAATTCATATTGAATTACATCTATTCAGTTAGTATAATTAGGATCAAAGAAAATGTATATTATAAAGCAGTAATATAGCAATAAAAATATGCTAACATTTAATAAGATTTTAATTAAGTATATTTAAAAATTAAGGTATTTACTTGCTCATTTAAGCTTATAATAGTTTCTTCATTAATGTCGTTAGATGCTACAATTGTGAGTTTGGAAAACCATGGTAAATCAAAATTTTTTGCAATCCTTTGAAAAATTTCTCGAGCTGCTTGACTAAGATATGCTAAGTCACCACTATCAATGCGAATACCAATAGCTTTGTAACCTAAATCATTCAAAGCTAGCGCCACAGCACAGAAATTCAATATACCACTTCTGTAAAAGAAAAATTGATTACTCAGCTGAAGTATTGCCTTTATTTTAATTAATATGATTATTATGCAATGTTTTTGTTTAAGAGTTAAATTCCCGATATGAATTATGAACGTATTTTTATAGAAATTATCTTTATTGAATAATGAGAATTTATAAAAAATAAAAATATAATCTGACTTACAAAATTTTTAAATTCATTTTTAAATTTCATTTGACTTTGAATTGGGAGGGGCACTGCATAAGGTCGATTCATTTGGGGAAAACAAACATAAAGCCCCAATTATTATTTAAAAAAACAATCTTAATTTAAGAATATAAAAATTTTAGTAATACAAACTACCTAGGGATTAGGATTGCAAAACTTTAATGATTTACATTTGTGTTAAAAAATAAATCTATACGTTAATTAAAGAAATATTATGTAGAATATTCAAAGAATAATCACAAACAAGGATAACTCATAAACTATAAAAATGAACTTGTAACTGAGCTTTCTCTTTCTTATAATCGTAAATAAAAATGAATCTTTTAATGTTATTATTGTTATTATTACAATTTACATATTTTATGTATATTTTGCAATTCTAAAATCAAAGAATATCAATTTTTTATATTCTGAAACCAAAATTTATAATGTTAATCAAATCCGCTGAATGGTGTATGATAAATGAATAGATTTTTGCTTTACCTCACTAGAGAATGTTCTAATTCTACTTCTTGGCAAAGAAGTAAAATTGTAAATTTGTATTTGACAATATATATTTTAAAAAATTCTCAGGTTAGATAAAGCAACAAGATTGCACCTGACCGTACCTTATGTAGAGCTCACCCAATTCACTGTGTCTTAATAAGCTGCTTTTGTCAGACGAATTCAGTTCGTCAGATATAACTGAGCTGTTTCTCGCACCATTACGAGGTGCCTTATTATTCCCGTTAGTTAGAAGCTTATTTGATAGATTTAGGTCGATTATGTTTGCTTGTTGGTTGGCTGATGATTTTATACTATAAACACATTTTTGTTCAGTTTTGTAAATATGCACATCGTGCAATCTAAAAAACTTTCAAATACACTCGACAAAATGATTTAACAAAAATAACAAGTATTGACTTTAATTTTTATATTAAGTGCAATTTTCTATCAAAACAAAGCGTTTATAATATTTTAATATCTTAATACGTTATAGAAATAATTAAATAATAATAGTTATAATGATATGAATTGCATTACAAAATTTCATTGGTAATAAGATAAAATAGACAATTTATAAAATAATAAATTTATAATGCACCTCTTAACATCATATGTATCAATTAAGGCCATAAATCCATCTGGAAAAGCTATGGCATAGCTGACAAGAGCTGTCAGTTCACCATCAGAAGCTTCTGATACCAAAATATTAAGATCCAATGCTATTTTATCTCGATATTTGCAAGATAATGCTAAGAGATCTATTTGTTCTCCAGTTTCTGTATGAGCTAGAGTCTGAAATTTGTATAATATAATATTAATTCTATGGAAGTATATTTGATTTATTTGTGTTGAGATAAATATTTTGATAGCTTTACCATTTATGAATAAAGCTTATAAAAATTATTTCAAACTTTAAAAAATAAGATATATTATGTATAAATTAAATATATCTGAAAGCTAAGAAAATATTGTAAAATAAAGAGAAAATTGTACTTTACAAAAAATAATTTGTAAGTGCAATGTATTTTCTAAAATATTATTTTATTTTATGGCTATGATTCTTATTATCCTGCTCTGATTTATGTGGTGTATTCAGTTTGTATGAATTATAAAAATTACAGAAAATAAACAAACCTTATTTTGTAAATCATTAAAACTAGTATATGAAACAATGTATGCATGTGCATGAGTACCCTTTACAGGTATGTGAAATAATTTTCCAGCTAAAACATTACTAGTTCCATCAAAACCACCTATAAAAAAATTTTTTCATAAATTTTAATCAAAATATAATATTATATACATAATATGGTGATATCTAAAAGTAATTACTCTTGGCTCAGATACAACACATAATTATTCAAAAAATTTTAATTTCTATTAGTGATAGTTACTTTTTAAATTAAAAACTAAATTCAAAATTTAATCTTATAAGTAAGAGTTTATTGTTATAAATATAATATGAGTATAACTTTCAATTTATACATGCATATGTTATTCTTTGTCCTTGGCTAAGAGCTAGGATCACTTTGTATTGATTTACTAATGATTTTATCACCGAGAATAAAATTTTTTTTTAAAGTGAATTATAAATTATTATAATAATAAAGTAACATATTTTTTATTGCTTTGTCTCACCAATATAACTATATTTAGATGCACTAAGTCCACCATCCGGTCCTTGTGCTCGTCGTAGACCAAATTCAAGAAGTGCTACTGATGTTCCAGCTACCATGCGATATCTTGCTGCATTTGTTGCCATTAAACTTGCATAGTTCACCAAAGTTAAAAGTGTTGTTTCCAGAATTTGTACCATTATTAGTGGCCCTTCAACCCTTAACAGTGGTACTCTTTAAAGGAAGATTTACAGTTTAAAATATACTTTATTTTACTATTTATTGATAATAATCATAAGAAATATTATTGAATCTTTACCTTGGAAATACAACGGATCCTTCTTCAACAGCATAAAGAATAACATCTTTTGCTGTTGTGTTTCTTAAATACTCAAAAAATTCTGGTTCCACTGAGGGAGGCATTGTAGACTTGAGATATTCAATATCTACAATAAAATATATAATTTTATAATTTGTTCAGGAGTAGATAGATAAACTAATAAATGTATGTTTTATCATTTTAAAGCAATGTTATTAAAAAATAAACTAATATTGAGTTAAATTAAATGACTTTTAATAATAAAGATTTAATTTTCTATTACACAAAATGAAAGTTTAATATACATTGAATGAACTTTTTCTAAAATTTTTTCTAAAAATTTTTAACTTACCACTATTAGAGTAATGAAATTTATCCAAAAATTTCAAGCAGTCCTCTAAACCAGCAAATATTGTAAATTCTCCATTAAATGGATTTTTGCGAAAGAAAAGGTCAAATACAGCTCTATCGTTCATTTTACCATTTTTCCAGTATGCATAGGCCATAGTAATTTGATATAAATCTAGGAATAATTTTTGTTTATTTTTAGAATTAATTAAATTTTGAACTAAGAACTCAAAAAGTTGACAGTAAATTATATTTATAAAATTTTTTTAACTTCCATAGATTATCAGATTACCAAAATAATAATGAGAGCTTGAAGAAGGTAAAGAAATGTATTTTTTCAATAGCTCAAATTGGTTTGTACGATACAATAGAAATACATACAGTTCGATATTAAAATTCAAAGGTCTGTATAGATCTTTTAATAATAAACATTTACTTTTTAAAAAGGCATTGTCTTACCTGTAAGAAGAGGTTGTACAACACCATTTTGTCTGAATCGGCACCACACTTCCTCTTTACTTCCATCGCACATCTTGCGCTTTTTCCCGTGTCGCTGTTCCGAGGTTGATGCTTTCTCGATCACTTTGTCGACTATCGGGTTGTCTCGACACGATGATGATGCTTTGCAGCTGCAACCCTCCGTCGAAAGCTGGTGTTGATCTGCACCTACCGAACCTGTACGTGCATTGTAAAATATAATATCATTATTAAGCTTCAGTCTTCGGCTCTTATAATAGTTCCAACTTTTAGATTTTAAATTTTAAAGAAAGAATAAAAATACAAATGACTATAGGTTAATGGATACGTAATGAAATTTATAATTATATGCGCGATTGGAGGTATTCGTAAATTTTTTTTCTACTGCATGTATTACCGCTACGGGCATAACACCTTTTATTAAGAACAGTAAAAAAAAAAAGAAAAATAAAAAAGATAAACTGCACCTCAAATTCTATCTCCCCGACATACACCATCCTTAATAGAGTATTAATTAATAGTTATATGTTATACCAGGTTATACTGGTATATAAGAAGTACCTTTTTTAGGTAGATAACAACATGTATATAGTTATATAGAGTTGGTATATTGCGAATGCGACTGATTCATTGATGGTGATATTGGTGATGATGAATTGATGATAATTATCTGCGATAAACGTGCGTGGTGCATTATTAGAAGCTGATGCAAGATACAACGTACAACCCCCGCGCCCACTGTGTGTTGTATTTCCTACAATTTGGGTTATATGATCACAATTGATCACAATATTGAGCCTTAAAATAAAAATTATACTATATTATACATAAAAATAATGTAGAAAAATAATATCTACAAGAACTCAATATTCGTAACTTACTTGTGCGTTACGATTTGCGACCCCGTCGTGATACTCCGGATTAGTCGGACTCGCGATATAGGTAATAGAATACCGGACAATGCTTATTGCAATTTTATTCGCTTGAATCGCAAGTGGCTTTCACGTGCATATATCTGCGTATATAGATGCTATACCTGCGTATATACCTGCGATCTGCGAATATCACTGAAGTGATTGGTTATTTGTATGAAGAAGGTATCTACCTATATCTGCCTATATTTATACATGCGAGTTGCTTTGCGAGTGCGACTGATCTGATGCGACTGCGAGTACTGCGACCTTGTTGCGACCTATCTATACAGAATTATATATAGGAGTCAGCACAGCTTAGATAATAAATGGAATAAAATAGATAATCGAGTATTATGGGAGATGCGCGCGCACAAATATACGAGCGTATATTAACTGGTGGCTGGTTGGTATTAGTCCTCGTATTAGTCCAGTTGGATTGTACTTTTTCGGAAAAATTTTAAGTATATAGTTGATTGCTAAATCGGGCGCACCATGCTATTTAAAAATCGATAGCGTACATAATGAAATATGGACGAATCTTTGTTTAAATTAGGGCCAAAGTTGATAGTTTAGCTATTATTATTAAAAAAATAAAAGTATAACTTTCAATTTATAATTGAGTTTTCTATAAGATATGGAAATGAAATCTTTCCAAAACTAACATAAATTCTATCTTTGTTTATAATAATAATATTATATATATATATATATATATATATATATATATATATATATATATTTATATATAGAATATAAATATAGCAGAAGCAAAGTTTTAAGGAAAAAAAAAACAAAAAATTAAAAATTGCTAATACAAATAATAATAAGTTATGTTATTATTGAAAATAAAAATGATATTTGATGAAATCAAGATTGTTCTTTTTAATTCAGTAAGAAAAGTTTTTTACCTTAATACAAACGTTTGATTTCTTCTTTGGTTTTAACATAATCTTGTAAGCATTTGGGTAATGTTTACTGGTATAATAACAAAAATTCCGCTTGTATTTTGAAGTACGCTTCTATGATTATTTGAATGTGCCAAGAAAAAACTGGATTTTTCAATGGGAGGGGTCTGTAGATAACTCGTATTTTAAAATTACGCCGTTTTTTAATAAAAAGTAGCGCATCTAGAAACTAGTCAACATTCTTTCAGGTCACTAACGCAGAAATTTTTACAATTTTGTTAAATTCAAAGTTTATGTTAGATATTGTAAAAACTATTCATTTTTGTCTTTTTTGGAGAAAATCCAGTTTTTTATAATTTCTTAACAATACAGAGGCATATTCATTTTGGATACTCCTTTGAACCTGCTGGATTTCATTTTACAGAGGTTTGTAATATTCGGAAAAATTTGTTAATTAATTTTAAATCGGTAAAAAATTGATATACTATTTCAAATTTAGACGTAATAAATATATAGTATAATCATAAAATGCTGCGATTTTATGATAAAAAACATTTCCAATTTTAAAAAATCTTTCATTTTATAAGTCAAAGGAAATAAAATAGCAGTTTTCTAAAAGTAAAAACTTTTCCGTATTTACTAATATACAGCTTTTCACAGAAACAACTTGTTTTCAATTGCTTAAAAAACAGTAAAGTAATAACATATAACGATTTTTCCCCTAAAGCTATAATTAAATACCTCTTTAGCATACACCAAGAAAACCTCACTTATCACTTATCATTCCAGATAAAAGTATATTTTGAATATTTGTGCATTACCTCTAAATTTTGGCGAAGGGAAGCCTCAAGGGAAGCACTTTCTAGCCATTGATCTAGTTTCTAAATAAAATTTTTTAATTAAATTTTCAGCGTAGTTATATACAAATTTTTAAACATTTCTTTTTAACTCCTGAAACTTCGTCGATTTTCTGATCTCTTTATTGTCATAATTCTGTTGCTTTAAGTGCCCCGCATGCACTTTCATAATTTCCTTGTAATGTTTCAAGTTAATTGTTTTAAATGAGAAAAAATTTTCATTGACAAAAATGAATAGACATCCTCGGTAGAGCGTGTCTAGAAAAGAATAGGGGATGTCTATACAGTACAGGTTGTGCCCATGACTAATTATTGATATTGCAATATAGGCAGCTCGGATAATGCTGCAGCTATTAATTTATAATCTTTGATCTATTCCCTCGCGCGGACGCAGTCGGTGCTGGACAGATTCAGATATCTATCAGCTACTTAAACAGTGGCGATAATAAGGGTTGAATGGGGATTGATCACCGGATCGAGCACCGAATTGATCGTTGATCGAGCTGTCCATACGAAATTGACACGAAAACTCCCCACTGTCACTTATATATTTTATTGCGCGCGCGTTGTATATTTTTTTTTTTTTTTCTTTAGTGTTCAAGAAAACGATTTAAATTGAATTATTTTTAGTAGTAACGAAATCAATCTAGAGCCCGGAGATAAAAAAACGCAAAATTTTTTGTTTTTTATTTATAAATTTGTTTCCGCGGTTCAACCCTGTACGTTAAAAAAATCTGCGTTTATACGAGACGACTCGAAGGGACCTAATAATTGAATTACATTTTTCACATTGGCAATTCTAACGAAAGTATTGAACGTGTATAGTAAACACGGATAGGAGGCCAATTTTAAGCATACCGAGAGCAGTTCAATTACAGTTTTACAAAAAAATTCATTTATTTACTATTTGTTTTTTGAATATTTTTAAAAAGACTTTTTATTTTTGTTTAAGCTGTTATCCATTTTGCGATGCAGATACATAAACTTTTAATTTTGGAAATACTTGATTCTCATGGAAAATTCATTTGTATATCAAAAGTTACTTTTGCTATTTTTCGCCCGGTTTCCAATAGGAAATGCCGATTTAGTTTAAAAAAAGCTAATTTTATAGAGATGATGTGATACCCTGTATTCAATCTTTGGGGGGGGGGGAGTATACGTCTTGGAATCTGCTTATATAGTTTATATATTATTGTATATTTAAGGCATTTTTGTAGAAAAAACAATGACACAATCGCTAAAATAAATTTTACAAAATAATGCTGTTATATATTTGTACAATATGTCTATTATGTCATTTAATGGTTTTTATATAAAATCACACATATATAACTTTTCATTTATACTACCCTTCATGCAAATCATATAATAATATATAATACCCATATAATATATATATATATATATATATATATATATATATATATATATATATATATATATATATTATTTTGCTACTCGGTTGCGACAGCTGATGTGAGCAGTTAGATAGGTGTGAATACATTTTTTTTTGTTTTCACAAAGGTTTTCATTAAAATTTTCATAACTCAGTAATTTATACTTTTACTTTCAGAAAACAGTTTGTGAATTTGAGGTTTACTAAAAACTATATTGCTATAAAGACTTAGCCGCCAGATTTTATGGTATTGTTTGATGATTATTTCAAAGTGACACTCAGATCGGTTTATTGAACCTAGAAAAATTTCTTTTACGGCTTTGCGATAAAAAAGACTGTTTAGTAATTTTGATAATGTCATTTGGAAAATATAATTTTATAATATGTCAATAGATGGTGCATTTCATTTTTACTAAAAAGATTAAAAGATTAATAAACTTAATAATATGAATAGTCATATAGATTAAAATATACATATTATATATACCTATAATTATCAGATGTGGCAAGGGGCGGCTATATTGACAATACGTATGCAATAAAATGAAATTTCTAAGTTTTTATCAAACAAATTAGAATATTTCTATTTTTACATTATTTTTATATCAGAGCTATATAGATAAGCTGCTAGCCTTCATATAAACTAAAAGCGATGAAAATTTAACGAATAACATACGTGCATAATGCGTACCCAATAATGAAATATTTATTAGCCAATTATGATATTATTTCAGGATAACCATGCATTCTTGAAGTATATGAGTTCAGAAATTTATGATATGCGGTACTGATCTATCGTACGACTTCGATTTTTATTTTCAATTTATACTGGCGACTTACTGTATACAAACTTTTGATTGTTATTTTTTTGCACAATCATAAATATTTATTAATTAAAATTTTTTTCCAATAAAAGATGAAGTGTTTGGATTTTTAAATGAAATATATTAGGCAAAATGTTGAACAAATGAATGATGAATATATTTTTATATAAAATGTTAAGTATTAAGAAAATATCAGTTTACACATTCGGCAATATTGTAAGGGCTGTCCGCAATTGTAGATCTTCTTAATAATACAGCTGCAATTATGCGCTTCCCTCAAGAAAGACGAAGATCGCGAAAAGTAGCATCAATCAGATATACGTAGCTATTAGATATTTTCAAAAATATTCACAATAATTCCATGAGTGAGACTCTGTGTATATATATACATATAGAGTGTATATAAATGTATATATATATATATATATATATATATATATATATATATATATATATATATATATATAGAATCAATTTCTTATAATACAGTCCGAAAATTCTATAATTCACTATATCGCGTAAAAAGAATCCAGCGCTCGAGGAAAGCCGACGGTGAACTGACTCAAATTTCGCAATGCAGACTTATACTTACTACGGACTGATGGAAGATTTTCCTCGTACAGCATAGCTGTCAAGTGCGTGCACGTGCATTGGACGAGCGAGGGGGGCAGAGATATAGTTAGGGATGAGTGCGAGAGAGGGAGAGCCTATAATGCACACACAAGCACGCCAATTAATTTAAGGAACGAGGATATAGCGCATTGTAGTTGTGTATGTGTGTGTGTTTGTGTCGTATAAAGCTCGTGCAGGCGATAAAGCCCTTTACCGTCGCTTGCGAATGAGCCTACCGCGCACGAAATATTCGGAATTTCGATCAAACATCTGAAGTTATATAGATATATGTGTATGTGCACCTTATAGTGCGCGAGGTCACCCCTTTCCCCTTCCACCGCCCATCGTGCAGTGCGCGGCCGCGCGTTAAAGCCGCGAAAACTTTCTCTCACCCGCGCGCGTATATATGTATTGTATATATTGAGCGTGTGAGTACTTCTAAGTATCTATATATGCGTATGTATGTATGAAATGGATAAATATATGTGAACTATATATATATATATATATATATATATATATATATATATATATATATATATATATATATAGTGCCGCAAATTATAATCTTTACATACATTTCTGTATTTCACAGGTTGGACGTGCGAATTGCTGCACATCCATCATGACCGAGCCTCATATTTAGCGTTATTGGCATTTGGCATCGTTACACATGCGATGATGATATATATATATATATATATATATATATATATATATATATAAACTATCTTTCTAGACATCATGTACGTGCAAAAGGCTTTAAAAAAACCGGCCAAATTGAAAATTGTCTGCATAATTATGCAGCTGCGCTTCGACTTTGAAACGTTTTTAAAAACTTTTAGCTTCAGCGATCCATCAAAAAAATTACTACAATCGTTCGATCTTTTGCTATCGTTGTTCATCTTATATATGCTTAAAACGAATCCTTTTACGTCCTATGCAGATCATTTACAGTTTTTGATATTCGTATATAATTTTTTCTTAAATTAATTTATAGATGTTTGTAATAATAATAAAAGAAAATGATAATAATAAATTCAATCAATTCTAGATAACGCACGTACAATTTAAATAAAACGCATACGTAATATTAATTCTGTGTAAGTGATGTTTTATTATGCATTCATAAATTTATGTTTATGTTCATTAAAAATCAAAATTCTGAAATTTAAAATGAATTATGAACGTATATCAGTATTTAAAATAAATTAAAAATAAATAAAAATAGAAAATAATTTTAAAGGTTACTGTATACTTCTTCTGTTGGGCTCAAATTTACCACCGGGTTAATAATGCTTTATGACACTGATGAGATACTATATTCGAGAAATATCTAGATCGTTATTGAAAAATATTGAATTTAATATGGACATGGATATTGTTAACTGAAATTTCGTCATTATCGATATTATCAATGTAAATATTACTTTTCTTTAAAAAAAAAGAAGAAAGAAAGTAGCAAAGACCAACCGCTCAAACATAAGTTATCAATAATATTTTAAAATACTCTCCAAGATCCTAGAACTAGCCTAGCATTAAGCAAGCGTAAGGTATTCTACATCGTTATAAATTAACGGCCAATAGACAACATTTATCCAAATAAAATTAAATTAGTTTAACAAAGATTACATAGGCCTAAAAAGTGACTTGAACACGAAAAGCGGCATGTACTTGAGCCGATTCTGAAACCAACTCTGCAACGGTTCAATATACAACATAGACAATATGCTTTGATGTAAGCACAAAAATTTAATACAAAATTTTCATTCTTTTCCAATCATCTATGGTTACCTTGGAATTGACCTTGAGAAATTAAAAAGGCTATTTCAAGGTTAAGTCATTTTTAATAGTAAAATTTCCATTTTCACGAAATATTATGAAAAAATGCAGGTCCCAGCACGAATCTCAATATAAGTCTTTACATGATCTAAAACATCTCATTATCTTGTGAGGATAATTGAAAACGACAGCTAGTTTACTTTTTATAATAAAATAAATTATTCTACGAAGATAAAACATAAATAAATAAATAAATAAATAAATATATTATAGGAAGATCATTTTATGGCGGAAAAAATAACTTTTCAATTAAGATTCAAACAACACTATAAATTTGAAACCACAGAATTTGAGCTTCTTTGTACAAGTATAGCTATATAGACTGTCTAATGTTTTTCATGTTTACGTGTTTTCTTCTCTTCAAATGATTTGCGTAATAGTTGTCTTTTACCTTTATAAAGAATATATATATATATATATATATATATATATATATATATATATATATATATTGTGTACGTAGAGCAATTAACATCTGTAAAATCATTACATAAGAGAAGAGCGAGTTTTATCAGAGTATCTATTGAGCTTAATAATGCAATAAATATATTAGTGTGATTGCTGATTGAATCTTCAAGGATTTTTCTCTATTGTGCATCAAACTAAGTTTCCTAAAAGATCTAGGTTAAATGTCTCTCTATCAATGCATATAAAGGGCATTGCCAAAATTATCGGAGGACAAACTAAGAGAAAAGGTGCATTTGGTGGTTCTCAATTTTGCATTTTACTTAAAGATATTTTTGTTATGAAAATTATACGAATTGAAAAAAGACGAGAATCAATGTTACAAAAACAGAAAAAGCATATATATATATATATATATATACGTATATATATGTATATATATATATATATATATATATATATATATATATATTTCAGTATTTGTAAAGTACTCATAACTGCTGTTAAGTACTCGTAAACCTGTATTATCGTTCGATATTCGCCAAAAATTTATGAAATTTAGAATTTTTTTAGTTCTAACTTTTAGTGTTATTTTTTATGTGACGTATTCAAAAGTTATGACGTAGAAATATAAATATCTTACACTTGAAAATCTGTTAATAAAATGAATGATAATTATTTTTAATTTGAAGTAATGTTACGTGTTATTAACGTGTATTAGCTTATTGAGTTTATTATTATGAAAATAAGATTAATATCCGTGTAGTAACACGTGTATACCTCTGGAAACTTTGTACAAATTCCTTAAAGCTTAACAGTACCTTTAATGAAAATATCTAAATGTATAATTATAATGCAATAAATATAATAATTTATAGACTTTTCAAAAAGATAAAATTTCATAAAACAATATGTGAAGAAAAATGAGAAAACAGTATTATATATATATATACTAAAATATAGCCAGGATTTCTTAACTGCAGTATAGTTATCAAATCAAGTCATGGCGCTGTTAATTTTTCGATTTTTTAAACGATTTTTCTTTTCAATAATAATAGCTGGGTCTCTAATAATGTACGTTTAGTAACTTGAAAAAAATCCAAAATCTGAAGTTAGACGTTTTGACGAGAGTATAGGATTAGCAAATACTTTCATAATCCTCGTGACTCGCAACAGAGCAATTTCGAAGATGTTAAATCACATTTTTCTATTTCAAAATGCAAACATAGAAAGTCACACGTGCCGCAATAGATAAGCTCTATAATCTTGCACCGATACGATAACGCTCGCGGTAAGAGTGTATATGTGCACATGAAATCAGAACTTTCTACTCCTCAAACAAATATTCCGAATAAAGACCTATCGATAAGTTTCGATTGAACGCTACGTAGTTAAAAAAGAAAGCATGTTATATAACGAGTTTATTTCACAATACTAGCAGGTGCAATTGCATCTGTACAGCATAATTATGATGAGTACCGCTGTTTGTAAATAAGATGTATACCTTTATCAATGAAACTGAAAGAAAAATTCCATTACGCTTTAAAGGAAAAACAAAATCATTATCTATGCATATCCAAATATCTATCATATTTGAAGTGTAGTAAACACCGTTACGTGGATATTTCAAGAGACTCTTCTCTTATGTTTTTTGGATTGCTCTACAAAATGATCAAGTTAAAATAATGATTAAATTTGAAGAAAGAAAATATAACTACTTATTCCAAAAAATGTCATATATAACATTGTTAAATAAATGTATGAATAAATGAAAGAATTTTGGCTTTTTTGTTTAGCTATCGTTACACTCTGATGGGCACCAGTAATATTTTTTGTGATGCATAGGTATTATACATAGGTATATATACCTTTTACTAATTCTATCACGATAAAAAGATCTTAGAAAGATGCTCTGTTTCTGTGCATTATTCTGCATTTATATTTGTAAGTGCAACATAGCAGAATCGACATTCGATTTTCTAGTATGTTCACAATTCCGCCTGCTCAATTCATTGTACTATTATCAAACTCTGAAAACTACCAATTATAAATATATTACATAACTTCATTACTCTCTCCCATGCAATTTAACGTAAAGCAATTTGTGAACGGTCTCTGACTCATTAAACAAGTATTGTTCTTCTAAGTTTTACACTTCAGTGAAAATTTTTTAAGAATCAAAATGTTTTAAAATGTTTTACAGATATTTTAAATGACTTTTTTTTTGAAACGGTACATTATTATCTCGGGCGAAATCGAGACGGCAGATGCTAATACATGTACATATATACACACTAGTTATACACATATACATATATGACTGACAAGTAGGTGGTGGAAACTAGTGGGTCCAACTCAGTGGCTACTATGTACCGAATCATACTCGACCATTACTATTTATATTAATATCGCATTCTACTCTCTCTCTCTCTCTCCCTCTCTTTTATTTATGAACAAATTTTAAATAGTAAATGAAAAAATAGTCTGTTTTCTATCACTGAATTCTTAGAAGGAGAGACCATCAGATATGGGTGACTGATTTTGTCTAGACTGAGCGAAACAACTCTGATTATATCGAAAACGAGCTCTGAAAAGTTTTAGTGCATAAAGCTGTCCCACTCCGAAAATACTTTTTTTTATTTAGAATATAGTTAACTTTAATTAAATTGGATATTAGGAATGTTTGAATAAAAACCCTTATTTTTATCATCCGTTTCGAAAAACGAATAACATTTCAAACAAAAATGTTTTCACAAAATGATGTAAGAAAATGTATAAGTTCTAAATTATTATTGATTGAAGTTCAGCTTATTTACAGACACTAGTGAATAGTTGGCTGATTATGATAACAGAGATGTGTAAATACATTAATTACTTTAATTGACTATAACAAAAAAAAAATGTATTTGCGGACATATTTTCATTACAAGTTTTTCATTTAAAAAGTAAAGTGTTTCTTTGAAATTAGACGTCAAGACTGGAAAATTTCTTTAAAAATTTTTTTCTGGCTTTAGTAGATGTACTTAACTTCAATAGAGAAAATTATGAATTTACCAGGATGAAAGTATTCTTTTTCGAAAGTCGGAGAGCGTTAGATCCGAATACTTCACAAGGCTCATTTTAAAATTAATTAGATTTACCTGACCGAAATGTGATGGAATCTCATTTTTAGTTTACTAAAAATAAAATTAATATAATTAATAAAAGCCATACGAATATGTATTTTGTATGAAATCTGAAATTGCGACAATTTTCAAAAATCACATCTCTGTATGGGATCTAAAATTAAGGAATTGAAAAAGAAATAGTTTTATTTTTTTGATTTATCGATTAAATAAATATTCAACGAGTACGAGGGTGGGCCCAGAAATACCTGGCCTGACCTAGAGATGGCGGTAGTATCTCAAAAAATACCACTGTATTAGAAAGTACATAATCTATAAAGCATATGTCTCAAGTTTGAAGATGCTATGATGTTTACTATTTGTTTGACAGCCATCAATAGTGAACGTTTTCAGCGAATTTTTAAACATGAAAAAAATGGTCATTGTTATGTGATACAATACTTTTATTTGAAATGCCTCAGCCCAACCAATATAAAGCTGAATTAGAGTCTATTTTGGGTGAGACTACTCCTTTGTTTGCAACACTAAAATATTGAGTAGCAGAGTTTCAACGAGGCCGTACAAGCTGTCAAGACGAGCATTGCAGTGGTCGATCAAACGAGGTGATGACTCCATAAATATTGAAGAAAATTCACAAAGCGCTACTGGATGATCGTCGACTAAAAGTGGGCGAGGTAGCAAACATGGTAGGCATTTCAAAAAGGCCGGTACATCGCATATTCACTGAAAATTTGGAGATGACAAAGCTGTGCGCAATATGGGTGCCGCGTTTGCTTACACTGGAACAAAAATATAGCGTCGTGATGATGTTTCAGTTGAGTGTTTGGCAATGTTTCGCAAAAATAAAGCCGAATTTTTGCGCCGTTTCATAATCATGGATGAAACATGGGTCCACCACTTCATACCCACAACAAAAGAACAGTCAAAACAATGGACTCAAAAAGGAGAAGCAGCTCCAAAGAAGGCACAGATCGTTCCCTCTGCAGGTACGGTTATGGCGTCGGTTTTTTGATATGCGTGTGGGGTAAATTTCATTGACTATCTTGAAAAAGGAAAAACTATCAACAGCGAGTATTATGCGAACTTATTTCAACGTTTGAGAGAAAAAATCAAGCGAAAACGGCAGAATTTGACTAAGAAGAAAGTGTTATTCCATCAAGACAATGCACCAGCACACACATCCGTTATTGCAATCGCCAAAATTCATGAATTAAAGTTTGACTTGCTACCTCATGCACCCTATTCGCCAGATTTAGCTCCCTCGGATTATTTTCTGTTCCCAGACTTGAAAAAATGTCTTTCTGGTCAAAGATTTTCCAACAATGATGAAGTGATGTCGGCAGTTAATGGCTATTATGAGGAGCTTGACAATTCTTATTATAAAAAGGGTATCGAACTTATTGAACATCGCTGGGACAAGTGTATAGAGCTGAAAGGAGATTATATTGAAAAATAAATATACTTTTTTCCAAAATGTTGTAAGCTTTATTATTGGGCTAGGTACTTCTGGGACCACTCTCGTATAATAAAATTTTTTTCATGATCAACCAGGGCTGAAAAAAGTCGTATTCAACTCTATTTAGATGTATACGAAATATTGTGAGAGTTCCGGCCAAATTCAGAAGTCAAATACGTGACACTATCCTTGTTAGTTAAGTTCTTAAATAAATATCATTATTTATTTAAATTATCGCGAATTTGATATGTAGCGAAAATTAAACCCAGAAAATTCTATATTGAAAAATTTTCAGACATCGAGTTTAGGCTTGAGGCCTCGGGACTACCGCATACTTAAATCCGATACTGGTTGCATTACATATATTATGAATATGAATCCATGAATCGAATAAATCGAAACTTTTTGTAAATCAGCTTAATGAAAACATTAATTCTAAGAATATTATAAAAAGAGCTTTATAGAATTAATTTAACTATATGTAATTCTCCAACCGAGAGTTGTCAGCTATTTCTTCTCGGCTTTACGAATGTGTGTGTATACACTTGTCGCGACGTACAAGTTCGCACATCTGCAATTTATATAATAGGCTTCAGAAATTCTATATGCGGAACACGAAAGCTGGTATACGTCGCACATTCGGTGACGATCTCCAAAAAATCGTATATATTCACCGAGCGCAATAAGCCTTTGTAGCAAGAGTTTTATTGATATGTATATTATAATAAAGAGTTTTTAAACGGCTGTATATATTTACCTGCCAATAGAGCGCATGACATTATTAGTTATAAACAAACGGAAACTTTGCAACACTCAAATGCATACGCTAAAATATATTATGTATATATATCTATATATTAATACAGTTGATCGAAAAGCGTTTAAAAGCGATAGTTATAAAAGATCCGAGCTCACATATCGCACACGAGTTGTTCCGGTTGGCGCGTCATTAGTGAACCGGTGCGGCTTTACACACGCGCACTTCCACTCCGTTGCACTATATGTACTATATAATTAAGTAGTCGTTGTGAGCGTCGCCGATTTTTGTTTCTTTTAATTACGTATCTATGAAGAGCAGAGTATGCGGCACTTCGCGTCTTGTATTAAATATTATATATTATTAAACTGTCGCGCGCGTACTAAACTTCGCGCACGAAGAATTGCGGATACACTGCTGAAACTAGTAATCTACAGAGTTCGAAATGAGAAATATTATATATATAGTAGTTTTATATATAATACTGGCGAGCGTGTATAATAACGTCGCAGTCATTTCGCTATTTCAGACGCACTATGAGTCACGAATAGTACAGAACTAATATCTGTGTGAGAGTCTGCATATATATATATATATATATATATATATATATATATATATATATATATATATATACTCTACGCACGAGTCAGAGTACTTGCTATTGTACTTTAAAATAATTTTCTCTCTATTTCTTTTCTGGCGATAAGTCAGTGCCAAAAAGAATGAAATCGTGACGTGCTTGTTGTAATAATATAGCTAAGGGTCGGCCTAAACTCCCAAGAGACCCGGGAGTTGTCTGAATCAAAGACTCCCTGAAGGTAATCATTTTTCCATATCACATCAAAATTATAATTAAATAAACATAGAAATAAAATTTTGAATTTATCTTTAGCAATACATTTAATAACTAGACTTTATATATTATTTTTAAAACTAGTGTCATAAATTTTGAAGCAATCACTTATTTTTATATTCTGATTCGGCAAATTCTTGAATTAAGTCATGAAAATCAAGCTAAAATCTAATGAATTATTAATTATTTTTTAGTTTTTAATTTAATTATTAATTATTAATTAATAAATTATTTTGAATGTCCGTAATGTATCATTAAAAAATATAAACCACGATTTAGTATAATTGACCAATATACATATTCAATATTCTTTCTCAAAAAGAAAACGCTTATTTCAATTCGTAATTTACAATTGGAATGACTGAAAAAAAGATCCATAACTGATACCCTAGGATCAGTTGATTCGTTTTGATTACACAAGATTTCATCAGTTTGTAATTTTATAGAATGAGATAAAATTATTCATTGTAATCGACCAGTGTGTAAACTCAAATTTTACGTGACAGACCTTTGTAGAAGTCTATTGCAGTACAAACTCTTTTTCACTCATTTGCATAGTCAAGAATTATAATAATACATGCTTCCAGAACATCCAGATTTTTTTTTTGTTTTCCCGGAGCCCGGGACGAAGGGCATTGTTAGCACCTCTCCCCTTCCAGTTTGATCCAGACCTGGCACTCCCTTAAATCGCGATTCATTTTGACTCGCGTACATCAGTCACCGTAGTTTATGGTGCTAATATAACACAGTAACGGCTAACTGACGCACGAATTATTGTAAGAGTCTAGACAATGCTTACAGGACAATACGCACAAACGTATAGAATTTATATATATATATATATATATATATATATATATATATATATATATATATATATATATTACTAACACTGTTTCGAGTAACGTTTATTGATGCTCATGATGATGAAGAGTATTAAATACATTACACAAATAATATATAAAGTAGCGAAGCAAACTAGGCGCCGATGGCAAATAACGCCTGAATACATGTAAGAATAATATCATATTTATTCTATTGGCTTTTGTTATCGACGACTGCGAAATGACCAAATTTTTTTTTTGTTTATTTGAATGCAAAAGTTTGAAAAAAAATAAAATTCTTACCTTATCCCGTGGATTGGTTGGTCAAGCAAAGTTCTTTACACACGCGATTTTCTTATCTTATGCGTACAGAACAAATAACAACGATCACTGAAATCACGAAGCGGATTTTCCTGATCGGTCTCTCAATATATATATATATATATATATATATATATATATATATATATATATATCTGGATATATATTGATTGGATATAGGATTTTCCTGTTCCGCAGGTGGAATCTTGACGCATGAATGTGGAATGTACACTGGTACGTTTTTAAGCATACACTGACGAAGTCACACTGGAGTGCCGTATGGACATAATCAATAGACGAAGTTTAAACATTTCTTTTCCTTAAATTTATATATATATATATATATATATATATATATATATATATATATATATATATCTAGCTATTATTTCTAATTATACTGAAATCGGTTTTTTATAATTTTCCTGAGCTCAAATAAATTTTGTTTTATTACACATGAATTATAATCGAAATAAAATATATAATAAAATAATACATGGGAAATTGGAAAAATAATAAAACATTTTTATATTGAATACGTGCAGCTAATTTATTCAAACTCTTACTCTTAATTATTGTATTTGGTGTGTAATCCTCTCATTTGCTATTACAATAACAAGTTTGTGAGGTTTTGTACGTAAATTTGAAGTGAATTATCGTTGATTTATTTATTTATTTATTTTTTTTAAAACTCGTTCTGTTGCGTCGTTGTTTTTCGTTGCTCCTATAACGGACGTGATAATTGTAAAGAATGTATAATCATTGGTATAATTCTAATGATATAATGAACAGTCATAAATTATATACAATAATAATCAAGGGAATTTATATAATAGCGCACTTGCCGTCGTCATTATCGGTCATACAGTATATATTCTTTAACCTACGACCTTCGATCGTCCTCAGTTCTGGGGAACAATTTGTTCATTTCTGTTACCTATACACGGTCGATGGGAAAAAAAACTTATTCGTCCGGCAAAACTAATTATTTCAATGTTATACATGTGTGCGTATAGATATACTTCTACTAATAACTATATATACGCGTCACGTCATTACCCGTCACATTATATTGTAAGCTATACGTGTGTTGTTTGACATAAATCGCAATTACAAAATACAATTTCATTTCTAATTAATCTATATAAATTTGTATACGTGCTAAGTACATATTATATGTATATCTTTTACGCTTAGATTCACAGCTTACGCTTGGTGGCACATATACCAAACACTTTTTCTTCATACGGTCTAGATATAGACTTACGGAAGCACGAACTATTTAATTATATATATATATATATACATATATATATGAGTATTAGACACACATCAATCCTCCTCCATGCTTGTAAATGACTTCGCAGGGGATATATATATATATATATATATATATATATATATATATATATATATATATAGTAAGGGGCAGTATGAGAGTAGTATAATACCAGAGAGTATCGTCGACGCTATAATACTTTTCAGCAGCTTGTTACACTCGGGCTCTGATACCGGATGATCGGCATTGACGCTTCTTATATATATATATATGAGAATCTTGACACGCTCAGCATCACACACACACACACACACACACACACACACACACACACACACACACACACACACACACACACACACACACACACACACACACACACACACACACACACACACACACACACACACACACATTTTTAAGAGCTTTTTAACATTTCTGCTAAAACTTGTGAATCGTTAAATTGGAGAGTATACTTGTGAAATTTAGGTTAAAAATTTCTTTAACAGAAGTTTAAAAAATGAACAAATAATATTGGGCAAACTTTTTTGTATAACTTGCCTTACACAAGATAGAAAAGAGATAAACAGCAGGAATTGTATGAAAAATTATATAAATTTGGTAAATTACTTATACAAAATATATTAAATATGCAGCTGTAAAAATTAATAGTTATTAAATGACAGAATAATTTTATCGAAGGCAGACTATTTATTTTTCAGCGCTTACTTTATATCGGAGATACGCTCCTGAAACGAAGTTGCTAACATTATTGAAAAGTATGTAAATTTATTTCTGCACACTCAGTGACGAGCAAAACAATTTCGTTAATTCGATGGGTAAAAAAAATTAAAGTTCGTCTTATATCATCGCCATGAAAAGCATGCGCAAACATCTTTTCTCCTTGCTCGCGTCCTTCCTCGCTTTGATTTAATGCATTTTTTTCATTCTTAACATAATGAAAGAATACGGAAAAGCGATAATAATTCAACAATTGAAAAAATTCTTTATATTTATATTGCAAATCGTAGCAATTTCAAAGAATATAAAGTTAAAGTCTCTGGATATATGTCCGTACGTATAGAGATGCTTTCGAGAACAAATACTTTGCACCACGACGGCTATATGACAAAAAAACGTGAATTATAGTTCGATTCCAAATATTTTGTAACTTTTTGATAAAAATGTTTATTAAGCATGTGAATATTAATTACTAAATCATATATTAAACATAAATTATAAGAGATTGTAAGTGTTTAGCCATTGTTGAAAATTTTTATTATGTACCTATAATGATTAATAGGCTACGTATAGCATTTGTAAAGTTCTTCTTATCAATTACCTTCATTTGACAACCCTTGAAGTTTCATACATCGCATACAGTTAATTCTTACTTTAGTTTTCGTTGTTCTTATTCTGAAAACGAAAATGCACCATATTAATTCGAGGACTGTATAAACTGCCTGCGATCGATTTTATTAAAAATATTTCGTGTCCAGTGAGAAA
This sequence comes from Sycobia sp. Sy_11, assembly GCA_018907035.1. NCBI lineage: Eukaryota > Metazoa > Arthropoda > Insecta > Hymenoptera > Epichrysomallidae > Sycobia > Sycobia sp. Sy_11. The sequence continues at coordinate 338,095 of JACCIC010000022.1, read as the reverse complement.
ATTGGATTTTTAGTAAAACGTTTATGAAACTGCAAGAGTACATATGTGTAACATACTAAACTGCAGCGAAATTTTTTGACCGTCATAACGCTGCGTAATGACGGTCACACACACACACACACACACGCGCGCGCGTATATATATATATATATATATACATATATATATGCACACATATATATGTACTATATGTCTACATTTGTAGATATTAATACATAATACTGTATATGGCAATAATTGTCGCGCTCTATATAAACCATTGTACGATATTTCCCTTTCGGATCACTATATAGAAACGATGCATTTAAGTCTAAAATTTATTTGTCCTACACATATACTTTTACGTGAAATATACTGTATACGGCCGATGTATAACTAATTTGACACAAGATATATATTTTTCGTACTTTTTATTATTGTATACAGTCTTGGAAAGTGCTCTTTTTAAACGAATACGGGTTTATTTGGCATCGCCCGTCATCCGCGTACAATCTCGACGGGTAATCGCATATTAATTATTTTTCGCATTAATTGAGCTATATATATATATATATATATATATATATATATATATATAATAGAAATTGGAACGCAGAAAAGAAGAAGAGCCCTTTGTGTAAAGGGCCCTTCTTCTTTTATGCGCTCCAATTTCCTTCTGCCTTATACCTTCTCGCTCAATTTCGAGTCTCGTTTATATTACATTCGTTGACACTTGACGATTAGGATGACCAAATGATGATGTGCTATTTTGCGCTTTTGGATGAATCGTAATTTTATATAAGTATCACAGGGCTATCGCTAACGCGAGGGAGTATTTTATGGTATAATTATTATTATTATTATTATTATATTATTGTTATAGCTTGCATGCTCGTTGTCAAATTGTGGCAGTCTTTTCTTTGCACGTATGCGTATGTATGTGTTTGTACCTACCACAGCCCCGGTTCTGAAACAAAGAAAAAACATTGAATTTGAAATGCATTTTATTTAACTGTTTCTACACAGATGCGGAAGCACTAGAAAATATACGTCGTTATCACTTTATACAAAATATCAAATGTCAAATATCATTTGACTTATTGTACTCGCGCTCTAGCTCATCTTCTGATATTTAGCGTCTATCGTAGGCCGAATGGCGATTAGATAATGTAAAATATGCTAATTCATTTTGTAAGTGTCCGATATTAACAAACAAATGTTATTTTAACCTATCAGGTTTATAGGTGTTAAATTCCAATAAATTATTTATTATAATTAGGACATGTTGGTTGCTTTTTACACAAGAAAAATTATTTTATGAACTTCAATTGAGAACTGATAAGTGAAAGAAATAGAACATTCATTAAATTGACAATTATCGGAATAATATATTTTACGAAAAAGCAAACTTTTTAAAATAGCTTTTATTACTTTTATTAAAAATGCTATAAATGCGAATCAGTTCCGGAATCGTTTTAGACGCTGCCGAAATAAAATAATAACAATTATGTCAACAAGAAGAATAAAAACAGAAAAAAATATGGAATAACAACAACACTGTATGCATACAATAATTGTTACATTAGCTATATTTGTATTAATGTTTAAATTGCATGGGGTTAGGTAATAATATTCCTATTGTTTAATTTATGAAATTTCTAATGAACCCTTTTTTTTTTAATTTTTATAATAATTTTTGCTTTTGCTTATTATAATATTATTTTGCCTATTCCTTTCTAAGAAATTTGAATTTTTAATCTGCAGCATTACGAAAACAAATGGGTACTAAAATCTTTAGATTCGGATGAATGACAAATTCTGTATTATTTATTACTATTTTTTATCTTGTATGATAAAATTCCTTGAAAAGGTTTTTCTTTACTAGAAATACATCGATTTACTTGAAAATATTGTTAAATATTTAATAAATTAACAGTTCTATTTTTTGATTATTTATATAATTACGCGTATTTTTGTAAGAAAGACATCTTATATACATATATACACACTATAGTTATGAAATGGCTGCATGACGAAGATTTCTTAGTATCGCTTTATAGCTTTTTTTCATAATACTCCATATTTGCTTATTGGTCATTTAGAGAATTTTCGCATGAAGAAATGAATAAAAGATATGATTGCTACATGAAAAATTTTACGACTAGTTATGCAACAAATATTATCAATATCTGATTAATTCTCGTTATATGTAAATTCGATCAATTTGTGTCACCTAATGGGATTGAAAATATGCACTGTTATATATATATATATATATATATATATATATATATATATATATATATATATTATATACATATGAAAATTTCAGTCAGCGAAATGGTGTTGTATACTGGCTTCGTTATCGGTGATCTAGCTCGCGAACTTTAGTATTCGATCGATCGCCACTTCTTCAAAACTATACGACCTCAATGCTCGTGCATATACGCGGCTGCCCTATATTCTTGCCAAGCTATTCTCTTCTCTCATCCGACTCCATTTTCTTCTTTTGTAAAAATGTTTTTTTTTTTACTTAACGTAAACTGCCTAATTTACAATAAACGAACGCTTATACCCATTTCTTTTGCCACGACTTGTTTCAATCACCTCTAGAAAGTGTCGGCACATGAAACAATTTCCTCCCTTCAATGTATTTATTTGTAAATGTATTTTCGACGTGAATACTTTATGATTTGAAAAGCGCGAATAACCTACTAATTTAATGAAAAGGGCAAAATATATTCAAAACGTTCGTTCATTGATAATAAATATTGAGTTTATTTTATTTGCTCGATTAAATACGTTATACTTTTCTTGATTATCTTATTATCGTCATAATTTTCTTCGTTATTATGTACATTCAAGATTCGTGCAATCCAATACTCGGCGAGAATTGATAATAGCATTGGTATTGAATGCTTAAGCTTTTCAACGAAAGTGCACGAAATCATTGTTCTTCGATTAGTTCGTGCGAATTATAAAATCCATATACGTTATTATACGCGTAGTTAGTAAAAAGCAAGAGCGCCGAGGGCGATAAATATTTCGTCGGATATTACGTCGTTTTTTTTTTTTTTTTTTATTTAAAGCCAAGGTCGTCACTGATTGTACATTTTTCAATGAGAAATCTAATGGTCACTTCGAAGGTAAACTTAAATATTTAAAATAAAGGCCTCCGTTTTTACTTAAGAAACGGCCTGTGCAGCTTTTAAAATAATTTTATTGGATTCGTTTCACTCACCCTGAACTTCTGACTCTATATGTATTTCAATGCATTTATCAATAGCAATTTCGACAAGTAATCGTGGCTTTTTGGGCTCGTATAATGGAAATAACTTTGCATCGATAGCGCGATTTCTAAATTTTCGATTATAAAATATAGAATCATAAAATACCTTTGTACAAGAAGGCGTCGAATTATTTAAAATTTGAATAAACTAAGAAAATAACTTTTTTAATAATTACGTTTAGTTTTTAAATATTTATTATATGTCAGCGACCGTTGCTTTCAAACAAAGAAACTAAGTGATGATCAATTTAATTTAAAAAAAATGCAAGTAAAAAGTATTATAGTTTACTTTTAATTATACAGAGTGCTTCAAATGTTTTGGAGCCCCCACTTATAAAAAAATAAGAACTTTAAAAATCGTTGTTACATACATAACTTATTCGATTTTAAAGGTTGAAACGCTTAATAATGTACGATTTATCGTTGATCAGATTTTACAGGGTCATTTCAGTTTTTTAAGTAACCAAAATTCAATAATAAAGTTATCTGATTTGGTAGGAAAAGATTTATGGCGTTAAAAATGATGATCCGTTTTAACGAAACCGTGCATTTAGCGCTACAAAATTACATAACATTATTATTGGTGAATTACGCCAAAAGTTCTTAAGGATTAAGATTTTTTTAGCATTTTCTGCTGCTAAATAGGCATTTGATCTCTAAATAACTTCTGTAAGCTATTTTTGGTCTGAAGATTTAAATAATGGCTTGTCTGACCTATTGATATACTCTTAACAATGTTAGTAATATTGAAGTTCTATATTTAGATAATGTCGGACTATTCGAGGGTTTAGATCACTGTACACGTCTGATATGATAAGATATTTTTAAGGACTTCTCAGAGATATTAGGATTTATGTTAGGATTTCAGACAGTAGAATTTTTCTATTGATTTTAATTAATTTGTTTATGAAAATTGCTATATCTATGTAAATTTAAAAAAAAATCGGTGATGCCTGTTTTTATAAAACAGAGTTATGCACTTTTGAAATTCCGGAAAAATTCAGCACAAATCTCGCTAGAATCAGAATTATTAATTTTTAAATGAAATATAAAAATAATGAAAAGGTCTCTTCTTAAAAAAATATTCCAAAAAGCAGGACTCTTTAAATCTAGCTTTTCTATAAGTTAAAAAAAGAAAATAAAAATAAAAATTCCGAAAGATATTTCTGACTACACCTTTACGCTCGACGAACATGAAGTTAAAATTTCGAAACGATCGATTAAGCACTTTCGAGAAAATAATGGATGCCTCGATAAACTGCTCGATTTCAAAATTGGGTTATATTTTAATTTTGAAAGATTTGGGTATGTATATAGCTGTAGGTTATTGGACAGTATGCATATCGTTGAAAAAAACACGCCTGTTATTAAGTAAATATTTTCTTGTTTTGTACTAAGTAAATGATTTTCTTAAATTGGGAAAGTATCGTCTTAAACGAAGGAAGTATTTACTCGATGCAAGAAGAGTCCATTTAAATCAAACCACGTCGACTTAAATCTAGTGAATTTTTTCTTAATTTAGGAAAATGATTTACTTGGTATCAAACTAATAAATATCTACTTAATATTAGAAAAATTTTTTTTTCAATGTGGAAATCATTTTTGTTTCCATCACTTAAAAACTGTTTTTTATAAGAATCAGTATTAGTTTTGCGAAGTTTATAAATCGATATGAGCATGAATATATTTTAATTTGTCTGGAATTTCATATGAATAAATGTAATTGTAAGCTACGAGGTCCGAGAATTCAGTAATGCGACCAATTTTATTTCTCGGCCTGTGGTAACACTGCGAACCTGTAACTACGTCACCGCAATAGTAGATTCCTACTCTCTCGATTGAGACCTTGACGACCCATGTACGATCGTTTTTTCGCCAGCTGTTTAGTGTTTTATAACAATGCGCGAGTAGTGCATGTCAGGAAAAAGCAAAAAGCCCACCGAATGAACACAGCTCAAGATTATCTCGAACAGGTTGAAAGTGATTTTACTCTTCTCGATCGTCTTATTATTGGTGATGAAAGGTGATTCTTTCAAAATGACCCCGAAACTTAACGACAAAGCCAACAGTGACTGTCCCGTGGAGCGCCAAGGTCAAAGAAGGAGAGAATGAGCAAGTCCAAAGTGAAAACCATGTTGATTTGCTTCATCGGCATCAAAGGGCTGGTTCACAAAGAGTTCGTACCACCTGGACAAACCACAAATCAAGTATTCTACCGTAATGTGCTCGAAAAATTACGAAAAAGGGTGCTCAGAGAGTGTTCAGAGATGGCGAAGATTTGGGTTCTGCATCACGACAATGCTCCCTGTCACAGTGTGTTGAGTGTTTCTAATTTTTTGGCGTCTAAAGGTATCGCAACGTTACCACAACCGCTCTATTCACCTGAAATGTCACCCTGCGACTTTTTCCTACTGCTACGTAATTGTTACGAAAACTGGAAAAATCGCTGGAATAAGTGTATAGATGCGGAAGGTGACTACTTTGAAGGGGATCGCAGTGAGGTATCTTAATTTTTAAATATACTCGATTTTTAAATTTTGTCGCATTAATTAATTGTCTGACCTCGTATAGGTACTGTTAGTGCACTAATTGAACTATAATAGTCATCTAACTCTAACTCTTTCGTCGGTTAAATAATACGACATTTATACGCAAATCTTACGCGCATACCTGGGCTGTGCGGCGCGACTCATCTCATGAGATCGGCGGCCCGCTGCCTGTCCCTGTGCACCTCCTTGGGGTGCATCCTCTTGCGATGGGAGAAGCAGTTGCCGGAGCTGGCGAACGCCTTGGGGCAGTACGGGCACTGATAGGGCCGCGCCCCGGTGTGCTGATTAATGTGAAACTTGAGATCCTGATTGCGCTTGAACGTCTTCACGCAGAGGGGGCAGGCGTGCGGCCTCTCGTCCGAGTGCGTGATACTGTGGGCCCGCAGTGTTGAGTTGGTCGGGTACACGCGGCCGCAGACTGAGCACGGGAACTGGGCGCCGTCGTGGTAGTCCTTGTGCCGGAACAGATTCGACTGCGTTTTGAAGCTGATGAATGGGAACGTAAGAGAAGGAGCGAGAGAGAGTGTGTGTGTGAGAGAGAGAGAGTAAGAGCGAGAGAGTGATAGAGATAGATAGATAGATAAATAGATAGATAGATAGATAGATAGTTAGATAAATATTTATGTGCATTATGTTGTACGTTAAAAGCGATAGAGCGTGCGACATATAATATGTAGATGAGTCAATAGCGCCATCGTGGCGAATCGCAATCGGATACTATAATACGTATATAAGTCGAATATGTGAAAAACATACTTGACTGGCCCATTTATTAAAACCTTTATTAAAAACTTACAATAAGATAAGTTTTGTGGATCACGCACGGACGATGTAATGGATTTCAATATTTTATGAACATTCAACAAAATTTTTAAAAAATTTCTGTGTAAAAGTGTTAAGAATTGATACGATAACGCACCAGTACATGCATCTGGAGTTGTCGCCACCAAGCTGCAAGAATTGCGTTATCAATTGCTGCCGCACCTTCCGTATTCACCCGATTTGGCTCTCTGGGACTTCTTGTTCCTTAACATGAAGAAATGGCTCGCGGGAAAAAAATTTTGCTCAAACGAGGAAGTCATCGCCGAGACAGAGGCTTATTTTGGAGAGTTCGAAAAATCCTTTGTTTTGAAGGAGTTAAAAAAATGGTCAGAACGTTGGAAGAAGTGTATATTTCGAAAAGGGGTCTATATTGAAAAATAAAAAAAAACATTTTTTGAAAATAATAGTGTCTTCGTTTCTAATACGGGCACTTATTGAATCGCCCTTATAAAGCGAACAGGTTGAAATTTGGCCACAATATTTTTTTTGGGAATCGATTTTAGTTATCCTCTAGTACTTCTATTACTCTGTAATTTTAAGACAGAACCTGATATTTACACAAAAAGATTCTAAATTAAAATTGTAAGAATATTAATAATGTTAAAAATCAAATAAAAGGGAAATGATTTCAGTCACAAAAAGTAAATAAATGTTGTAAATGTTGTTGAATATGTAAAATATAAAATCCATTGCATTCCTTATTTGTATATTATGTATAAATCTGATCTTATTTTAAGTTTTTACGAAATATATATATATATATATATATATATATATATATATATATTAATATTATATGCATAGCTGAAAGTAAGGTTCTTACAATTTAAAGGCTAACAAATACAATTATAACTACAATTTTTTAAAAACGAAATTCTGATTGTCAGATATTATGGAATTTGATTGAAATATGGAACTGATAATTATAAGTATAATATAATATATTATTTCAACCTTATTTAATACGATTCCTAATTATCAAAGTAAATAGACATGGAGTGGGACTTTGAGCTTATCAGCTGGAATAGTATTCCTTTAGAAATCGGTGGTAGTACCTATGGTTGTTCATTTAAAATCAGAGTTGGAATTATATTATTTTACTCTTATTTAAATTGAAATATCGTTACTTTTAGCTGTTGATTTGATTCGAAGAAATTCGAATTTCACTAATATTTGATCGGCAATCACAATTGCAACTTTGTACAGAAGAAAATAAATCTTTATTCCAAAGAATAATTTTTAAAACAAAAATCTATATAGATATCAGAATAATATATAGACTATCTTAAACTTCTAAAAATAGAACATCAAAATTTTTTATATTCCTTGACAACATCTCATATTTTATGAACGCAATAAAATATGCTATCAATTTAATACGACGAATATAATATACAATTAATAATATCAATATTTAAGTACTTTTTAAAATTATTTTAAATATAAATGTAAAAATAGTTGAATTAAACTATAATTTTTTCAACAAAACTTCATATACATAATTTTTCTTGTATGATTTTCAGTAATACAATGCTGAAATTACATGATAAGTGCTTTAAAAAGATTTTTTTAGAATGTGCTTCTTTAATATTAATAACATTGCATAATCTAGCACAAGCTATAAAGTTAAAATCTAAAAACGCACGAGTGTAGAAATAATAATTATTCCAAGTTATATCAGCTGATACGATTGTAATGTATATCAAGATTTTTTTTTTTTTTATTTGTAGACATACTACTGTTGAGACATGTCTATGTTAGCAAAGACGTGGAAAATTATAAATATTTTCTTAAAAGCTAAATAGAATTTTAAAAAACATAAAGAAATTTTTTTAAAAGCTTCTTTGCAAACTTCGGCAATAAGCATTAACTGATAATAGAAGATAATATATTAAACGTGAAGATAACGTATTTAGTTGATTAAGTATTAATTGTAATAAATTCGCACTAGTATACTTTATGTTTATTAGTTGACTTATTTACATAATTATATACTCTAAGAAGCTATTTATAATTAGATATAATATAAATATAGATTTTACGTTTCATGATAAAATTAATTTTGAATTCAATTGTTAGTTTATTCCCTTTATGAATAGATTCTAAATTCTTTCTTCTATTTATTTTCATTTTCGAATGCAATAAGTGATATAATTTTTCCGAAAAATTTTTGCTCGGAAGAATGATGTCATGATACTGTTATAAATTTTCATATAGGTTGTAGGGCAAGAATTTTTTGTTGTTGTTTGATTCGTATAGTAACATTGTAAACGAATTTTCTATTGGCGTTTAAAGAGTTTCAAATTAAGATAAAAGTTTTAGTATCAATTGATTGAAATGTAATTTCAATATAGTGAACAAGTTATCCAATACATTCTTCGTAGATGTTATACAATTTCATAATCGTATTATTTAATTAAAAAAAAAAAAAAAAAAAAAAAAAAAATTCCATACATAAAAATTATAACTCACATCCTTCCGCAAATGTCGCAGCCGTACTGGCCCTTGGGTCTGTGCGTTTCGAGGTGGACCTTGAGATTGCCCTTGGTCGATATCCTCTTGCCGCAAATCGGGCAAATGTAATGGTCCCCGAGGACCGAGTTCTCGTGCACGCCGTCGCCGCGCTGCGCGACACCGTCGTGCCCGTCGCTCAGCTCCCCGCTGTCGGGCGCGCCGTTGGACGGATTCGGCAGATGCGACCAGAGATGATTCTGCAGGGCGATTTGCGACACGAACGCCCGCGCGCACACTTTGCAAACGTGCGGCTTGAGGGGCCTGTCGCCCGCGCAGGGCTCGTCCTCCGTGCCGGTTTCGCCGTTCCGCCTCGCGCCAATTATCTCCGGGTCCTCGTTGTCGTTGCTGTCTCGGATCTTTTGAATTTCCGTTGCCTCGGTCGGTCTGCCAATAAGAGCACTTCATCAGAATGTTATAATTCTAGTTCAGATTTTAATTAGGACCATACATCTACTTTTACCTTACATTTGTTCGAATTTTGAGAGGATTTTCGATTATCGAAAGTCGTATATGTATAAATAAATTATTCTTAACCAGATAGGAAAAAAAGATATTTTGCGTTCTTTGTTTGAATCATTTCAAGTTGGACTCTTTCCAAAATAGTTTGAGATCTTATATTAATTATTAAGAATTTTTAAGAAAGAAAATAAATTTGATATTTTCAATGGTCTAAAGTGGTTTTTGGCTTTTGAATTTTCAATATAAAAATTAATATAACAATTTATTCTTAGTAGAACAATGCATATATTTTTGAATGAAAAAGCTGTAAAAATTAATTAATACTTAAATTATTGAAATAGTAAAAGTATGACTTAAAATAAATAAATTAAATAAGAATCTTATCACGCGATTACAGTTACAATGTGAATAGAAAGTCTTGTAAGTATGATAGTTTTTAATTTGTGATTGATTAAAAAAAAAAAAAAACAAAAACAAAAACAAAAAAACATTCGTACTTATTGATGAGCGAAAGAGGCTTCGGAATTGGACTGCAATAAGAACTAATTTCTCCGTCGGAATCATCTGAAAAATCTGAATAATCTAGCGAAGAAGGCCGATCTAAATCGCATTGTAGAAAAAGCATAGGATCCACTTTTACTTCCATCTCTTCCATGCTCGGCGTTCTTTGTCGTTCTTCAATCGACTCTTCGTGATTCTTGTCATCGATGGATCCCTGAAAATAATAAGTAGAATTTATTAATTTGATCTGCAGCACAAGTTGATTTTATTAACGATTAACTAATTAAATACTTTTTAACCTGAAATCAAAATTTGATGTAAAAAATATAGATAATGATATAAATAATAATTGTATACTTTGAAATCGAACTTTATAATTCTTAAATAAGATAATTATAGTCATCTTAAGGTCACTCCATGGACGTTCAAATAAGCTTTCCATTGCAAATAAAAACAAAATTGAGCAATTTATATTAAGATATGAGATTTTAATTCAAGTAGTGTAATTTAAATAGGGTAAAAAAGAAAAATACAAGAAAGAAAAATATCTCTATACATCTTAAAGTCCTAATATTTTTATAAAACTAAGAATTCTTTTAAAAATTAAACAATTTTACCCATAGCAACCTGTTGCAAATTAAATTAAGAAATATTTTTGTCGGTCTTCTAGTCTGTACAAAATAATGGAATTATAACGGCAGTCAGACTGTGCTTGTTTATAATAGACCGTAAAATTTAGCCCCTTAAGTTGAAATATCGGATGAAACATCGGGCAAAGAATCAGGAAGATACCGTAAATTTAGGTAATGTGGACAGTCAAGTCGTTCTTTTCCAATTTAATAAATTTATTATTTTTATTTTATTTTATTTTATTTTATTTTATTTTATTTCTACTTTATTTTTATTCTTAGTAGTTTATTTTATTCCACATTTCAGTCTGACTGACATTATAAGTACATTATTTCTTAAAGACCGGACTCGATAAAGTTACCACCAAGGGAAAACTCGTTATATTGATTTTATTAACTATAAAATCTCTGTTTGAGTATCAGTTTTCGAATTTTTCGTAATAAATTATTTTGTATTTCAGATTACTTTAGAATCTTTATATTAAATTAGAAATGCACTTAAATGCAATCATTGTCTGATTGGTTTTCACTATTTTCAATTTATAGAGTCATTAATATGCAGAATATAAAATATTGAAGTTTCTTAATCTCTTTTATGTAAAAATTTTATGTATAATATTTACTAATTTTTTAAATTTGTGCAGCTAAATAAGCCTATTAAGAATAGTTATTAGTATTTTTAACAATTAAATAAGTCTAGCATATTATCTGTACGAAGAAATGTTGTCAATGAGCTATAGTTTAATAAATGGCATAAGTGTTCAATTGTATATAAATTTGAAAATCAACCTTCGTTAATATCGAGTGCAATAGACCTCGATCGCCAAATTTAGTCACGGAACTATCGGAACTGTCTGAACTGTCAACAGTTATAGCCGAGTTCGAAGATGTCCTGAAAAGTTCCTCTCTCAATTTTTCTTGACTTTTTAAGGCCATTGTGGCAAATGCATGAATGTCATCTAACTTATCGATGCATGACGTACATACCATCTTTGGCAGTTTATCTGTACTGGAGACCTAAATGGAAAACAAAAAGATAAGATAACAGGAGAAAAGTTATACCTATTTTTTCGTATAAATAAAATATATAAAGACGTTAAGGGAAAATTAAAACATATATTGCGATAAAAAATGTATATGCAATTTCTTATATTGCACGTAGTTCGTTATAATACTGTAATATAAAAATTGAGTTTATTCAATGCTTTTATTTTGACTCCTATTTAAGATTATTCAAGATAAAATTTCAAATGTGTCATAAAATTAGTATAAATTAAATATGATTGCACACTTATTTACAAATATTATTAAGTTTTCAATTTTATAATACTAAATAATTATATAATTATATGCGAAAAAAAGCTTGATTATTTTGTAACTCTACTTATATATATATATATATATATATATATATATATATATATATATATATATATATATATATATATATATTTAATTCGTACTTTTTCATTTCTTTTTTATATGCAATATTTCGACTTTTTTGGTCATTGGAAAAAATTCTCAGACCACATCATCCCTTACTAGTATTGCGAGATGTATACAACAATCTCAACAAGGAGTTGCTTATATATACAATTCTATATACAATTATACACAAATGTCGAGTTTTCTGTTCGTACGCTCGCGCGGCGCCATCATCGTACATCACAGATGCAGCGCGCGCGCTAGCTAATACTAATGCCGATGCTGGCGGCCTCCCCCACCGCTCGTTTGCTCCTCTCTTTATGTTCTCTTTCCTCCCGCTCTGTCCCCTCTACTCGCCGTCGCTCCCGGTCACGGCTCAGGTAATCAATAAAATGCTAATTTTTTTTACACTTTCCCAACTCCCAGCCCTGCGGAGCATAAACCGACCAGCTTTTATATGTATGCATATATATGTATAATATTTTCTCGTCGGATAACAATTTCTGATAAAAATTAATGCATGGCAAGTCACGCGCTTGATAAATGCAGACGACGGTAGAGAGAGTGTAAGAAGCATTTTTGTTTATGCTGCTCGTCTAGTTCTGCGAATTTCGCGGAACTTCGCGCGCAAAAGTAAATCCCTAGCATCGAAAGGATATTCTTGAGTCCTGCTAGTAATCGCCAAAGTTACGAGCAGACTCGCTTTTTTTCTATAAATTATTTAGAGTTGCGGTCGGTCGTGCTACTTTTATCCATCTTCATGCGCGTGCTTGAACGGTGCTACGCCAAGTTCCTTCGGAGGCTGATTCGAGCGTAATTGCTCTTCGTACGCACGCGAGCTACAATACAATTCTATAGATTGCTGAGGGTCGCCCGTACTCGTGCGTTACTACCGAGAATCTTCCTTCGTGAATTCTGATTATACATATAACAGCTGTTACATGCATCTGTGCATACGGGCACATACAGCTAAGACGATGCAAGCTCTTCTGCTCGAGAAACGCTTCCTCCGACGGCTCCTCTTTTTTGTTTTCTTTTTAAGCTTGCACACGTGGCTCAAAGGAAAGAGAAGGAACGACATACAGCGCACGAACGTCAGTAGTATAGAGCGCAACCACCACCGCAATATATCGAGCACGCGACCAATCATGCGGCACCGACCGTTCGTTCGAATCAAATAATTTTCGAAATATAGGACCATGTGATTGCGCCGCGAAATTGCTCCCCTACGGCCCTGGGTGCAATGCTTACACGCGTATCAACAGCCGCACGTGAATGAGATTAATTTAATTTTTATATTAAATAAAAGTGAATTATCGAATAGTATATAAATAAATTGTAATTATATTTCATTAATGGATACGTTGCAAGAAAGAATTTCAATTAATAGAATTTAATACATATTTTTTAGCAGTAACTATAATCACTATAATAAATCAATTATTCAATCACGATTTAAATAAATACTTAATGATTGTAATGAATTAAATTTATTTCAAATAAACGTTTGTTTCGTTTAAATGATATTAAAATTAAATATAATTATTAAATTTTAAATATATTATTTGTTACTAATCGAAGGAACTTTTATATCATTTTAACGATGTATTTTTTCTTCAGTGATATTTACGTTTAAAAAGCTTTTGTGGCAAATTTTCAAAGTTGCCTTTCAATATTTCTAAAAGCCGACTTCTAACTTGATACTTGTAGAGGGATGAAAATGATAACTAAAGTACATAATAAACTCTCTCTCTCTCTCTCTCTCTCTCTCTCTCTCTCTCTCTCTCTCTCTCTCTCTCTCTCTCTCTCATATATATATCATAGACATTGTCTTAGACATTAGACCCACCGTAATGCACAGGTACTTTTGTATGTTCTTCTGCAGGTCGAGCCGTACGCCATCACCGGCGAAGATGCTCGCCGCCACACCAAGCCGCGCGTCCCCGGGCAGCCTCCTGGCGCACAGCCTGCAACGCTCACCCCCTCCCGTCTTCAGCGGCCTCCTCGACCTCTTCCTTCGTCTGTCCTTCTCCTTCTCCTTTCCCTCCCTCTTCTCGTTCTCCCCCTCTTCCTCCACCACCACCTCTGCCTCCTCACCCGAGCGTTTCGCAACTTGCCTCCCCGGCACGTCGCTCCCGTCGCGCTCCATCAGTTCCCGCGTTGTTGTTCCCATATATATGCACAACGTATATTGTGTTTCACATGTATATAAAATATATATATATATATATATATATATATATATATATATATATATTTGTATATATTTGTATGTGATAAACTTCTACCGCAACGTCGTCATCTTCGGCAGCGGCATCTAAACGCGCCGCGTCCGCGCGCGTAGGTTCACTTTTTTCCACTAAACGGTGAGGGCGGCGAGCTGGCTGGTGGACCGCGCGACGTCAATTACATCACCCCTTCCATCCCGCGTCAATGTGCAGCTATATATAAATAGTTACATATATAAATGCCACGCGCATATCGTTCCCGCAGCCCTATATCATATTTTTTCGTTATATATATATATATATATATATATATATATATATATATATATATATATATATATAACACGAGCGAGAAAAAGCGGCGGGAAAAGTGTCCGTACACTGAGCAACCGCGTTTGTTTATTGCAGTTTCGTAACTGATGCGCCCCCGGGCAGAGGTGTATCAGGTATTATATAGGGTCGCGGGAGATGAGGCTGAGAAGAAGGGCGGAAGAATCGTCCCCTCTCCTAGCCCCGCGCGCGCGCGATTATGGATTGCGGTTTTATTTTTACTGCGCGCGCGGCTGCAGCTCCAGATTCCGAATTATATATATATATATATATATATATATATATATATATATATATATATAGCCGTACATGTAATATAAAATGTGCACAATGTGCAGAACAGTCTTTCACGTGCGGGGCACGAGGTCTCCCACCCTTGAGCCGCCCTCCTTTCTCCCCGGCCGTCGTCTTCTTCCCTGTTCTTATGGATACTTTATATCTCCATGCCCCTTTCTTGTTGAAGAAATTAACGAAATTGTCATATAGAGAAATAATAATGTAAGAGACGCCGCTCCGCACGTACAGACTCATATATACTATTCGGTACTATATATACATAGGAGGAAAAAATTTTACAGCGAAAATTGATCAAAAAATTAATTTTCCTCCCTCCCTTAATTACTCCGCCATTTTAATGGGCTTCTTTTCCATCTCACCCTCCACGCGCCTACCTGCAGCGCGTCGGCGTCGCGTCGGGAGCCGCGGCCTTCCCATCCGCCCTCTCTACATTTGAAGTTTTGCCCTTTTTCCTCGGCTTGCCCGCGAATCAGTTGCCAGACGCCTCCATATATGTTTATATATTATATATATATATATATATATATATATATATATATATATATATATATATATATTGTTTCACCTTTATATTCTATTTCCTTTGCCTTTGCTATAATTATTGACGTATAGACAAAGAAAAGTTCATCGCATGCTATATTAATTCAATGATTCTGTATAATATTAGAGTCGACGGGGTTGGGGTTTTTATTTTTATATACGCAGAATGTAAATGTGCAAGGCCTATAGGGATTTTGAACGATTTCGAAAACTCACATTGTTATACCGGCGAATTTTCGAAAAATCCTCGCGGTCGTGATCCGCGCGTAATATTTACAGGTATAACAAGATTGCGCGCATGCGCGGAATTTTTACATGCACGCAATAGTATTAAATGTACATAATATCGTCTTGTTATGTGTGCTTTCACAAAAATAGATTCAACGTTAGAATTGTTATATATATATATATATATATATATATATATATATATATATATATATATATATACTGGCGAAACCCATCTCTTTTCCTGTGATATATTAGGGGAAAAATTATAGAAACCGCGCCTGCTATATGCGTTTTGTCGGAGCGCTTCCTGTCTATTTTCTCGCATTCTCTCTTCCTCTTTCCTTCCGATGACTTCAAAAGAAAAAAATCAATATGTGATAATTAGCAATTAATACTGGGATGTATATATCCACATGTGCGATGCAGACATTATATAATTAGACGTATTATCGATGCTGTCTATATAAGTACGAATCGAGGGCGTGCAATGCAAATGCTCCTCTATTCGACGACTGAGAATTATAGATAGGAGAAAAATCGAAAACTTTTTAGATAATAATATGATTATAATTTATAGATATATATAAAATAATTGTGTAATTTTCTCTCGCCCATATGTTCAGAAATATATTATATATACTATATGTTGAAAAAAAAAATTAGAAATTTATCAGCTTCTAATGAGCTGAATAAATATGAAAGTAAATTTTATTAAAAAAAAAACTTATTAAACACTGCTATAATTTAAATGTATATACAGTAGGTAACTCATACGCACAAATATTTCGACGAATTTTGGGTTTCCTTAATGGAATTTCTAATCTTAATTTTTTTTGTCCAGTTCTTTTCTCAATTTATCTATTTCTTTTTCACAAAAAAATAGTCAGCCCTGTATGTAATATGTATTAGTACATTATTGGATTTTCATCGCGTATCTAGGAATAGATCAGCTACTGTTCATCCTGCAGCAGCTAACCTAAAGCGAAACGTATACATTTTAGTTACAATCATTTTTGTTTCATGAAATTTTATTTAGCTTCATAGTTATTCAGTTCGTAATATAAGCCAATCATTATTTAATTTTTTTATACATCTTAATTAATTAATATCATTTCTAATTTATGCAGATATTGTTATAATAATGCATTTTTTAGATTTTTTTTTAAATTCACAATGACCATGTCGTTATCATATTATCTAAAGAGAATTTTTCAATGAAAATAATTCAGATCCCTATATTTAATAAGGATGGTTGTATAGATCGCATAGTTTCATTTTATAATTTGAATTAATTATTTTTAGCCGATAAATCCAAGAGTAAATGCTCATTTATGATTCAGCTGTTATTATATTAAGTTTTTTATTTGATTTGATTTTATTTTTTTGCTTTTTAGTTTATTCCATTTTTAATACTATATTATGGATATACACACACGTGTATATAGGGTAACTATGCCAAGATATACTATACTTAAATAAAAACTACTCGATCATTATTTATTGATTCATTATTTATTGATTAATTTTTACGAACATTGTATTCCATTATAGTCCAATATAGTCTTTTAAGAAGGAACGCTTTAACGAGACAAAAACGTAAATGTGATACTAATCATGAAAATCTAATACAGTAATATAAATAAAAACCGAAAGTAATCGTTACTAATATTATCCTATACTCACTATGTGGATCTATTTTCTGGAGTTTATTCAAACACAAATAATGATCAACAGTTCACAAATTACACGTCAAAACTTTATCCAATAATACTAGATTCAGCCTACACTATTTCCAGAGTTTGTCTATTCATAACTGTTGCTAAATTTTATCAATCTTTTCCAGACTTGACTAAGTACGTTCTCTAATTTGACACGTATAATAATGTTTGCGGCAAAATCAGAAAAAGCCCTGCCAATGTTTATATAGCAACGCGATTTATTCACTACAGTAGGACTAATTAAAGCGTGTCTGAACGGTATGTTCTGATCCGACTATATTTTTGTATATTTATATCAATGGGATTTACAGAGTCGCTGATAATTCGAGCATTTAAAACATATATGCGCATGAGTTGCAGGTGAACACTTAAGATACCGTTTATTCCTTTCGAGAAAAAGAAGAATCTGATTCTCTGATACTCAATGCGAGCAAAACTCAATAGACTGGATAATATTTATTCGCGCAAAACAATTGATCGCTTTGAACGCGAAAATTATAGCTTAACATTGATCCTCGAAATGACATTACTATTATATGTTTAATTACAAAGAAATATCAATTGCTAATAAGAAAGCACCATATTTCTTAGAATGTACATAGATCTTCGAAATTGGACAGCGTCAGATCCTCGAAAACTGTACAAGCCTCAAGCTGAACCATTAAACTACCGTACCATTTCCTTCTTATAGTAAATCGATTTTCATATAAAAGTACCTTTTATTTTGCACTTCTCGCTAAAAAAATCCAATGCAAAATAATATTGCTGTTCTCTTTATACTTAGGATGATGTGTCCAGACCAAAAACCTTCGAAAACAATTGCAAGAAGAGCTTGCTTCAACATTACAAGTTGGCCGTCAAGCTTTTTTCCAAGCGATTGCATGCGTTGGGTTTGGTTTATAAGGAAGGTAGTTGGCTTCCTTACAATGTGAAGCCAAGAAAGATTGTGTGTCGCTTTTGCACCTGGAAACTGTTGCTCCAATGGTCGAAAGGAGGAGTTTTCTTCATGAAAAGTTGATTCGTTGCAGTAACAAAAAGAGAAAAAAGTCTTGGGGGCTGACCACTGACCTATCACGTTTCTACGTCGTCGGCTCGGACTGGCTCGGACGCATATTCAAGCAGCGAAAGCAATGCTGTGTATTTGGTCGAAACATAGACTTATATATTAGACCGCGCGCTTAAACGGACGCTCTGAAGTCAATATTCTAATAGGCGTTATTTATTATGGCGATTGAGCCGAGCACTGCTCGAAAAATGTCCACAATATGTGCGAGAAGAACGAAAGAATGATTTAAATATTTAAAATTTATTTAGAAATGCTCAAATGGGATAATATATTAATATCCTATTAAACGTCTTATCCGACACATTTATTATGTTCTCTGATTGCTACTTGCTACTTTCGATGGCACATACTGCGACTAATCAGCAGTTCCGCCTCAAATTCCATTTATATGAATATAGATATAAAAAATGTTAATCTTAATGATTTATGATTTGTGGTTTGTGAATAGCTTTAAAAGATCAACATTTTTCTTAAAGGTTCTCACAATTCAAACTCTACTAGAAAGATGAGAAAACGCTGTACATAAAGCGATGAGCAATACTTTTAATCAGTTCTTCAAAAACATTTTTTCACATGAAGCTCCATATTCACAAAAAAAAAAACAGGGAAAACTTAGTTGCGCATATCTAATTTAAAAAACTGATATTATTATAACCAACTAAAATTTATTATTATCTACGAATAAAAAATTCATTAAATAACTTCATCAATTTATATATTGATATTTAATAAATAAATGACATAAAGCTTATGAAGCAATATTTTAAAGTATTATATAATGAAAATATTAGAAACAATGAGAAGATAAGAGTAATTATTTTATAGTATATATTCAGTAGCTATATATATTATTATTGTATTATAAAATTATTTTTTATTCATGTAACATATTATAAAATTTATAACCAAAAGCAAAAGAATTCGCGAGGTGGAATATCAAAATATCTCCGCAAAAATATCGCTTTCACTACGAAAATACAAAGAACCAAAAAATGTACGTTTATTAAATTTACTTTTTTTAAAAATAAAGTTATGAAAAGAAAATTGATAAAAACAAAATTGCCACTTTAATTTTCATAAATATCAAACATTAAAATATATCAAATACATCTTTTCTAAGTGCCATAAAATTAGTTCAATATTCTTATATTACATGAATTAAATAAGTTCCAAATGTAATTTTTAATATTGCAAAAAGATACCTAACAAATAAAGTATTCATTTATTATTTCTAACGAACTAGATATGCTTCTTAAAGGACAACTTTGTTTTACAAAAAAAATAATAAGCTTATAATTCAGCCAACTAAAAATCCGTCACTTGCTGTCCTAAAGTGTTTGCTAAAAATTCGACTAATGAGAATCGAATTCAGATTATATGGAGCAGATTCAGACTTACCACAGAAGTCCGATTATAATAGTAAACGTCATAGATTATAACAAAATAGTTGCATAATAGTAAATTCAATTTATTTACTTTTCTAAGTAAAAACTGTGAATAATAAAATATTATGGAATAAACTTGCTAAATATAAATAAATCAAAATGAATATGAATGAATGCTTTTTCATAAATTTCATAATATATTGATTTGTTGTAAATTCACATAATGATAACTTAAATATTAAGTAAATGGACTTTTTATTTTATTATGTATTCTTTTTCTATTAGAAATCATGTAGTATGATATTATTCATTCAAATCAACAAGAATGATTTTAAAAAATATGATAAGGGTGCATAAAGGAGGGTACAAAATAAGTAATATATTAAAACCACAGAAATTGAGAGACATACAAAACTTTTAATTGCAAAGATTGATTTATAATATTTAGTCAAAATGTTTGCTACATTATCTTCTTTTTTAGCACTTTAAAATGTTTTATTATTTTAAATATTTGCATAGTCAAAAACAAGGCACTTACATATTGAAAACAAAAATTTCTCTATATATTTGACAAAACTTACATTTTAAATAGAACGCAATGTTTATTATGCATTTGACTAAAAAAGGATTTGTGTTATAAGATTATCATATGTTTCTGATTGCAATAAATAAAATATGTACAGAACAATCATATTTTAAGCACGACAAATATTTGAATGAAAACTAATAACAAAAAAAAATGTTATAGTTTCTATAACATTTCTTATTGACAACATCGAGTATTAATGATCTTTTGCTGGATATAATTGTTTGAGTTTACTTATGTAGTTTTTAAAGATTGACAGTCTTCTTAAATTATAATTGTCTATCTAGTGCTAATAAAATGCATCTCTTAAGCTAATGTTTCAGGTCAACATTTAGCTTTACTTTGAATAGGCAAAAATAATTTAAATTCAGCTGGTAATTCATCTTCAGAATATAAACGATCTGAAAAATAAACTCTTCGAATTCTACAATTTGCATGAATTTGTACCCTTAAAGTCTCCACATAATTTGTACCATAAGCCCGTCGTGTAAAGTCTGCTAAATTAAATTGTATTTGATTCCAGCCATCATCTAGTCTCATTGGCATGGTGCAGATAAATGGCTTCACCCTTGTGGT
The DNA here is from genome assembly GCA_018907035.1 of Sycobia sp. Sy_11. Lineage (NCBI taxonomy): Eukaryota > Metazoa > Arthropoda > Insecta > Hymenoptera > Epichrysomallidae > Sycobia > Sycobia sp. Sy_11. The sequence continues at coordinate 316,971 of JACCIC010000022.1, read as the reverse complement.
GGATTGATAGTTACTTGCTCGAAAACGTCTTCTAACATTCTTATCATCAATAATCTAAAATAAATGTATCATAGGTAATTTTTATATAGATAACAAATAACTAATATTAACATTTGTTTAAAAAAAAATGCTTATAACAATATAATAATTTTACATTTCAATGTAGTTAATAAATTTGTGACAAAATATACATAGTTAAATTATTATATTAACTTTTTTTTTAAATACATGATCTTCTAAATTAGAAAAAGTATTATTAATTTTTATTGATTATAATTATTTGTCATAGCAATATACTACATATTTAGTTATTAGTAGTTACATTTATACAATGAAAATTTTATAAATTTAAATATAGATTTATTAGTTTTTAGTTTTAAACTTTAATCAAATATATTGCTTATTCCAATGATAAGAAATATTAAAATACTAAAAAATATTTTTAGAATTACAATATTCTAAATTGTATGAAAAGTAATAATTAATTTTGAGAATTGATGAAACTTACTTGTACTTCAAATGTAAAATATTTTTTTAAATTTTTTATAATCATCACAAGAAATGGTAATTTAATTCCTAAAGTCTTTCGAGGATCTGCTGGACATGTAATATATGTTGTGCTGACATTACTGCCAAGTATTTCCAAAACTAAACTTTGGATATCATTGTCAGTGATTCTTTTTATGTGTCCATTCCTAACCTTTTTATCCCAAATTTGCAATGGTTTACTACCTATACTATAAAGAATTGACAAAAATCCACTTTGAAATGTATTCTTGAACATTTTGTGTTCTCTCAATTCTAAATTGTTCTATAATGAACGTTTGTTGTGCCTGAATTATACACGTTTATTGATTTATTTTGACGCAAATTTTTAAGATATTATTTCTTTCCACTTAAACATCTTCTGTATGAAAATGTTCATACAAATATGAGCTTGCACTATTAAAAATATTTTTGGAATTTTTTAAGAGAATTTTGAAGTTTTATTAACATTTATTTGCGTCACTTAGGAAGGACCGAAAGAGGTTATGCGCGTACTTCACAACATTTTTGTGATTACTGAATGTTATCTATTTATTGTGATTGGTTTGTGAGACTGTGATCTGCTGTAATGAGACCACAGGTATATTTTCCAAGGAAATTCACTTTCACTTATATTTTTTTAATGTTTTTTATGAATTTAACCTAAAATAACGAAATATTTCTTCTGTTTATTTAGTAAAGAAGTAAATTGATATTCTTTAATTGTTTGTATCTTATTTATGATACAATATTCGATAAGCTTATAGAATTGACTCGGAATTGACATTGGCTTCAGTAATTCTTTTATAATTATTAATGATAATTTCATATAGATTTAAAAACTAATATGTATATGTGTAACATTAATTTTCAGAAATCCTTATATACTAATTTTCAAATAGTAAATTGGAAACTCAATTTACTTATGCGAGGAGACAGCTGCAAGCTTTAATGTGTAACCAAGTGCAAGCAGAGGTTTAATGTGTAAATGCAAATGCAACCTGATGCAACCATGCAAGAGTGCAAGTACAACATAGTAACCGGTGGTTACCGTTGGACATATGGATGTGGGTATATTCAGATATATATATTCAGCAGCGTCATTTCAAGTTTTCTGTGTCTCGTCGTATTTTGGTACCCCCTCCATTCCAATTTAGTAATTTTAATTGTTTCCAAAATGGAATATCTTTAGAAATAATAGAGTACAAATATTTCTTATTATTAAAAATTGTCTTCTTCTAAAAATTGATCTTTACTTTTGTGTATCTTCAAATTATAAAAATTCCTCAAATTATAAAAAGTTTTCTTCTTTAACGATAATAAAATTTTCACATTATTATGAAATATGCATGAACATATGGGCAAAGCTGATCGTAGGTCGTACCTCTTACCTGGTCGTACCTGATATAATATCGTATTGTAGTATCAATTAGTACCGCATGAACGTACTGAGAAGGTTTATATAGCTTTTTATATAGAGGACGAGAACTAATATATATTAACAATTTGTAATTCATCTGTCTTGTCTTATTCATTTTGATATATTTTTATAAATTATAGATTATATTATTAATTAAATTATTCATTCGTTAGTTTATTTTTAATACGTGAGATAATGTAAATTATATGTTTTTAGAATATTAATTTACATCAGAAGTTATATTATTATTTGGACTAGACCGCTTCAAATAGTATTAATGGTATTAATAAGGTATCAATAGATGTCTCTATGAAATTTATAAGCTAGTCTTTTGCAGTGCAGTTGTGCTTGTGCAGTACGTATGTTGCTTGTTTATATACAATTGTAAACATATTATAGTACAAAATACGTCATTTTAATTAAACTATTAATAAACTATTACATTATTTTAACAAGATATTGACAAAAAAATTTTTCTATAATGAATTTTTAAGATTTCTTTCATTCTACGAAATCAAATTCCTTAAATTTGATAATATACTCAAAAAGAGTATATAGGTTACAATGTATAACATTGATTACTGTATGTTATAATCACGGTTATAATCTTTGTTATGAATCGTGTAATGATGGTAATTGAAAATATTTATTCAATAATTTTTTCATTTTTTATATAATTATAGATGTTGCTGATAAGTAGATAATAAAGTTAATGTTATCCATGGTTTCATGTGATTAAGAAAAGAGCTTGCACAGCAGTTTGCAGTGAATATGACATAACTACTTTCTGAGATTATATATTTATATATGTTGGAAATTTGAAAGTTGTATATAAATAAATCAAAATGAGTATTGAAAATAGAAAATCCCCTGCACCAATTAAGGTTAGAATATTTTGATACTAACCCATGTTAATAATTTATATAGTGACCAATATAAAATTGTGAATTTATTTAATTAATTAGAGATATCGAAGGGAAGACAATGAAAAAAGTCACTCAGAATCTGATGATGATTATGTGCCTTATGTTCCTGTGAAAGAAAGAAAAAAACATCAGCTTATTAAACTTGGACGACTTGGTAAACTAAAGGAGGATGGCATAGGAACTGGAAAAAGTAGTAGTGAAAATGAAAAGGATGATGGGGAAGATGGAGATGGCCAAGTATGGGGAAGAAAATCTAATATATCTCTTTTGGATCAACATACTGAGTTAAAAAAATTAGCTGAAGGTATATTTTCCTTGGTAAACTAGCTTTAAATGTAATGAAAGGTATTCAATAATTATAAGCGTTTTATAATACAAAATATTTCATTTTGTAGCAAAGAAAGAAAGTGCCATGGAGAAGCAATTGAAAGAGGAAGAAAAAATTTTGGAAAGTGTTGCTGAAAATAAAGCTTTGATGGGAGTTGCTGAATTAGCCAAAGGTATTGAGTATACAGATCCCATTAAAACTAGTTGGAAACCACCAAGAGTTATATTGAGTTTAAGTGAAGTTAGGCATGAAAGGATAAGAAGAAAATTCGGTATTACAGTAGAAGGGGAAGACATTCCTCCACCATTACGAAGTTTCAAAGAAATGAAATTTCATAAAGGAATTTTAGCTGGTTTGGATCATAAAGGTATTAAAAAACCAACACCCATACAAATTCAAGGAATACCTGCAGTGTATGTTACTAATTTTAATTATACAGAAGTTGTTTTTCAGTTTTAAATATATGTTCACTAAAACAATGTTTTTATTTGAAATGTATAGTTTATCAGGAAGAGATATTATAGGTATTGCTTTTACTGGTAGTGGTAAAACATTAGTTTTTGTACTTCCACTTATTATGTTTTGTCTTGAACAAGAGGTAGCTTTACCTTTTGGTAAAAATGAAGGACCATATGGTAAATAGAAATTTATTCTAAAAATTATAATTTATCCACTTGTTTTTTAATAAAATTTATGAACAATAGGTTTAATTATCTGTCCGTCCAGAGAATTAGCAAAACAAACTTATGATATTATACATCATTACACAAATAGTTTGAGACATTCACATTGTCCTGAAATACGCTGCTGTCTTGCAATTGGTGGTGTACCTGTATCGGAATCTTTAGAAGTAATCAACAGGTTAGTGGATAACTTTTGTCTTATATGTATCCCCAATTTACCCAGAATTAAATAAATCTACTTGAATACTATAGCCTGACAATTTATATTATCATTACTAATCTTGTAAAATTATTAATATTAAAACAAACTTTTAATAATTATTTAACTTTTAGAGGAGTGCATATAATGGTTGCTACACCTGGTCGATTAATGGATATGTTAGATAAAAAAATGGTAAAACTTAGTGTTTGTAGATATCTTTGTATGGATGAAGCAGATCGAATGATTGATATGGGTTTTGAAGAAGATGTTCGAACAATATTTTCATTTTTCAAGGTATTTGAGAAATATCTAGAATCATAAGCTATATTATCTCTGATCTTAACTTGTCTTATTTCTATGAATGAGAAATGATTATTTTATTTTACAGGGTCAAAGGCAAACTTTGCTATTCTCAGCGACTATGCCAAAAAAAATTCAAAATTTTGCACGTTCAGCTCTTGTAAAACCTGTAACAATTAATGTAGGAAGAGCTGGAGCTGCTTCTTTGAACGTGATTCAAGAAGTTGAATATGTAAAACAAGAAGCCAAAATTGTTTATCTTTTGGAATGCTTAAAAAAAACACCACCCCCAGTTCTTATATTTGCTGAAAAGAAACAAGATGTAGATGCAATTCACGAGTATCTTTTACTTAAAGGGGTTGAAGCAGTTGCCATTCATGGTGGAAAAGGTAACATATTGTGAATTATGTTTTGGTATTGATTTATCCAAGTTCAGATATATAATTCTATAAAATAATTTTATAAATAATTTTTTGATAGATCAGGAAGAAAGATCTAGATCAGTGGAAGCATTCAGAGCTGGTAAAAAGGATGTTTTAGTGGCTACAGATGTAGCTTCAAAAGGTCTTGACTTTGCTAATATTCAGCATGTTATCAATTATGATATGCCAGATGATGTAGAAAATTATGGTAAAAATTTGAATTATTCATTATTTTTATCATTTAATTGTACAATTATATAATTATACTTATACATATACTTAACAGTCCATAGAATTGGTAGAACTGGTCGTTCTGGTCAAACTGGAATTGCAACTACATTTATCAATAAAGCTAATGATGAATCTGTCCTTCTTGATTTGAAACATCTATTAAGAGAAGCTAAGCAAAAGATTCCTGCATTTCTGCTCGAACTCTGTTCAGAAAACGAAAAGTATCTTAATGTTGGAGGTAAATTAACATATATAAAATAAACAAAATTATAGTAGTGTATATTATAATATATGTATTAAAATGTTATTTTATCTTACAGATGAACAAGGATGTAGTTACTGTGGTGGTTTGGGTCATAGAATCACAGAATGTCCAAAATTGGAAGCTATTCAGAATAAACAAGCTTCAAATATTGGCCGTCGCGATTATCTTGCAAGTAACGCAGCAGATTATTAAGACTTCTTCAAAAAGGATATAATTTATAATAACTATTATAGCTTTAGCTTATTTTAAATTTTGACGAATAAAAGATAATTATTTTATAAAATATAAAATTCAATCTATTTTAAAATACAAACTATTTGAAATATAAAAATATGAAAAACCAATTAATATTCGAGAAAGCTTTTTATAATGATTAAAAGATATTTGATAATAAGAACATTGATATAAAATACAATAAAATTAATCATGAGTTCATATTTTTCAAATTAAATCATATATACTTTAATTGGACTTTTGTCGACTGCTTATATACAAATTAATAAATATTTTTTCATTGGTCTTACAGTCCAATCAAATCAATCGAAATCAATACTTAACAATATCACTACATATCTACATTAACATTAATACATCAATACACAAAAATAATAAAAATAAAAATTAAATTAAAAATTATAATGACAGTCAGACTGTCCTTGTATACAGTCACCCCGTAGACTAATCTGAAAATAAAATATTAGCTGAAAAAATTTTGTTAGTAAAGTGCAATCTGACTGTTCCCAATACCCTTACCTAATTGAAGATCCAGTCCAACGTTTCGAGCTCGCTACGGTTTCTCATCAGGGACTGAAAAAATATTTATTAATTAAATCATATATAATTGATCTATTATATATATATATATATATATATATATATATATATATATATATATATATATACATATATATACATATATGTATTATAAGATTGTAAATTATTAAATCTATTTTACCAATACTATAATATTGTCAAAAAATATAACTTGCAATTACATTTGAATTTGTATATACACATATACATATATACATATATGTATTATAAAATTGTAAATTATTAAATCTATTTTACCAATACTATAATATTGTCAAAAAATATAACTTGAAATTACATTTGAATTTGTAAATAATAAATGTACCAAATAATATTTTTGTAAATCCTGTAATTTTATTTCGAATTTACTGTATCATTACGAACATATTCGCATGTATGAGTACTTTTTAAATTAAAAGCTAAAAATTAATATTAAGTTGTATAACTATAATTTTATTATCTTTCAAAAATTATATATTAATTTAATTAAAAAAGGAAACTTCAAAATTAAATTATATTTATGTTGACTGTTGTAAACCAAACTGACAAATGTTTTTATTGGTGTTTCGTTCTTTATAAAATAATATATTTATAATTCTATAATGACAGTCCTTGTTCATAGGTTCATAATTACCCTCACAAAATCGGAAATAAAAAATAAAAAATAAAATAAAAAAATTAAAATGAAAATCATCAACTACAATAAAACTATAATAAAAATAAGCTAACAGTAGTATATTGATTATTTTAATTATTTATATTTTTATATTATTTTTCATTGAATTTTTTTCAGTAGCAGTAGAAGATTTTTTTATTTTTTATTTGAAATTATATGGGAATGAATATAAACAAGGATAGTCTGACTGTCTTTATAAAATAATATAATTATAATTATATTATTTTATAAAGATTATAGATAAAAATATTTCTTAGTGTAACTTTTTGCATTTATACGCATACAATACTCGAATATCTGTGAAACGTGGAAATTGTGTAGAATACCCTTTTTATCACAGATGTATTTTAGACATAAAACTAGTCCAGGAGTCCAGAGAGTTCCCATGGGTTTTGGAATTCGCACGAATCCACCATGGTTTTCTAAACGTATTTTGATCTCAATACGAATTTTTAGGGAATTTTATCGATAAACTCGTAGCTAAATGTCTATTAATAATTCCAATTGTTTAATAGGCTGTAAAAACGAGACTATGCTATAAAATGGAATTTTTAATTTCTACGTTCATGAAGTTTTCTTCTAGAAATCAATAAAATTTCTCACTCGATCCCTTATGTCATTTTTAAACTTCGAATTTTCCAGCTTAGAAGGTCTGATTTTAAAACTTAAGAATTTTTCTATCTTTGAAATCCTCTACAAATAGCAAAAGATCTACTATTTATTTATTTATAAGATAATCGGATCGGTTTATCTTTTTTTAAAATTTGTGACAAACTACATAGATTTGATTCTTGATTTATAAATAATTTTATAAAGAATTTTATTTATAATAAAATTAAGTATCGCCATTAGCTTGGGAATAATGTCGAAAAAAAAAAAAAACCGCACAAGATAGGATTAAGATATTGTAGATAAGTGTGATCGGTACAATCGTAGAATTAATCATTAATAATTTTACATTTAGCTAAAGCAGGCCAACTATAGTTGACTATAGTGCTCTGGTCGAAATCTGTTTATAATATTAATTATACCTCGAGATAGTTATTTTTTTTATAAAATCATGGTCTGTTATTAGTATTTAAATAAAATTTACAATAATCTAGTAGAATATACCTTGCATAAGTAACAGTGGCACAGAAATTTTACATACATAAAAAATAATTTAGATTGTGCTAAAATAGAATAGGTGAGGTGCTGATTCTGTAACTTAGAAATAATCCTATTGCCTTAATCTGAATTTCTTCTATACAGTTTTTTACAATTAACCTTTAGACTACCGGCATTTTTGCCTTATAAATTGATATTTTTGATGTGCAAAATTTATACATAAAAACACCTCTCATATCTCTAGAGTAGCTGTCAAGGTCACAGGTGGCTCATATATGAGCCAGTCCGGCAGTCTAAAGGTTAAGAAGAATTAAAACGAACCGCAGTCTATGATGTATTTTTTATGATATTGGTAAAATGTGATTAAGGTCTCAGGATCAACGCGCCGTCAAGTACCCCTAACGAATTTAATAAAATTCAATGCTTTCAAACTTCTTTTATGAATATAGTTAATATGATATTTGAAAGACACATTGTAATCGAAACATACGACTAAAAACCGTGATACTGAGCTAAATTTTATTATTGTTTCTCTGACTTTAATTTCTAACTGCTAAAGTGTGATATTTTATCTATATTAAAATCTATAAAATTCGTTTTGGGTGATAATTCAAGATCTCGTTTTAGTGGTTATCATTTATCGAAGAAATAGCTTTTTCAAGAAAATTTTTACTTATATTGAGGATGCTTCGATTGCAATGTCATCTGCGTATTGAAAGATTTCGGCACTTTTAGAGATACTTTTCGTGATGTTAGAGACATGTATTTGATACAAATGAGGACTTAGAACGCAAGCTTGAGATAAATTTTTATAAACTTTTCGAAAATAGTCAGCAGTGCATTCAGTGAAGACTGTTCATTCGAAAGTAAGGTGTATAATTAATGTCAAGGTATTCACGGGAAAGCCAGTCGATGCTAATTGATTTAATAAAATGTTTTCAACATTATTAAAAGCAATTCTCACATTCAGGAAAGCCGTTACTACACATTTTTTATAGCAAAGTACTTTTCTATTCTTAAGGTTAGATTAGTTAAGTTGACTGTTATACATTGACCTCTTCTAAATCCTGTTTAATTAGGATGTAAAATATTACAGTGCTTAAGCCATCATTGACTTTTATTTTCGAGTATACTTGTAAAAAGTTTAAAAGGTATAAAGTGTCAGTGTAAAAATATCCTCGACATATTCCTAGCTAGTACAAGCTAGATTCTACTTTGGAATACCGTTGATGTCCTCACATACGTAATAACTCGCTACATCCGGGTAGTCTTTCTCTGTAATTATTCCATTTCCATAATATTCTATGTATTACTCTATAAAATCTAGTTAGATTTACTTAATTTTTCTCCATATAAGAAGTGTCAGGAAAAGATAAGAATTTCAATTTTGAAACTACTTAAATTTTGTTTCTTTTTACTTACATGGGGTAAGTTAAGATTTCCTAGCTAGAATCGGAAGTAAATATTTTATGGTCTGCGCTTGGTACGCAATCAAGTTGGTATGTATGTGGTATGCATACATATTTATGAATTATTGCCATATAATGCTGTGGCATAGTGGATAATGCGTTAACTTGCGCACCAGTGGATCATCGGTTCGAGTTCAAGTCAGGTTGGATGTTTTTTAAACGTAATAAAATTATCAGTTGTAATATTCGCGGATAATTAATAATAATATATATGAAAATATGATCTGATATGTATATTTATATAAAAAAAAAACTTTGAAATTATTGTAATATAATAGATAAACATCGTAAAAACTGACTAATAATCTAAATTATTAACATTTTTATTTTAAATATATATTTACAAAAATAGAATACAATTATTAATTGAGAATAAGAAAATGTGTATGCACTTAATTTAAATTAATTTCTACTTCATATTTCGGTTATTTGTAAGATAGAGTGGAATATAATTTCGAGTTCAAAAAAAATGTTTTGAATAGATTTTACATAGAATTTCTTTAGATATTAATTAGTCTTGCATGTTAGGATTTAGATAGATATTCATAAGTATATTCTAAATAGTATGGGGCATACACACAATCTATTAACCTTAATAGATTTCTTGCTAGATCTCAATTATAAATAGGAATTATTAACTCGATCCGTGAAGGATTCTAAATTAAATTTCTACAAGAGTTATATTGCCCGTGCAGAAATATATTCCATGTATTACTAGTTCAGGCTAGATCCTAGTCGATATTACTAATGATTTTCTCATGATAGGTAATATTTACCAGATTCTAGTTTCCCTACGATTGTCTACTAATCGTCTGATATTAATTGTTATTTTCTCGGCTCTTTTCATATTTCCTTAACTTTTACTGATATTAGAAAGAAATACGTAACAACTTGACTATTATCCTAAACAGAATAGAGACTAATGATGAGATTAACTAGATATAAATTGATAGGATGGAAAACAAGGGTCTAAGTAAGTGCCTAAGTCTATATATGAAAAGAACGTGGTTGCGTATAAGTAGGAGAGTAAGATACTCTTATTAATTTATTGTAATTTTACTTGAATTTAAATTTTATAATGGTTTTTTAATGTAAAAGTAGTTCTATTAGTGTAATATTTTAATTTAATGTTTTCATTTCATAGAACAAGCTTCTTTACATTATTTTTCTTTGATGAGCGAAACATTATCAGAACTCTATTATTATTTATGACATAATTATTCAAACATAAAAATCTAAATATATGTATGTTAGCCTAATTATATTGTTTATGATATTTTCTGCGTCTTCTGACGTCAGACAGTACAAAATTTGACTCAAAGAGTGAGCAAAGAAATTACAAATATTCGCGGGTGATTAGCTATTTATTTCGTTTTCTATTTAGAAGTTTTAAGAGATCAAAAATATATTATATTTATTAGATCAATATATTTTAACTATTTTAATTTCTTTAATGTTTTATCCACCGTTTTGAATTCGTTATCTTAAATATTAGAAAACAAAGATCTTCTTTTAGGAAAAATATTGATGCCAATGAAATGAGGTAAATGTTTCTTGGCGTTAAGCCTTTCATGTTTAAAATAATGATTGTATAAAGAAATTTTTGTTTTTCTTTCTTTTTTTATGATTTTAGCACCGAATTAAGAATTTCGAGGGTATATTTATTTTATATATATATATATATATATATATATATATATATATATATATATATTTACTACTATGTACAAATATGAATAAAACTTTATTTATAACTTTTGAAATCTTTATTTATTCTTCTAAATCAATTCATCCCCATTAAAACAATCCCCCCGAATGCAATGCAACAATGTCAACTTTTTTCCAATTTTGCCTTCATGATGTTTTTTTTCAAGTTAATCATTTGTTATTATACAATTTTTTATGTTGCCGTTGAAAAATGAAAATTCTAAAAGAACTTCGGGCTTATCTTCTGTTTAGATATGCGCACTCATGAATTCATTAATGTGCTCTCTATTTATATTTTTATAGCTTATAAATTAGTTCAATATTCAGAGCTAATTTAGTAACTTGTTATTGATAGACCTACATCATGTTCATGTTAGCTATAATTTGTAGTTTTATCTTTATAATTTTCTGCAATGCTGACAATAACAGGTAATACTTAAATTACTATTTTTTAATATGGGGAGTTTACGGTGACAGGGCAACCAATCATTTTTATGTTACTTATATTCATTATTAGGTATCATTATTTTCTAAAGTAGCCTTAGCTCAATGAACAGACATTATTTTGATTTAATTTTATTTCCCACTATTTATGCACTTTATTAAAGTAAGGCTTCTTTAGAACATAATTATATATATATATATATATATATATATATATATATATATATATATATATATATATACGCAGTCAAAATTAGTTTTTCTTTAACCTTTTATATTTGATTATTTCAACATATTAATTCAAAGAAATTTGTATGTATTAAATTAAGTAAATTATTTGCATTAATTCAATTTTTTTAAAGAGATTTGCTACAATATAGTGAACAATTATATAAATATTATTGAATTTTTAATCTTACGTATTGATATGTTAGTAAAAAAGTATCGTGTAATATTGTCGCTTCCGTATAAAAAAAGTGCTATCTCAGCGTCCGCTTCATGAAGGTGTTATTTCGAAGATCATTTTTTTGCTACAATTTCAATTGGTACTAATAACTAAATATTTACGGTCTTTAATTTAAAATACGAAAATAAATTTTATATATAGCTTACATACGGATTCTACGGGGAAATATGGTAGTTTTGTGTTTGTGCGGTAGAAAAAGATATCCAGGTGTCTCGGAATGATTTCTACAAGGAGTTTCGTGTTCGGACGATAGAATATATGCCAAGAAAGATACCTGAACAACGTATTTCAGCGTCTGAACGCGAAACTCCCTGTAGAATTTGTCCTGAGAAACCTGGGTCTCTTATTCCAGCATCCGAACACGTAACTACGAAATTACCAGATGAAGCCATACATAATATGAATATATATTATATATATATATATATATATATATATATATATATATATATATATATACATATATATAATTAATTTTCGTATTTTCAATTAAATACCGCCAATAATTAATGAATTTAATTATTAGTGCCAACTGAAATTAAAACACAAACATGGTTTGCGAAATAGCACCTTCTTGAAACGGACGCTGAGATAGCACTTTTTTTATACGGAAGCGACAATATTACACGATACCTTTTTACTAACACTATACGAAATTGACGATATAATTTTAGAATAAATCATGTATTGTAAGTGTCGAGAAACGTCAAGTATTCGATTACTGTATACGAGTATAAATTTAACCTTTAGACTGCCGGACTGGCTCATATATGAGCCACCTGTGACCTTGACAGCTACTCTAGAGATATGAGGTGTTTTTATGTATAAATTTTGCACATCAAAAATATCAATTTATAAGGCAAAAATGTCGGCAGTCTAAAGGTTAAAGAAAATAAACAATGCATTTAGTTAAAAATAAATGGAAAGAAACTCCATTAGAATATAAGAATGTCAATGAATTAATTTTTTCATTATACTTGATGCATGTAATCGACATGAAAGAGATTGTTACCCAATCACTGTAGTCTCTCCTTGTAAGTATCGGTTCATCAAAAATTCCGTATTTATTACAGTACAACATTTTTTATCTTTATTATGAATTATATAAGATTAATAAGCACATAAGTTGATTTATAGGATTCCTGGTGAGTACGATCAAATAGTATTGAATATCAGTCATCCCATAACTGCATTCTGGCTTACTCACAAAGTGTGGCCAAAAGAAAGTGATCAGTCCCAGTACAATTTGTCTGCATTATCCTGGTTTAGTTTAACAATACCGAATTACTGGATAATTACTTCATTATGGCCTTCTAAAAATGATGGCGATCATCCCACATCATGCTATGAAGGTCGTCCACCTGCTGCAACTATAGACAGAATGTTGATAAATATGTTGAGAATCGAATGGCCTGATCTCGTTTCAACTAATCGTGAAATTCAAAGTTGGATTGAAGCTTGGAGAATATACGGAACATGTATGATTGATTTAGATTTTATACAAAACGAAAACGATTATTTCAAGCTAGCTAGACGCCTATTATATGAAAACAACTTAGGGGTCAAAATCAAGAGCCATGGTAACGCATTCTCAGGTGCTAGTTATTCGTTGAGTCTATTGCAGCAAGAAATTCGAGAATTTGTAAAAATTGACGGCAACTTGCAGTGTGTTGAAGATAAGGTAATATACAATATTAGCATATCCTGTCTTGTCTTCGCCCGAGATAATAATTCGATTTATTTACAGAATATTTGAATATTATCTATTTAAATAGTACTCTATATATAAATTTAGATTCCTATAGATAATTCTACCTATCGTCACTTCCGTATAAAAAGGTGCTATTTCCGAGACCAATTTTTTGCTTCAATTTTAGTTGGTACCACTAACTAAGTATTCGCCATAATTTAAAATACGAATATAGACTATATATATATATATATATATATATATATATATATATATATATATATATATATAATACATGTTACATACGGCTTCTACGGGAAAATATTATACTTCCATGTTTGGGCGATTGGACTCCGATGTAGAGGTGTCTGGGACGACTTTTATAGTGAATTTCCTATTTAGGAGATAGAATACGATGTGCCGAAAAACCTGGACATCCAATCCTATCGACCAAACATGAAACTAACCGTAGAAATCATTCCGAGACTTCTGTATTTCATGTTTCACTGTTCGAACACGAAATTTAGCGTAGAAGTCGTTCAGAGATACCTGGACATCGTATTATATCGCTTGAAAACGAAACTACAATATTTCTCCATAGAAGCTGTATGTAACCTGTACATAAAATTTATTTTTGTATTTTAAATTAAATATCGCGAATATTTAGTTAGTGTTATCAACTAAAATCGAAACAAAAAAAAAGTTTGCGAAATAGCACCTTTTTGAAGCAGACGCTCATATATGGTTTTTTTATACAGAAGCGATGATGTTGTTTCGGAATTATTGATACTGTATCTCTTCCTATTTTGCCACAATTTGATTTGTTTAATTTTGAAAAAAAACATAGCCTATGCCACTCCAAAGATAATATAGGAATTAGATATTTCGAATTTCAGAGCAATCGATTCACTAGTTTTTTTTGTTTATCGTGTATAAAAAAAACACGCTTTGTCATTGTAAATTAGTATGATATGATAAGATAATAGTCATATCTTATTTCAGTCTTCATAAGTAGTCAAGGTTCAAATTAATAAATTATTTTGTAAAATATAAATAAAACAAAGCTTACCATATTGGACAAATGCCACAAATTTACGGTATAAGCTATGAGCACTTATCAAAATACAAATTTTAATATCTTTAAACATCTTACCTTTCGTTTGCTAGAGCTTTGATTCATAACAAAAAGAAGTACACGTTGAAAATAATTATCTTTTGCACCTTGATATTTTATTTTAACAATCTAAAACTTGGGAGGGTGTCGGTATAAATGTGACCGTTCAACCCCGCGCAGTATGGCAGAAGCTTTAATGACAATTTTTTACAATATAATAAATTGCACATTTCGACGTGTAAAATGGCAATTTAATAAGCTTCTGATCATATCTTATTCATTTGCCTGTAGACGGCTCCCGATTTTTACGATCTTGAACCCAATTTCATATCGTATTCTCGCAATATGAATGATTTCTCTAACTACCAGGTAGATTATGATTGATTATGATGACGGAAAGCTTGCTAATAACTAATGTTCACTATTAAACTGTACAAATTAGTTATATTGTGAAAAATGTTCCTCAAGTCTTTTATCATGTTACTAGACGATAAAATTGTCAGATTTTATACCAGTAATCGCCGAGAGATAAATTAATAAGTAAAGAAAAAATCGAATGGTTCAAACATTCAGAATCTAATATTTTCATATTTTAAATTTATTTTTAAGTTTTTCCTTAAAGTGTCATTGCATTGTACTCTTATTTTTACCATTTTATATTATGCATATTATAATCTCCAATGACTAATTACGCAATAACCATTCTTATGTAAAAGTACATGAAATATATGTTTCAAAATATTTCAAAGCAATAGTAAATTCATTACTTTTTTTTCTTTTTTAGGATGGAAAACAATATTTGCTCGGCGGCTCTGTGTGTTTTAATAAAATTTTAAAGCGAGAAGAGTGCATATGGGTTGCGCCTACAACATGCGATAGTACTAAACTGATTCATTTACCAAACCTCAAATAATGTAATTAAATAAAATGATGATTACTAAATAAGTTTGTTTTCTTTCTTTTCTTTTTTTCAATAGATGCCTAATCAGAAACAACTTTTTACGATGATGTCGCAACAGTCATTAATAAAGATTAAATTTTGGAGTAATAATTTATAAAATATTATTACCAATCCCACTCATTTTAATTATTTACAACTAGTTTACAATTGGATGTATATTATATGTTTTTATATTAGGTCTGAGATATTAATTGCTACTTTACTGAAAAAGGCAAGAATCTACATCAACGATATAGCATTTGAAACTCATCCTTCGCTCAAAAGCACATACCGTGAATATGTTACAGATGATAGAATTTGGTAAAAATGTTGATTTTGATATCAAAGACTAACAGCGTACGAAACAGTAAAGAAGAAGAAATGTTCGCTGTATCGTTGGGAATTATACGCCAAGCCATTTACAATTCAAACTTTCATTCAACATTTCATTCAAAACTCAAGAAATTGGGTAGCGCACGACTGAACGCCGGGAAATGTTGAAATTTGTTTTTTGATTTCGAATTTTCCTTTAGCGTCACAAAAAAGTCATTTTTACATTGATTGAATTGTTCGACAGGCTTAAAATTTTGCACACGCATTGAAATATCATTTAATATATTGTTATATATAGTTAAATTGTTACTAAAAAGTCTTCGAGTGATTTTTTACGTTAAAAAAATTTCATATAATCGAAAATTTTTATAAATACAGTCGAAGACATTATTATAATATTAAGAACTATTTTCGATTCTTAGTTTTATCCGTAAAATTACAAGATTTATATAGGTTTAACATCTAGAAAAATTCCGGACCTATATGTTTTCGGATAGTTGAGAGAAATAAAATGAAAACCCCTGGTATTAAATGTCGATAAACCTGCACCGTTCATTATATTTCATACATACAAAATGTTGTTTTAAAAAACAGGTTTCCAAAATGTTGAATTAATAAATATTTTTATCGATTTTACAGACTTTACAGAAGGATATACTATATTAATATAATGATAGTCAGACTGTCCTTGTTTATAATCACCAAAATTAATAATTCAAAAACTAAAAAATAAAATTCTAACATTAACTAACTAAATTACAGTTTAATTCCTAAAGATGAACCGGAGCGGTTCGCAACGTTGTATAACATCAAAGTTAAATTTTGGTGGTGGGGAAATCAGGTTACCCTTTACTAATTTATTTTATTTGTAATTTTTAATTTAATTTTTATTTTATTTGTTATTTTGGAAATATTAATTTTTGCAGTAGTTTCTATTTCAGCTTCTATGAGTGATTATAAATAAGGACAGTTTGATTGTTCTTATATTACTATTATATATTACAGTGGAAAAACTGTAATACTGATAACAATATTTATCAATTTAATTTATAATATTCGGCATATGTACAATTTTTTAATTAATTTCTAAGGTTCATTATATATTTTTGAGTATTATATGCTCTTAAGCTGAATAATCGCGTACGTATGTATATAATTTATATAAACTCTCAATCCCCAGAAAAGCAGCTGCTTATATATATATATATATATATATATATATATATATATATATATATATGTATATATATATCTAACTATGAAACCTCGACGCTCCAGTGCACAAGTGTCAAGACCGCGCGAAGCCTCAAACGTGAGCAGATCGTGGAAGTCATTGGAATCATATATGGCCGCTTTCTCTCTTCCTTTCTCACTGACTTTGACTTATTTTAACTTCCATGCGTGAAGGTAACGTGGCAAAACGGGGAAAAATAGGCAAAGAAGAAAGAAAATTTGAATGCAAGTTCGAAGGATGAAAGGAAGAAGAGGAGAATTGAGCGAACGCGGGCCGTTACACAACAAAAGGGAAGCGTGTTCTCTCTCTCTCTCTCTCTCTCTCTCTCTCTCTCTCTCTCTCTCTCTGTCTCTCTTTAAAACCAGGGGATTGACAGGAAAGGAGAGTCGCGTCGTAAAAATGAGAAAATAAGGTAGGAGGATGAGGCAAGAAAGCAATTCGCAAAGGCGGGCTCCGTGACTGGAGCGCGCGCGCTCGCCGCGCATTTTATACTTGTCACGCGGGAGAACGTTGGGTATATATATATATATATATATATATATATATATATATATATATATATATATATATATATATAGCTTTTGCTGACCCGCGAAATCCGTATTGTATATGACTGAGGTGGGTAGCGCGAGCGTGGAAAAATCTAAGGGGCGTACGATGGTTGGGGGAGAGTTTCACCTCCAAACGTCAGGGGATATTTTTAAATCGGCGAAACTTTGTGGGCTTCGAAGTTTTTCGAAGGCATCGGAATTGCCTCGGCTCTATGCTGCCATCGGCGTTCCCCAATGTCCTTGGTATAACTTTTCCTCCTTTTATTTAGCTGTGCCCTCTTCGCGAATGCATTGCCCCACGATTTATGTGTACCTCCACCTGCATTGATTTGCTTTTAAAACGAGCTTCCTTTTTTGAAGAAACGCTAATTCAAAGAAATATTCTTAATTCTTCATACTGCTATATACTTTTTGTTTTTTTTGCACTTTTTGTCTCGGGTTTTGCAGCTTTCGGGGGAGAATGTGCTGTCCAAGATTTGTACATATTTGCAACAAGGTAAGTTTTTATCTTGCACCGGCAATTACATCGGTGAAATCAGTCATTGATGCAACAAAAGTCTCATTGGACATTAAGCTTTGTTAAAAGTATTTAATACAGTTCATGTATTATTTCATATATACTTATATTTCTTAACTTATATATCACCATAAAGTACTCGACAGTTTTAAAAATAATATTTAATTCACGATACGTAAGATGTAAAATACTCGTAGATAAATAAAGACTTAAAATAAAATGTATAAAAAATTAACTGCAATGAATTAAAATTGAAATTGAAATTAAAAACTTTATCTTTATTTTGATTAAGCTATATATTTTTTCCACCTGTGCACCTTATTTGTACTTAATCAACATTTAATTAGCTAGTTATTAAATATAATATCAAGTCAGATATAAGCGAGATTTGTTTTTTTTTTAAATTTACGTAACACATTTTATTTAGAATAGGTGTATTGAATTATTTGACGTGATTATTTTTTTTTTTTCAGATTTTGACGTAAAAAATAGGAGTCTCTATTCATAGCACTTCTAAGTTCAAAGTCAAGATCAAAGCTAAGATACCAAGGTAACTATCTAATAAAAAATTCCTAAAGTCAGCCTGGAGAACTATATTCTTACATCCTATATATGTTTGGTTTTTTTGCAGTAGGATAAACTTAAAAATTTTTTTAACTATATAGTATATTGATAAATGTAAAGTACTTTTTATTAAATACTGAAAATTCATTGAGATCCAAATTATTATTTTTATTCTTAATCACAGACTGATTACATCTTATGTAAATTTGATTAACATTTTCTAATAATTTTGGTAATAAGTCGTTTTGTACCATTTCTTTTTCTAATGATGATTATAATGGGTCTAGGGACGACTCACTTGTCGTCCTACTGAAGAACCTAAATAGGTGAACTAGGGTTCAAAGTACATCATTCATATTATTTTTTTTAAAATATATTTTATATTTTTCTTAATTAACTTTCATTAAATCTAGAAAATTTTATATTGATGGAGCCACTAGTAATTTCGTAATTTCAGGATTAATTATTACTTTATTGGCATAGAATCTTTTTAACTGTATTTTTAAATTAACATATTTTTTAAATAAATAATATATGAGAATAATTTGTTCGTTTATAATTATTTTTTATACAGGGACCCATAAAATCAAATGTTCAACTTTTTTACGAATTGCTATAAGATGAACTTTGAAAGTTAGGTTCAAGGCTGTCGTAAATCAATCAAGAATTTATAGAAGTTGTTCTGAGGAAAATGATTCAGAGTTAAATTTTATGGTCAAAAATTTAACAGTTTAAAATAACTCCTTAACACTGTCCTTGAGTCTGTACGATAAGTAATATTTTAAAACTATTTATTAAACTTTGGATATACATTTTAAGGATTTGCTTTACATTTGCACTAATCATTCGAAATAAAACGAGTACTTAACAAATACAATATGAGAAATTATAAAAAAATATTTTTAAAAGAATTTTATAATTGATTATACTCTTTAACTTAAAATTGTAAGTTTACTATCAATCTATTCAAAATATTTTATAAAATTGCAAGGTCAGCATATTTCAAAGTGATTCCCTTGTTGACCATATATTTTTCAGAATTTCGTCTTCTGTCGGGAGTTTCATTAATGAATGTTTTTTTGATTTGATTGATAACAGACCATTTTTCTTTGAATTAAAGAGAAAGTTTATGCTTTACAGTTTTATAATTTTATCGTTTCACTATTAGTACATGCTATACAATGCTTATAACAGTTCCAGTTCCTGATGTATTCGCAGCGATATTGACATAATATATGTGTATAAATTCATAATTCTGCGAGCATTTTATAAAATAATGAAATGTGTGAATTCCATAGTACCCTCTATAAATATATGTTATACTTTACCTACTGTAAATACATGTACAACATACCGATTTGATCAAAATTAATTTTTTTTGGCCATAACCATCACTACTAAAGCATTAATCACTTACAACTTCATGCCTGTACTCTTAACCCCTAAATCCGTAAGTACTTAAACCTTAACTCCCAGCCGATTAACCCCTATGCCCGCAAGCACTTAGACTTTAATTTCTACGCAATTAATCTCTAGACACTCGGTCACCTAAGTTAGTAATCCACAGACCTTTGTCCCTTAGATTTTCAACAACCTAGATCTTAACTATGTAGAGCTTAACGTCCTAAAC
Source organism: Sycobia sp. Sy_11 (assembly GCA_018907035.1). Taxonomy (NCBI): domain Eukaryota; kingdom Metazoa; phylum Arthropoda; class Insecta; order Hymenoptera; family Epichrysomallidae; genus Sycobia; species Sycobia sp. Sy_11. The sequence continues at coordinate 296,414 of JACCIC010000022.1, read as the reverse complement.
AAGTAACTTATAAACTATTAAATCCTATCCCTTTAATTTCCAGACCCATAAATCTTTAATCGCCGACCTTAATTCTTAGTCCTTTAACGCTTAGAGCTTTAAATCCGACGCTCCGAAACAAAGCAAAGAAAAATTTATTTATTTACATTCTGAGATTTCCGATATCGTCTCATCTTTTTCTCATATATAAATGAATATTTTTGCTATTTATGCGTGCCTTCAAACTTATAGTACTACTTAATCGATTTTATTAATTTTTTGTTTGCGCATATGTTGGATTGGTTTGCAGATGGTTTTTGAGACATTAAACATTGAAACAAGTATCGACAGAAAAGTATCCGCATCCGATTTTGCTGAAGAGTTTTACAATTTATCTTCCTTCAAGCGCTGATTGTGAATATCGTAATGGATTTTGAAACAAACAAATTTTTTATGGCGAAAGCAATAAGAACAATGATTTTTTAAATTACTTTGAAAATTTTTTTTAAATTTAATAAAAAATTTGAAAGACAAGCTATAGATCTCATTAAAATACATATTTTCTGATTTATAATGTTCATAGTAGCAGTGATATTTCTTGAGATATTTCGTTTTTAAATTAACATTACGTATATTTTTCGACTATAATTTACATTTTTAAAACTACAAAAACCTTCTTTAAATGTATTGAGGTATAAAAAATAACGATTTTCTTCGTAGATGAAAGATTTTTTAGATAGATCAAATTATTTTTTAAAAACTAAATAATATATATATACTAAAACTAAAACAATGTGAGCAGAACAATCTAATAAATTCATAGAGGTTTTATTTTCAAATATAACATTTATAATGTAAGCACCATTAAATATCAGACAGATTCATCAATCGTCGTTATAATTTCACGTTCTGAAATGCAACATATAAAATCTTTTAATGATTAATGAGTATCTAAGTTTCAAGCACTAATTTTGTGAACGTTGTGTAATATCATAAAAATGTATTGAAGGATTTTCGTTCATTGTGCTTTTCAAACCCAACATTAAATGAATGTCGCGTAATCAATTAGGATAAATTAATCACTGTGAATATATTTAATCATTGTGTTTTAAATTTTCTTTAAACAGTTTACCATCCAAAAATCAAAAATAATCCAAGAACGCGAGATCGTGTTTATTTGCTTGATGCTTTGTCAAATCAATTTTTTGTTCTCACTACATTTTTTTATTTTTTGATTTGATTTTTATTTTTCATTAATTAGTTTTGACATTTTAATCTCCATTAATGCATAAAATAATATTTTTATAGTATCTGTAACAAGCTGATGTATATGGAGATTTTAACTCAGCTTAAGTATATTTCTTTGTGTAGACAAAATCTATTATTATATGTCATACTCTTACTAATTGATAAATGTTTCATATATATATATATATATATACGGTAAAAAAATATAAGATATACTATATGTGGAAGATAGTTATATGTTAGAGTTTCTATTGATACACAATCTATTTAGATAATTACAGAGAGTATTATTTCAATATAGAGCGCAGGCTGTCGGTCACGAGCCGCCGGAGAAGGGGAATTTCCGTAGTCTTGAAAATAAAATCTTGCACAAGAACAAGTGCAACGCTCCGCCATTATTACGCGGACTTTCTATCTCTCGAATTTGGGCGGCTTATGCCCAGCTCGACGGAGGCTCGCGATCTGAACTTCGCCGAGGACTTTTTCGTCCCCAGTCGCGGGCATTCTGCGCTACCCGGCGCTACCCGGCGCTACCTGGCGCTACCTGGCGCTACCTGGCGCTACTTTGCGGACCGACCATCTGGTTTTGCGCGCGCACGGTGCAGCGACGGCGGCGAGGGAGGGGGGCGGGGTTCAAGTATGCGTGCCTTCCATTCGTTACGTCAGTAACTTTCAAGCTACATCGCCAGATTATACCTCGAGTGTACATAATATAATTAGAATTTAAAATATCTTTTTATATTTTCATTTTCATAATACACGTCATGTACACATAGGAGTGGTAGAATTACGATGAATTTTTCTTTAAAATCATGAATAATCTCAAGCGTGGATATATTTGTTCTTATCAGATTAGCACTATTTTCACATTGTTTATTTAATAATTCTACTTTCAACTCTTTCGCATCATCTTTTCATAGCGTTAAGATCATTTAGTTTAATTTTAAATATATATCCATTTTTTTAAATCACCAGCATAATTTTAGCATAATATAAAAATGTAGTATGCTGATTAGTATTAGAATAATAATTGGTAGTTAAAAGTAAGTTGAACTATGTAAACAATGTCTATACCAGAATTCTTACTCTTGAGTCCTTTGGCGATGAATCTTGGATGGAACATTCGTATTAATGTAAAAGTGGCAGTGTACGCTTCAGCTATAAATTTTGAATAAAAAAAAAAAAAAAAACTAATCTCAAATTTAGTAGGGATACTTTCGAAGTAAATAATGAATTGTTTCGAAATTCAGGGTTAACGCGCCTTCGAAAACGTCACTTACCTTCTTAAGGTAAGAAGGCATAAATAAAGTATATCCATGGGAATCTCCTTTATCCTGCCAATTTGTTAGACCCGTCACTTGTTCGGAGAGTCTTTCTCTTTCCGAGGGTGAGAGGAGGGGGTAGATCGGCTAAACCACCGGCTTCGCACCTCCACCTCCCTCCAGTCGTTAACGCGCCGACCAAGCCAGACAGAGTCGGCGGTGGCGCGGGGGGTTCGTATAATTCAGACGATTCCCGCCAAGTGTGCGTCTGCAATTTCTGATGGAGGAGCACGAAAAGGGTCAATTACCTCCTGGAAGCTCGGCAAAAACTCTCTCTCTCTCTCTCTCTCTCTCTCTCTCTCTCTCTCTCTCTCTCTTTCGAATAGGAAAGACGTGCACACACACGTTTGATTCCGGCGGGGATTACCATTCCGGTAAGCGCTTATGGGCGATTCCACTAACGCGCGCGCATGCACGCGATATAAAGATATGTATTATTATATGCACACCTAACATTGCGGACACGCACGGCCAGACATCAGAGGTGCGACGCTGTCTTCGCTCACGGTCTGCTGATCATATCTGTTCGTGGTGTGCGTCATCTCCGCTGCTGATTTTCAACGAAACGCTCATCGCCTGTATATACATATATTTTTTATTTGATTTCTGCCCATTATGTTGTTTGAATCTCAAAATAATTTCCAGCCCTAATGTTACACATGACATACGCACTGTTCATACATAATGCGGAAATCATTTTACCATCTCAGCTATTTTTTCATACAATGTTAACGTAAACTTCCAAATTTTTTTCGAATTTCGAATTTTTTAAAATATTTTTCGAAATTGGATATATTATTTGCTTTTTTTACAAAAGTTCCTAATCAACCAAATAATTATGTATGAACATTGTGTTGCTGTTATTGTTAAATAATAAATTTGTAGTTTCGTTGTATTGAAGATGCTCTATAGTTGGTGGACGCGAGTTGGTCGTGTTTCCGCTAATACATAATATTGATAATTGGATTATCGTTTAATTTTTAACTTCGGTCCAGTCGAAATAAAAAGCAAACGTCAAATAAATCACGCCTTTGATTGGTGGAGGGCCCGTGCTGAGTGTCCGATCCTCGGCTCCTCCCCTTAATCCGGCCCTGGCCATATATAGAACAGGGTGTATGCCCGAGTTGCACGTTGCCCTGAACCGTGCGTATAAGCGCATTATAGCAGCGCCCGCGCGCGCCCCGGGGTGCAGCGTTTACGCTCGGCTCGGTACTCTCGGGAGTCGGGCAGTGTCTCTTTTCGTTCGCGTTCATGTAGGTGTGCGCGCGAGAGAGCGCGTTCCTTCTCGGACGGTGCACTGTGCTATAAGTCTCGGAGTCGCGGTGCGCTAGTCCTATCCTATCCTATATAAGTATATATATATAT
>JACCIC010000022.1:250000-290000 GCA_018907035.1 Sycobia sp. Sy_11 | reverse complement strand
TCAACGGTGTGCGGTGCGGCGCAACGCGACGCCGAGAGGAGAATGTAAGGTTCGAGCGCGCGTTCATATTATATATCTATATATACGTATACACACACCGTGTACGAAAAGGTAGAGAGAGAAAGAGTGAGAGGGAGCGAGAGAGAGTGAGAAGGGGGGTTAGAGGGAGTGCGAGAGAGTGAGAGAGAGAGAGAGAGAGAGAGAGAGAGAGAGAGAGAGAGAGCCAGAGAGAACAGCGCTGCCAGATCTACCTGGTCGCTACTACTTGTGCCCGTTGCTCGTGCCACTGCTGTGCCGCTGCCTCTGCGCCTATATGCCGGATACACAGCGGTGAATCATGCTGTCGTCGATCTCGTGTCCGGCTGATGCGTACGGGTTCCAAGGTATGATGATAATCGGATTTTTATCCTTTTTTCTCCTCCCTCAAACCAACCCTCCCACCCCTCAACTTTGTGCTCCCCGCCCCATCCCGCGGACCACTCACGTATTTTCCGCGAACTCACCGTTGTGTGTGTGTGTGTGTGTGTGTGTGTGTGTGTGTGCGCGCGCGCGTGCGTGTGTGTGTTTAATAATTATGAAGGTATTATATACATACGCCAGTGCTTCGCGCGTTCGGTCCCGCGAACTTTGGAGAACCAGCGTACACGTATACATGTATAATATCTGTGAATACCTACATGTACATGTGCACGCGCGATCTCTGATCTTTCGACCAGTTTCTTAACGGTATATATACATACATACATACACACATACATACATACATACATAAATATATATATATATATATATATATATATATATATATATATATATATATATATCTGTGAAGAGACGATGTACAAATATGTACACAGGCAGACAGTCGAGTCTCTCGCACCTTCCCGCATCCGATCATTTAGCGATCAGGTCTTTAACCCGCGACGCGACGCGGTCCCCAGGGTATTTGACGCGGGTGAAGGTGCGCGATCCCATGATCGGGCATTATATAGAGCTGCGATTCTTCGCTAAGTTATATAGTGTGTCTCCCATCGTACACACGCGAAATCCTAGCAAGTATTTATTTACTTTCGGGGGGTTTTTTTTTGGATCGATTATATTCTTGGGTTAAAAAAGATTGCGCATCTGCGTGTTTTTTTTTGGTTTTTGTTTGTTTGTTTTTGTGTTTTTGAAGGAAGTCGGCGGAAATTTCGGTAGACTTCGTACCTTCGAACTACTCGAGCTGATCGAAGAGTTCCGGCGACCCAGGCGTTCGAGCTGATCGGACTGCTGGAATACTCCGAGCGATTCGAATAGTTCGAGATATGTTCGAACATTTATTGAGTTGTTCGAGTTGTTGGAATATTTCAATTATTAGAGTCGATCGAATTATGTGAACGTGAGGTGAGAACAATGTCTCTGCCGAAGATCTATAGTATATGTAAAACAATGAAGCTGAGAATCATCGGACGTTCACGCGTCAATCTATGGGATTTAAGTTTTTCAACATTTGTAAATCCAAACCAATGTGACAGATCTAATTTGTAACTTTGATTTTTTCCATTATTGTAAATATTTGCGAATCCTTCAATTGCATCATTAAATTCGACAGAATTTACAAAATTTACAAACGGATTTGAATAAAAAGAAAACAAATCTTTATCAAAAACAACTTACTTTTTTCTATCATTAAAAATCATTGTCTAATTTGTTAAAAATGCAATTGAATGTATTTTAGAAAGAGAAAAATAGTTTAAATTTCACAATTGCTTCAATCGTTATTCTCGTGAAATTACTATCCGGAGAAGACAATAAAACAACGTGTAAAACGTTACTATAGAGAACCGATTGACGGTTTTTATCTTCTGGTTCATCGGGAGACAATCGTTTTCACTTTTCTCTTTATAAAAACGTAGAACAATGTGCGATAAAATCTGTAACAATGACGATGAAATTTCTTTTCAATTGACAAGATAACGAAAAACTTCATATAGAAAATTATCAAATATTTTCATTAATGGTCGCCATATTTATATATTCGTACAGTTACAGGAAAATACAGGTCAGAATAGGTAAAAAAATTACAAGGAACTCCATTCAGATAGATAATTATCTTAAATTTGTATTTAATACTATAGAAAGTATATATATGTATATAATTTATTCTATATACTAACGCTGAATTTTCACTGCTTAAGAAGTTCATGTATGAAGAGAAATATTATTGTCAACGATATTATAATAAAAGCTCAAATTATAGGCGATCAGGCATTAAAAATATTATTCACAAAATACGTATATTTCTGTCTACATAGATTTTCCCTTAATCATACATAGATTTAATTATCGACATAGTAAATAATGGTGCTACCAAAGACAAAACTGTAATGTGTGTGTGTGTGTGTGTGTGTGCGCGCGCGCGCATGTGTGATGTGTCTAGCCTTTCTCTTACGCTGTGCTCCTGGTTGCGCAATCAATGTTTCAAGTCCTATGCCCCAACGACTCCGAATTTTGCAGTCCGAAAACCAGTATTATGTATAATAAAAGGGGAACTAGCAGGAACGCGACACCGGGCAGTTTCGCGACTTGCGCGCGCGTTTTCAACCCCCGAGAGCTTCTAAAATAATGACGAACTCGGAGAATATTTCAGTGGCTCCACGCACTAATGTTCCTGCGGTGAGCTATGGCACCAACCTATATATATACGATTTATTTTTATTATTGATTATTATTGTTTTCGTTTTTGTTGCTTATACGAACATATGTAACGGAAAGTTTTTTCGACCTGGCTTTGTTGCTCCTGCACTTCATTTCTCCTCCTCATCCTTACCAATTGATTTCGTGACTTTTCTTCTTATATTATATATTATATATATATATATATATATATATATATATATATATATATATATATATCAAATACGATCCGTATATGTAGATATTGGGAGCAGCGCAGAGGGAAACGTGGAGCTTATAATGTATGCGCACACATACTAGCAACTGCTTCCTACCGTTCTCCGTAACTTTAAACGCTTCTCTCTCTCTCTCTCTCTCTCTCTTTCTCTCTCTTTCTCTCTCTTTCTTGAGGGTAGCAGGTTGGATGACGAGGGGACGAACGGGCCGGATGCGTTGGGCCATTTAACCGCTTAAACTTTTGTGTTGAATCGGCTGAGATGGCAGGGCGAGGGAGTGGGCACAGAAAAAAAGGTGTATACGGAGATGGAGGATCATTCATCATTTATACCGCCCGCTGTCTTGAATGCATAAGGAGAGAGAGAGAGAGAGACGGGCAAAGTTAGACTCTTGAGCTGCTTAACGCGGAAAGCACGCAGCACAGCTGGGCCTTCAGGGTCTGACTGTAAATACATACATACACACATAGAAATAAATATATATATATATATATATATATATATATATATATATATATATACGTGTGCAATTATTTAGCAATTTCTGGATTTATATATTTAAAAGACATTGCAGAATATATTTTTTATATACCTATATGCAGCCATGTATAATAGAACCATAAAACTTGTGAAGTATAAGTATATAATAGACAAATAAAATAAGCTCCACTTAAAACCAGTTATTGGCTCTATCCCTCTCTTTCTCTCTCTTTCTCTCAGTAAAATATGCTAAATAATACTTCAGTAATTGTTGTTTTTTTCTCTCTTTTTTTCTAATTATTAATTTTATATATCATTTCATTATTATTCAGTTTTAAGTTGTATAAACTTAAAGATGAGGCTTTAGTCTCAATAGATATCTATTTTCTATCTCTTGATTTCGTTCTTCGATTAAAAGAAGTAGAACTGTGGATCGCTAACTTTTAAAATTAAATTAAAAATCTTAATTAGAGAGATTGGTATATATGTTATATATGCTGTAAAAAACGAAACGTATACATTAGAAATTATAGGACAATTAAACAATTGAAAATTAGATAATCTTTAATTGGAAATATAAATATTAACAGAACCACATATATAGTTATTCTTTACGCTACGTTCTGTAATTCCCGTCTAACCCTATTTACACTAAAAAAAATTGGTAATAACTATATATTGGTTTCAATTCAAATGACTTAATATTTGTATAATATAAATAATTTTTTTTTCATTATCAAGGAATATATATTTAAATGCATTGATTGAAATGATCTAATTTAGTTGAAATGATAGTTTCTTAATTAACTAAAAATAATTTATTGAAATTTACTAAATGAGAAAATAAAACATAATATATTTATCTTCTTCAAAGCGTCAAATGTGATTTAATAAAACTTTCATGAATTTTAATATCTCATTTGTTAAAATAAATTTTAAAAATTTCTCGTCAAGTGGATTCATCTTTTGTCTTGCCACTCGCATATGGGGCGTGACTGATTACTACATAAAATGTACCTAACATTTATAATGATATGTGTAAAGTTTTAACCACAGAGTGTTTGCGTTTGAAATTGATTTGCGTTTGCATTGGATACGATATAAATATAATCTACAATATCAAATAGATGGACGTCTTGCTAGAGCAGCGAAATCACACTTGGAATAGGCAATGAAGTTAAGCAACGCATTTGCCGCGGCCACTACTTGGATAGGCGACCGCGCGGACGCTGGCTAGTATCTATTGTTTATCGCTTAGGCGCTCCTTTGCACGCAACAATGCGATTGGAAGGCGTTGAAATTGACGAATTCGATATCCGAGCCTACGAAATGTGACACGGTTACCGTCTTCGATGCAGTTTCAATGCACCGACCACCCGGCAGCGGGTTTTCCTAATCGGCATTTATCCCACGCGGTTGCACTTGATCATGGATTTCCCCGGCTCAACAGGCAGAGCCCTGGGCGAATATGGTGATAGGCCAAGTATTAAGGTTAAGTTGGTATGCAAGGCGGGAATTAGCCATGGAAAAAACTGCAGGGGAATACATGTGTAAAAAACATTTGTCATAACGTACACATGAAAGAAATAAAAGAAAAATCATACAATATTAAATATGTGTGCGCGCGTGCGTGCGTGTGTGTGTGCGTGTGTGTGCGTGTGTGTGCGTGTTGTGTGTGTGTGTGTGTGTGTGTGTGTGTGTGTGTGTGTGTGTGTGTGTGTGTGTGTGTGTGTGTGTGTGTGTGTGTATGGGTGTGTGTGAGTTATAATACAAAAAAATGATGGAAACATAAGTAAATATAATTATTCGTTTTTTTTAATAATTGGTTTGATTTGAGAAAATTATGTACATTTATAGAGTGGATGAAACATAAAAAAGAAGATTAGTTACATATATTCGATTATAGTTACATATATTCGTTAAAAAATTGTGGCGAGGATCACACTTGTTACAATAGTATTTATCTACCATAAGTCTTTACGTACATAATTACTTATATATTATAATCGTGCATTACGTTCCTTTTTTATGTTGTGATGTGATATTAGAAACGTTTATCTGTACAGAGAGAAAAAACAGCTAATCTCACTAATTTAGTATTGGAGAAAGTAAAGAAAAAAAAAGCAAGGTAAAATTTAGAAAATAATTACTAAATTACGCATATTTTTAAACTGATTACTAATTATATATTTATTATTGGAACACTGTGTGTGATTTTAATTATAGTTACATTGAAGAATAGTTTTCAGATCGCTTGCTGTAATATATGCTATAAATTTGAACACTATATTGTTCATATATAAATATATTTTTGTTATTATTTTTCCTAGGGATATGACACTTATAATCTAACCAATTACGTTAGTCATGTAGTTATTTTTATTTAGGAACTTAAAATCATTTGCTGTAGAAAAACCACTATTTATTGTTTCTAGCGATTTTAATTGTTAAATATGATTATTTTTATTTGCAATATAATACATAATTTACGCTTACTCGCTTACATAGCTTAAGATTACAAACATGACTGCATAACAACTGAAAATACTACAATTTCTTTTTATATTGTGTTGAACTATGAGATTTAAATCAAATGTTACGCATTTTTAAGAAATATTTATTTAACTCAAATAAATATTTTTTTAAATGAAGAATAGAATTTCTAAAACCAAATATTTCTTTTTTTGTACAATAAATTAAAATAATATTTCAGTATTTTAATATACAGTATACTGATACATGATTTATTTAATTTTCAAAAACTCTATTAAAATCTACGGAATTATTTTTTAATCTGGCACGATGAAAGTTTATGAATTTTAAATATCCAATATATAGATAATAAATTTTATTTGCGCTTTGACAGCTTTGTTGTTTTATATAAAAGGTGAAGTATATAAATATATATATATATATATATATATATATATATATATATATATATATATATAGAAATAGAGTTTCAAAATATTTCTTTCAGCAATACAGTATTTATAAAATGTTCGAGGTGTAATGGCAAATTCCGTGCCGTAATAACTGCAATTTTACTCAGGGGAATGTACGAAAATAGTTTTCATTCACGTTTATGTTGCACTTTCACGCTCTTTCTTTTATTTTCAAATGTTGTATTTTTTTTCAATTTTTGGAAAAAAAGCATTTCCTCTACCTATTTCGATTATAGAAAATTTTCCGAATCACATCGATGGAAGATTATTTTGTTTTTATTTAGATTTTAGCATCTACGAGCGATGCGGCGTGTCCCAAAACTCTAATGTCGGTCAACTACTTCCAGCAGAATACATTAGTTATCGTGTAATCGATATACTTAGCACTTCGAATCAATGATGAATTCTCAACACTCAGCCCCTTTCACGTTAAAATAGCAAATGAATGAAAAGTTCTATATGTATTATGATCGTAAATTCATGGATAATATGGAGGATAGATATTCGCAAAATTACCCCCTCCCCAGTCTGTTTGAAAAGTAGTTTTAGCTGTGTATTTTCGAAGAGATCGAAGAGATCGAACATGATATATTCTATTGCAAAAAAATAATCTAGTTTATAGGCATACATAATATGCATCGCTGGCCGACTCGATACTCCTATACGTTACATAATAGTTGTTGAATATTGGACAATTAGAAAGTCACTGTTGTTCGTATAATATGTGTATATAATAGTTAAAATAAAATACATGGTGTCGAATAATTAGAATGAAAATGAAAAATTAATATCAGTTTCCATATATATTAATTATTCATTCATTTTACATAATACATATATCTTAACTTATATCTTTAACTTTTGTCCGATACTTTTTGTCACCGAATTAACACACACACACACACACACACACACACACACACACACACACACACACACACACACACACACACACACACACACACACACACACACACACACACACACACACACACACACACACACACACACACACACACGTGTGTGTGTGTGTGTATACCGGAAATTCATCTGAGTTTTCATATATTTATACATCGATCTGTATCTGCTTCAATTGAATTTTATTATTAAAATATATAGAGCGCAGGCTGTCGGTCACGAGCCGCCGGAGAAGGGGAATTTCCGTAGTCTTGAAAATAAAATCTTGCATAAGAACAAGTGCAACGCTCCGCCATTATTACGCGGACTTTCTATCTCTCGAATTTGGGCGGCTTATGCCCAGCTCGTCGGAGGCTCGCGATCTGAAATTCGCCGAGGACTTTTTCGTCCCCAGTCGCGGGCATTCTGCGCTACCCGGCGCTACCCGGCGCTACCTGGCGCTACCTGGCGCTACCTGGCGCTACTTTGCCGACCGACCATCTGGTTTTGCGCGCGCACGGTGCAGCGACGGCGGCGAGGGAGGGGGGCGGGGTTCAAGTATGCGTGCCTTCCATTCGTTACGTCAGTAACTTTCAAGCTACATCGCCAGATTATACCTCGAGTGTACATAATATAATTAGAATTTGAAATATCTTTTTAAACCTTCCCAATGTACTCTGGGTGCGCACCGTCGGTTTAATAACACGGCCATGTAGAAGGAGTAGTGGTATCAGTAGTTATCTGTAGTAGTAGTGGTATAATCGCCGCAATGAATCAGCTATTTGCTTCTAACTATGAATTTGCCGTGCTTATATTTCAAGCTTCATAGAATTATAATACACACAGAGAAGTTCTTTAGCGTTTGGAAGCAATTGGATGTTTTATTCGTGTTAATACTTATCGAAAAATTATTTTCATCTCCAAAAAAATGTTGTTAGTCTCGTTTGGACTCTTACATTTAGACACATATTGTATATACTTAAACATTTAGATAAAAACTTTCTAGTTTCTTGAAAATAAAGATTGAGGGAGAAAAGATTGATTCAGTCGATGATTCGGCATGGATTTGATAAAATCTAAATATCTTGTTAATTGTTTCGAATTAAATAAAACAATGATTTATAAGTGTTCTTTCCAGAAAATAAAGGATTATATTTTCGTAGAATAATTTTTTTACTTTTAATTGATCAATTATAGAAATATGTTTTTATTATACGAAAAAATAAAAGCTTTTTTGAAATAATATAAAGTTAAAAAAAAATTTTTTTATCATGAAAGCAGAAATTCAATTTTTACGATTTCACCAGAATAAATTTTATAATGTTGATTTGATTACAAAATTATGAAAGCTGATTTGATTCAATATTATTATCTTTTTTACTTTACAATCTTATTTAATTAATAATATTGGTAAAATTGAATGAAATAATGAAGATGAAGAAAAGGTAAAATTACAGTGCAATGAAATTTTGCATAATCTGGTTTGCTAATTTCTGAAATTATCTTAGAATCTAGAAATCAAGAAATCTTTCGGAATAGAATTTCAGATGAATGATTGAGCTAATGCGAGAATAACGTAAAGTGACATAAACCGATAAGCATATTCGTGTACATGCATATTTTATACCGATAACTGGGACTGCTCGGCTACTCTTTCGAGCAATATTTGTTTTTTATTCAGTCGTTTATTTCTAGTATCGGTTACTTTTGAATCCAATGTGAAAAAAAAAACATCTTTATTATGAGGTGGTGCGCGCGCACACAGACTCAAACACTGTATTTATCGATATACGGCGTGCACACGGAACGCAGACGCTTCTGTTGACTGGGCCGATAATAGATTATAGTGCATGATAATGAATAGCAGAGTGAATAGCCGAGTATACGGTTGGGACGCAAACCAGAGAAAAAATCAAAGAAAAAAAAAGAGAGGAAAGAAACGAGAAAAATTAATGGAAAACAAAAGTTGTATTATAAACTTCCTATATAGCGATGTTGGGAGGAGGTGGTAAGGTATGAGGGAAGAAAAAACGAGAAAAATACGATCTCCTGTCTTGGGCAATGAAAATTCCGCGCGCGGGATAAGCGCGCGTATTTGGCCCATTATTTCACGTGCGGCAGCAGCGTAAGCGCGAGGTCTTAACGACAAAGCGGGAACGGACGCACAAAAAGAAGGGAAACGCATGCATAATGATCGGCGAGCGGTATATACAATTAGCTGACACATGCGCTTTTAATATATGTATAATAAAGGGAAGAGGGAGATAGAGAGAGAGAGAGAGAGAGAGAGAGAGAGAGAGAGAGAGCGGGCGAGGGTGTACAAGTGCTATAAAGGAGTGTGGAAAAGGAAAAGTTAAAGTTGAAAAAAGAGAGGTGGAGACGTTGAACGTGTAATATAGAATGAAAGAATAGCGCTTCTGCGAGCGACTGATGACTGGCCGGGAATGACGAAGCGTGCTAGATTCCATGTATCTGTCGTTTTATAAGAAAGAGCCTACGCACGATTGGCATATGTAATAGGCAGCGAGACTGCACAATGGTTCTCTCTCTCTTTTTCTCTCTCTTTATCTCTCTACCGTTGGAATACAAAAAAAGACAGAGCCCCACGCAAGTTTGAAAGAATAGTATCGACTTCGAGGCATTCATTAGCACGAGGACGCATTTTATCGTCTATCTTTCTTTCCCTCGTTGTATACGAAAGAAGATACAAAAAAAATAGCAGCCGTGCATGCGGGTAGATTAAGGGGTCGCGGAGAGACGCGAGGGTTACGTATATATATATATCTATATATAGTGTTATATATATATATATATATATAGTGTTGGCTTGGCCTAATTCTTTCTCTCTCTCTCTCTCTCTCTCTCTCTCTCTCTCTCTCTCTCTCTCTCTCTCTCTTTCTCTCTCTCTCTCTCTCTCTCTCTCTCTCTTTCATTCTCCGGTGTTAGTTGGGTGCGCGCGTAATTTCGCACGTTCCTCTTTTTTGTTGTACCTCAATTAAATCCTTTTTTTCGCGTCCAGGCTTCCTTTTTTCGTCTTTATCCTCACAAATTTACAAATATATAATAAAAATCTTCTTCACCCGTGTAATGCACACACACACACATATATATGTATATATATATATAGAAGAGAATATATTACAGCCGCGATAGAAACGAGAAGGACTCCGCGCCGCGGCGCGACCGTTTTGTTCCGCGAGCCTGCAAAGCTCGGGCAGACATACAAGGAGGGTGACCTTGCGCGGCTCGTGAAATTTCACCGCGCCTTCCATATATGCAACGTATATATGTGCACACCGTCGCGCTGCATCCTCTCCCGCGATGCAGTCGTGCACGCACCGATGCACCGTGCCTCTTTTTTCCTCTTATTATATATATATATATATATATATATATATATATATATATATATATACATACATATTCTTTTTCGCCGTTTTGTTTCTCTATTGCTCACCTCCGCCCCATTTCCCTTTCTCTCTCTCTCTCTCTCTCTCTCTCTCTCTCTCTCTCTATCTCTCTTTTGAAAAGCGCATGCACGTAATACGGGTGTATACCATATACACGCGCGTATATATATACACGTTATATACGCAGCTCGACGCGCGAGCGGTAACCTCGTTGCACCGAGTACTTGTGCTAGTTGTGCTATCGTATATTGTAGTATCGTGAGTGTGCGAACCATGAGCGAACGTATCGTATATATATATATATATATATATATCTTGCACGTAAACAGATATATAGGCTGCGTGGATTTTTCCTCAGGACCGAGCAACTTTATATAACAGTCATTAGTTTTAGTAGCGCGGTATGTCAGACACCTATTCAATTATCATTTACGTTTACTGGTCAATCCAGCGTTATTCGCTACTAGACTTTTCGCAAACAATGGAGAACTTGTTTACGCTCCAACCGATTTTCCGCCCTCGCATCGAACGAGACCCTCGTACGTATGATTTGTAATTTTCGTGAAATAATTGCTGGATTAGCTCGCGACTAGATCGCCGAGTTGCTGCGGCGGGTTTAGACGCGGAGTGTGCACTTCCAGAAAGCCGAGGGCCAGCGGCTTTACAAATACTGTCGATTCTACCGGTTGCTCTTGGACAGTGTCAAGGAACGAATTGCGACAATCGATCCGATAATTCGATATTATCGGCGATGTCGAAATAGGAACGTTTCGAAATTCGAAGGAGCTGTGTAGATAATGCACGATCTGCCAGAGGTATATATATATAAACTAAGATACTGCTTCGGAGGACGTGACTTAATTTTCAATATAATCATAAGTAAAGTTATGGCTAAGGGTAATTCTATCGATCACTTTAGAGTTTAAGTCCAAAGACTGATCACAGCGAGCTATTGGCTTTCTATTTTTTCATTTATTCTTTCGTCGACGTTCCGGCTTTTGGAAGAAAGCCCTTATTGAAGACTTATTTCATGAAACGGTTGAATTTTGACTCGAACGACGTTCCCACTTCATGAAAAATATCAGCCAAAATGAATGTAATTATATATTTTTGAATATTCAATAACGTTGCGTGTCGTGTGCGTAATTAAATCACGGACTTTGTTGTTGAAATATATCAAATTCATACATTTATTTACAATAATAAAATTCTTATATTTGTGAAAATAGCATTTTTACAATTATACTCTTCGCTAAAATTTCAAACGTATCTTTAAAACAAACTAATAAACCTTTTTATCGGTCATACATTTTTCTTTATGAACTAATATAACTAAAATGGCAGTCGGATTGCTCTTATTTAAAATAGTATTAAAACATCTTGATAATATCATAAGAATTATCCTCTTACTAGATAACCTTGAAAGAATTCGAAAGGAACCGCTTCGGCTCCTCTTTTCAGGGACTTACAAAATAGAATCAAATCAAATGTCAAATAAATATATATTAAAATTCATTTTATATTTAATACTGTTCTTTTGGTCAATTATAAATTATGTCAATATTGTACATATTGAACTGTAATAACATAATCACAATTGCATTTTTAGAATAATTACTCATTCTATAAAATGATCTTTCGACACTAACAAAAATCACTCCGTATACATTCAAAGTAATTATTGCTTTTAAAAAGACTATAAAAATAATAAAAAAAGAATTGTTAAAAAAATTTAATTTTATAAATTAATTGGGTTCTTATAATAATAACTAAAATCATAAAGGTTAAGAAGAGAAATACTTAGATTTTAATATTACTTCTACTCATTCTGAACGTTTATCTCACGTATAGAAAACATTTATGATTGTATGCAATGCATTAAGTATAATGAAATATTAACTTAAAAGTTAGATATTTAATATAAATAATTGCAAATTTAATAATAGATATCTAATAAGCAAAATTTCAATATATAAAAAAATGAACTTTTTCGGAAAACAATGAAATATTGGTAATTTTCAAAGCAATTTATTGTAGAATCAAGCCTTAAGATAAATACGGACTGTGCAACTAAACGTTGCAAACTAATTTACCTATTAATTAGCTTATCCAACAAATCCACCAAGTTTTTAATTTTATTGAATAATTAATAAGTATATATAGAACGAGTGTCATTTTAAAAATTAATTATAAAGAAATATGCGCTTGAATCAATATGGGCTTTTATATTGTTGTTCGTATATTAAACACGCGTATACCTTTTATCAAGTCAAATAAATGAGTTCAAAATAGAGAGGGCGACAAAGAACTTTTTTTTGAGGATATTAAGTTTTTTCTCATTGTCCGTGCGCACGCGTGCGCGTCAAATGAAATTTAGTCTGGCCCTCGCCAAGTAGATTTTATGCGCTTTATTGTATTTTATATTTACGTTTAATATTAACAGCATGAAGAATGTATAACTAATGATAAAAAAAAATTCCATAGTATATTAATTCTTACCCTTTCTACCTGTAGGAAAAACACGACAAAGCTTTTTTTCATACATAAACGGTTCGAATATACCAATTGCTTTCTTTAAAGACAAAAATTCTGAAATTTTGCAAAGCGTTTCGTTCGAGCTCATTAAGCTATATTGTTACTTCTTTGTTTTTTTTTTTTTACAAATTTATTTAGAGTCTATTTTATCTAAATTTATTTAGACCCCGCGAAATAGAATCGGCATATACGGATTTTGTAACAAAGTATCGTGGCGAATTAAATCGCATTATAACTAATTATACGATGTACGGTGGAATAGAAGTTGCGCACTTTCCCCTCAAGTCTTTTACCTTGGCGAGCGAAGGACACAGTTCGAAATGCCCAGGTGTTGAGGATATATGACTTTATGTGTACATATATATATATATATATATATATATATATATATATATATATATATGTAAATATGTATAAGAGACCACGAAAGAGAGTGAGAGAGAGGGGGGAGAGGGGGAGGCCCGTTCGTTGGTGCTCGTGGCGGTTTCGAAACCGCAGCTATACTATACGCCGCTTTGTTCGATATTTATGCGCGAATTCTTTTTTTTTTCCTTTTTCTTTTTCCTCTCAGTTCATCGGCCGCCGATGACACATTCTTTGTTATTTTCGGAGAGTCCGAGTGGCGTTGTTTTTCGATTATTCGGCGTTGAGGTTATTGCACACTCGATTGACAAAATTCGTTGGCTGTAATGCGGAATTCGAAAAATTTTGGTAAAGGCCGGATTTTTTAAATTTTTTTTAAAGAAATTATTTTCAATTTAACTATCTAGAGAATTTGTAACGACAGCTGATACTTTCAACAGTGATTATACATAAGCAACGAAGGCAAATATTTTATATTTATTTGATATTTAGTTAACTCTGTAATGTTTGCTCTTTATTTTGTTGTATGTGACAAAATAAATGTGTCTACTATTGACATCAGCATCCTTTTCTGTTTATGAAGACAGTGTACGAAGCTATGTAAAAAAAGAAATGGATTTTATTAGCGAAAAACTATAAATCAAACTATAAATGGAACAAAAATCGTTCATGAGATTGAAAGGGTTTTTTTTTTTTACTTAAAAGCTTCAGATATTACAGGTAACACAGTCATAGTTTTAGTCGGGAAAAAAATAACTCGCGGACTCATTATTATCAGACGTTCGGATATTTAGGCTCGCGGAAATTTCTAGTATTCGGAAACAACTCGTAATTTATAGAAAGGACTCCTCGTGGGCGGCTTAGTTAAAACGAAGTAAACTACTGCTGCAGTATGCATTCATGGCAAAGTTTCGAATAATTCATAGCGATGTTGAGATATAAATTTCATACTGTAATTTCAGTACTTTAGAAATTTAAGGCCAATTAAATTCCGTTGCAAAGTATATATGTGTCGGGTTTTGTGACTCCACCCCCTCCCCCGCCGCCCCTCCCTCCCCAACGCCAGTTGCCGTTTAAGAAGTTTGTAACATCGTGTTTCTGTATAGTTCAGAAATTGGATTTCATAATGAATTTGACAATGGGAGGAATATTACAATGCGAAAATTATGCGGCGCGAGGCGCATTGTGGGCGATACGCGCGCATACATTTAAGATATAATTTCGCTGGGCGCTCCATTCTGTACGGCCAATTCTTCATATATATATATATATATATATATATATATATATATATATATATATATATATATATTTACAGAAAATAATATTGATTTTTAATTATGATTGTAGCTCGACACGGGCCAAATTAATAAACGCGCACTGATACGTCACACAGTGTAAATGTAAATCATTAGTGTATAATTGATGCGCGTGCATGAATTTATTGACAATGGAAACATAGAATATTAGATTCTTTATTGGAATTTATATAACGTAATTTACAAGTGAATGGTAGACAGTGAGCCGTAATCCTTTAGGTCCGGTACGTAATCCTTTACGTAACAACTGAAATCTTTTTTGTTAAGCATATACTAATTGCGTTATGAAATTTCAATGAAGAGAAGCTCGAAAGGAGGAGTCTTATCAAAGATGAGCTCAGTATAAATTAATCCTTTCTTAACGAAATCTCCATTATTTCCTGAGATTCTTGGTGTACGCTTGATGGGGAAGGAAGGGAGGGGGGAGTCTGCGAGGCACAAAAGAAGAAATGACTCGACGGCATTCAGTGAAAATAACGCTTCAGGTATACATGTATATAAAACGGAGTCGCTCAAGTTCATTTTCTTTTCGTGCTCGAACAATGCATCACCGCTCGGAGCGGCCGAGCTCCATCGTATGCTTCCATCAACCCCGTTACCAAAGCTGTATATAGATATATATACATATCTATGCAGATACTGTATAGGGACAGAAGTACAACGAAGCACCCGCATTTATACGGATACGTGTTAAATGTAAAAATGAAAAGAGGCCGCGTGAGAGCTTCCATCGCGTCGCACGGGGGGCGGGGTCGGACAAAAGCGGGCAAAATAGGTAACGTCCCCGCGCTCCGCTACGCCGTTTGAGTCTTTCTCATTCGCGTCATATATATATATATATATATATATATATATATACATATATATATATATATATATATATATATATATATATATATATATAATAGACCTGAGTGTGCATGCCGTGGTTGGTACGCTCTCAGCAATAGCTACTATATAGACATACTTCTCCGCATTAGAGCTAGAACGCGAAGGGACGCAGCTGGGTAGTGCATATTTATTGTATATATCAAATGCGATTACGCGCGCGACTTCCGTAGACAAGCAGTGTGCATTAGGTACACATTTATGTATGCATGCGTGTGCGTTCGTGTGAGCGCGCGTGCGTGTGTGTGTGTGTGTAGATATATAATATAATTATTAATATACATATACATATACATATACATATATATATATATATATATATATATATATATATATATATATATATATATATATCTATGAATACAGTCACAGTCAAGCCGCGAGCCAAGCCGAGGCTCGCGTTAAAGCCCGAAAGACCTCCAGACGCTCTCGGTCCTTCAAAAGAGGCGTTCGACCGGCGAGGTATTCTTCCCCCACCTCCACTCCCATCCCACCCGCGCTCCTTTCTCCCGCAGTCGCTAGCTAGTGCGCGCTCGGGCCGAAAAGGTCGAAGAGCCTTTCCTTGTACGAGGCATGCACCGATGCAGTATGCACATACATACGCACGCTTTCGCGCGCGCGTATGTGTGTGCATGTGTGTGCGTCTGTTATACGTCTGCACAAGATACCCGATATCACTAGATAGAGGAGTAGTAGAAAATCGGTGTATAATAAAGGAATGAAAATTGTATACAAAAGCGCATAATACAAACCGCGTATAGCGAAGACTGGCATTCTGTGATTTGTATTTCGCTACGTATTAAATTATAACTTCATTCGCGATTAACGGCGGAATATATCCGTAGTCGCACAGCTCGAATTGCCGCCAGGAAAGCCCCCGAAAACGCACGTGGAAATTTATTCTATAATATATCGGCCCGGTATCGAGCTAGCTGTGGTTCTCGTTATTTTATTAAGTGGCCGAATAAAGGAATTTAACGACAGTTCCTGATTCAAATTTTTTCCCAAACATTCCTCGACATTGTTATTTTTATGGCTTTTACTCAGCCGCAGAACCAATTTTCAGCACTGCCTGGAAAATATACTTAATCTCATAAAAAATTCTGAATTCGTATTCTTCTCTTCTTAATCCAACGGGCTTTCTGGACTATTATTTTAGCGCAAAAAATTCTATTAAAATACATTTTTCTATTTTATATGCTCAAATTGAAAAATACCTACGACTTCAATTATATTCCCTCTTGCATTCGAACGTATTACATTTCCTGTTGTTTCATTAGTCAACTATATTACCGAGTAATGTGCGCTCTCGTTCCTCTTGATCAAAGCAGCATTAGTGTATTTTTTAAATAAATTGTTGATGGCGAATTTAGTAAATTTTTAAACATTTTAACGAAAATAAAATGAAATACTTTTCCGATAACTATATTTTTAGGCATCCCATTCAAAATCAAATTATAGATACATTCGATTTTCAGAATTCTAGTTTTGCGATTATATTCGATTCAATATTATAGTTAGCATTAGGGCAAGGAGAATATACATTGAGCATTTTAATCAGATTGAAAAAAGAATATACCGTTTCAAGGACAAAGATAATTTACAAGGATTGCTTACATAATATTAATACATTTACATTATCCAGATATAATACTAGTTGAATTATTATTAATTCGACGATTAATGAGTCAAATTAAATAGTATAAAAAAATTCTTTGGAATAATATATGAATTAATTTTCAAAATTATTATTATTATTATAATATATATATATATATATATATATATATATATATATATATATATATATATGAAATTGAAATCTATTGTGGACATTTCGGCCTATGCCACCTGCTGAGCTCATCGGTAAGAAAACAGGTGACCCATTCTTTAATGTATAAAAGAAAAGCAATTATTCGAGATTCAAAAGGCCAACAGTAATATTTTATTTCTCAAAAGAAATAAACTTGAAAAGAATGTGAATGTAATAGGATGCTCACTTAACCTATTATTTGAATGGATTACATGGTCCTGTACAATTTTTTAAAATATTCAGAAATGGATTGCGTAAGCTAAGAATGACACAAAATTTCAAACCCTATGATCTATGTGAGAGGTATTTTTCAATACAAGCCTCTTAAATTTTTATTTGAATAAAAAAAAACATTCACTCATAAAAATGTTTATGATAAATTAAATTAATATAATACAATCAAGCTTATGTACTCATAGATGAAACATATAAATTAATATTTTATATGAAAGAAAAATCAGAAAATGAAAATTGGCTATTTTAAACGAGAGATGTAACATGTTCAGTAAATTAAAAAAAATATTTCTCTGAAAATTCGCATTTTATTAATGAACCAATAACGAATATTTTACGTTTAAAAAGAAGAAAAAATATTGTCGAAGTATCGAAAATACTTTCAAATTCAAAATAAGTGGCTCAATATATAGATTCATAGTGATGAAAATATAAAACTGGATTTAAACACAGTTTTTGCACAAAAATAATATAGTAGAAGGTTAATTTGTTTGAAAAAAAAAAAACTTATTTATTTTACTATGATAATAAATAGATTTTTCATCGAAATTGATTGATGAAAATTTGTTTTGCGGCATCAGTGGATGTAGCGGACAAACGAGCGGCGTTTGTAGGAAACTAGGAAACGAAACTTAAAAAATCTTTTAGGTAGATTTAGTTAGATTGTATCAAATTCTACTAAGAGAATCTTGTTAGAAATTAGTTTAGATCTATTATTCCAATTTTATTTCCTTGTTTCAGTGACAAATATTTATGCATTTTTCAAAAATTTATTTAAAATAAAAAAATTTTAGTAATTCTAAAGCATAATCTCATTTAATTCTAGGATCAACATTTATTTCTATATTATTATCGATCAAGATCTGCGATATAAAATCATACCGTTTTCTTTTTACGTATATATATAATGAAGTAAATACCTTAGATTTTTTTATAAGATCTGCAAATCGCAGATCTTTGGATCCAACTAAAAAAAAGTTAAGAAGTCTGAATAGTTTCGAGTGAATAATACGTAATATATATATAATAAAAAGTACCAGTATTATGTACACAAATAAATCATCAGTACTATAATGTACTACTACGTAATCCTGACAGGTACAGAAAAATATTTGAGCTTATCATCATCTGCCAACTCATTGAAACGAAATTTTCTACTCAGATTTGAGTTGTTTCTTTAAAGATATCTTTTAAAACTTTTACTCATCTTCTCAGTTCCCATGCTTCTCGCGTTAGAACCGAATTAAGGGGATATCGTCGAAAAAAATAACGGAGGAACGTTTGATTGCGATTTTTGCCGATATAACAATTTTCACATACTTAGATGCTGGAAAACTATCCAATGAGAATCAGCGATAACTTCCTGCTGCAACGAAGAGTCACAATTTACTTTATAGTTGGAGAAAGAATAAAAATTTGCAAGTACACGTTGTGAAATTTGGTAAGTGTATGAGAAAAGACGCACGCACACATTCGCGCAGAAAATCTCATACGTCGGATATTCTATGCACGCGTGTTTTTACAACTTAGTTTCGCAATTTTCATTCTTTCTTTAATTATCTATTTGTTCGTCGCAACAGTGAGATCGCTAAATAAACGTTCTTGCACCATCGAGAAGCGTCATTCGAATCGTTATATCTGGTCACCTGGTTACATCGTGAAAAATCATCGTCAAATCTTCCGTCACGTGACGCGATAATGATTGTCAGACTTGGCTTTGCCCGATGAAGCTTGGCAAATCGCGCAACTTTCCCAAGCTCATGCCTGCCCATACCTTATTACCTTTGCAGCGGTACTTTCTCTATATTTAATACCGATCTGTGGACGTGTCCACTTTTATTTACCTGTACACATAAGACTACTCACACACACACACATACACACACACGCGCGCGCGCGCGTGTATATATATATATATATATATATATATATACATATATATATATATATATATAAATATACACGCACGCAGACGCTTTATTCGCCTATCCCTTTACGCATGTTGCAGTAGCACTAGCCGTCAGCGCTGAGGAAAAGGAGGAGGAGGAGCTGGCAGCGGGAGCACCGCGACTTCATCATCGTCGGCCACCTTGCGGCCGCGGTCGGCGCGCGAGGGCCTGAGAGCGCGTGACTTCAGCGCGCGGGCGATGCCATTGCCGGGAACGGAGCCGAGTAGTGGACGAGGAGCTGCTGCTGCTGCTGCTTGTGCTACTGCTGTCGCTGATGCATCGGCGGCAACGGCGATGAGGACGCCGCGCTGGCGCAGTGGTGGTAGCGGTGGTCGCAGGTAGCGCGCGGTCGCCCAACGCCAAGCCACTCTCTCGCCCCGCCAGGAGGGGGGGTCCCGGCGCCCACGATGCGGCCGGCCCTGCTGCCGGGCCTGCTGCTCTGCTGCTACTGCTGCTGCTGTTGGCTCGGCCCGCTGGACGGCTTGCCGCTGCAGCCGATTGCGCCGCATCTAGGTAAATATGGCTCGGCAGCAACTAGAGATTGTTATACAGATTATAAACAATAATTTTCTGATGCATAGAATGTACCGAGGTACTTCTCTGAATAAGTATTTTAATAAAATCATCAGTTCCAATAATTTTATGGAAATAAATATGGAAATTTTATTTCACTAAAGGAATAACGAATTACGTATAATTTTGATAATACTGATTGTAAAATTAATAACCATGGGGCGTATGGAACATACTTTTTGAAAAAACTAATAGTTCATCTTTCCAATAAAATACCATTTTTAAAAGAAATCCCAGCGGATGTTTTCCATTTTAGAAAAGTGTTCTGTTTAGCCAAAAAGAGCACATATTCAATAATTGTACAGATTGCTCGACTATAAATGGTATTGTAGTTAAAAAAATTTTTCGGTCTAATCGGAGTTGGCGCAAGTCAAGCGAAGAAATCTTAAAACTCCAATTACTTTGCCGTTTTTTTAAAATGAGCCCGGCACGTTTTAAAATCCAAATACTCTCCCATACGGAGGGATAGATGAGCTGAAAATGTTAATTCTTAATAAAACAATTCTTACGAATTACTATAAAAGGTCTTCATTTCTCTCGATACTTTCCAATGAATTGACTGCGACCAGTGCAGACAATTATTTTCCAAACATTCATACGTAAATTAAATTTCATCCCATTGATGATTGTATTATGTATTGTATTGTATGGAAAGAAAGTTTATCGTTCCATTCCCATCGCCGAAAGTTTGAATGAAGGTCTAAACGTCTCAGTCAATGTTCATTAAATATTAAGTTGACCATTATGCACTGTTATTTTATTGACTTAAATATATCTGAATGCATTCTCAAGTTTCAATTTAAAGACGGTAAATGTGTTTAGCTACAAAAATTGTTAAAAGCATTATCAGTTCATGTCTCTAACCACAGAGTATATATTTGATTTCAGTACATATAGAAATACCGTTGGAGTACAAGAGTATCGTACTTTTTGATGGGAGAGCATTGACCTTAAGACTTTGAAGGGATGACCTTGAAAGTAATGAAAGTTATCTTGTTTAATCTGAATTAGTCTCCCAAGCCGATAGATAAAGAGTAATTTTCTATCAGTTTTACATGAGACTTTGTTTTTCATATCATTAACACTCTGTGCGCTTCAATTGTGAGTCACACATTTTCTTCTTTATATTCACTTAAAAACTATCTTTACTTTTATTATCAAATAAGGAGAAGCCGTGACATATGATGACGAATTTAGTTTAGATCGACCGAGTTGATTTTAATTACTTCCAGAATTAGCTCTGTGAAGTTCTAAGGCTATTAACGCTTTCCTATTCCCAAGACACGATACTTTGTCACTTATAATTACAGAAATTCTTTCTAATTAAATGAGCCGTCGGAGTTTTTTTTTCATAGAAAGTCATGGTTTTAATTGAATATTCAAAGAAAGAATAACGTTTTAAGGCAATAAGTTATTTTGATGACCTTGCAGACACAAATGCGTAGTTATTCTGCGACTAAAGTATCTTCAATTGGCTGGATTCAAATAGAAATTTCAAGATATACATTTATATCAGAACATTTTATTTTAAATGCGATTCTTTAATTGAATTCCGTACTCAAATTATTGATTTACAAAAAAAAAAAAAAAAATATTTATCTCACTACATAATACATCAAATGTAATTAATTATTAGAATTATCAGTAAGAAAGTAGCACATCTTGAGAATGGGACAACGTACGGTCCTAAATCTTTATAGGACTCGTTATGAAGATCATCATATTTCGTCCAGACTTGACAAAATCCGACATTCATATATAGTGACGATTTTCATAAGTAGATGATTTCGGAATAGTAACTTCACTTGCTACACATACAGATCTATATTTGAAAATTGTATATGTTTCCAAAGATAGGCAGCTGCATTAAATCTTTTTCATATGTTTTTGAATGGTTTCTACTAGCATTACATGTATGTAGATACATTCAGTGAATGAAGAAATCTGCGGGCAATCAAAATGTTAGTATAAAAATTATTTACGTTGCTTCGGTTAATACTTCTAGATTGCTGATAAATTGCTAAATTTGTTTTGTATATTATAGTAATAATGAGGATTTTCAAATAGTGATGGTATAGGATGTCGATAGATCGTATCTGATCTATTTGTTAATCGAGTTCTAATAACTGCAGCATTCAATTCTATATGGCAATGTTTTCCATTTTTGACTAAGAATAAATTTAAGTTCCAGAACATGCCGAACATGTTGCATAAAAATTGTCTATAAAAATTCAAAGTGTTGTTGCTACTCAAAGATCGCTTCACATATAAAATATATGATGTCGTGTCCATTCTTTGATTTGCTTCGATTGATTGTGAGCCAACTAATCAAACCAGCACCGAACGTATTTTCGAAATAATTCTTGCCCTACAGGTACGCGCACTCGCTAACAATAATGTGAATTTTGATAAAAGCATTCGGACAACTTTCAAACGTTGGGGACGAATTAAATTTCTTCCCAGTGAAATCGCGAACCTAGCTGAACATAATTATTGAATATACAGTCGTCAATAGTCAATTAACAAGCACGACTGCTATGAGCTGTCAAAATTCTATCGTCACTATTGGTAAATCCTATATTTACATGCTTCATAGGTCAAGACTAATGGTAATTTCCAGAGTAAAAGTTTAATTTTTATCTAATATTCGTATTATTTACCAGTCGGTATTCTATCGTAAGAAGAAAGCTATTTCAAAAAGATATATAAAACTGGATCGATAATAGGTTGTTGGGAAAGCGCGCAGTTTCGTAAAAATTGTGTATATGCATAACGAGAAAAACTTTGAGCGTTTATTTAGCTACTCTATACATCATTAATTAGTTAAACAGAGTTAAAGACGAACGAATTTCAATAAAATCTGAAACCTGTATTGAAAGACTCTTCGTGCAAACGCGCAATGTTTTAAACGAAATAATTATAATTGTTTGAAAATTTTTATAAAGTTTTCAACATTTAAATCGGCAACTTTTATTAATACAGAATGATTACTCGAATAAAAGAATTTAAATACACAGAATAAATAGGAGCTATGCATAATTATCAATGAAAGCTTAACGTATATAACGAAGTAGCCTTCAATGAGATTTTCATTAACCGTTTCGCGAAAATTTCGTTATAACTTTTTAACGAATGCCTATTAGTTTAGTTCAAATTATAGCTTTACTCATTCCTCCCAGCATCTTTTACTATCGCATTATAAAATAGATATTACGGAAATTCTATATATATATATATATATATATATATATATATATATATATATATATATATATATTATTTGAATTATTTGGCCTGCTTTAATACTAATAATATTTACTTTCCAATGGCTCGCAGGTTAATTTAGTTACCGCATGTAATTAAGAA
The DNA here is from genome assembly GCA_018907035.1 of Sycobia sp. Sy_11. Lineage (NCBI taxonomy): Eukaryota > Metazoa > Arthropoda > Insecta > Hymenoptera > Epichrysomallidae > Sycobia > Sycobia sp. Sy_11. The sequence goes on along the minus strand of JACCIC010000022.1, from coordinate 266,337 downwards.
AGATCTTGATAATGACAATCCATTAGACGAATAATATATCCGACATTGTTACAGCCTTTATTGAATTTATTTAAAATATATAAATATTATTGGTGTGTAACTCTTTTCTTCAAATCGGCACAACAATCGACTATTCTAATACTAACACCCTGTGTGTGTGTGTGTGTGTGTGTGTGCGTGCGTGCGCGCGCGTGTGCATGAGTGCATGCCTGCGTGCATGGCTGTGTGCACGTGGTAGATTTAAACAAAGAAAAAACGACTTTTTTATTTCGAATGCCAGCTAGTATATACAATGGCTTTAAAAGTTTAAAATCCTGTGTGGGTACAAAAAGAGTAGTAATTAAGCAACCTTAAATTTATGGCACGAAATACACGCTATATTACTTTGTTCGAATAAAGGAACAAAAGCTATTTATAAATGCAATGCCCGTCGGGGGGAGGAGCGACGCCGCGGCCAGCGTGCAGCAGAAGAGGAAAATTTCACATTTGAAAAATATGCATCAATTATCTCAGGGCGAACGCCATAATAGTTGCGGCGGTCTCAGTCGTATATATATATACAAATACACCCCCCCCCCATACACACTCAGTCCTGCCCACTCCACTGAAAGGAGGAGGGACTAGAACAAATTAAAACAAATTTCTCCAAAATCCAAAATAAAGGGTATCAAACTAAACAAACAAAACAAATTCCAAGAATATGATGAAGATAGTCTTTAAAAAATAAAGAGACTACAAGATTGTAAAACAAAAATATGAAATATTTCATTAGTATTTTTCTGACATGATATGATATATTGATCGCGACGACATAAGGATTGTACAGTAATAAAAGCTAAAGAAAATATGAATTTAATTAATATTTTATTTTCTATGTTTTTACTTTAATAGATAAATAAATTAGGAATTAACAAAAATGAAACAAGTTATTAATGTCATAATTTATATTTATTCGATAATTTAAATAAGTTTAAAAAATCGTGTATGATATTTTTTTTATCGTTTTACAACAGGCTTCCACCGGATTTTTCCCTCAGGCCTCTTCATTTGTGTGATGACTCTGCATGCATACACGCGCACGCACACGCACATCCTGTGTATATACTGAATTGAGACCCCTGATCATTATCAGATTTGTCTATATATATATATATATATATATATATATATATATATATATGTATGTATGTATATGTATATATAGAGGACGTGCCGAAATTCAGGGGCGCGGGCGGTGTTTGAGGGCATTTCCCATTCCGCTCCCCTGAAGCCCGCCAATATATAAAGGACGCGTATTCCGTACTTCGATCCATCGCGCCTAGAGGACAAGAATATAAGACAAATAAACCAGAATAAGCTTTGCGCCTCGCTCACCCCAGGGGGAATTCGGAAGATACGAAATAAGATCTTCAAATAATTCCATTAATTTTATTATTTATCATTTGATTTTAAAAGTCTGATTTTTAGATCTTAGAGTTACTTTTGTTGTTAATACATTAATCGCATCTACATTGAATTAATCAAGGATATTCGTGTATTTTTACCGAAATTTTTATAATACAGCCGATTTATAATGAAAGAAGTAGATAAAAAAGACATTTATTATTATCCGAATTGTACATGCAATGTTATTTCAGTAAATTACTTGTATGATTCAACTCTATATAATAAGAATAACTTTATAACATTGTGAACGAGACTTTCTATATTTATCTTAATTAGTTAAAATATTTCATTATAATGTATAATGTCGAATAGATAATGTCGAACAATATTCTCCGGTAAATTACGCTAACAGTATATGTGCGAATACTATATATATATACACACACATACATACATAAAGACACACCACATGCTCAGACAAAGTTCACGGGAAAAATGAAACTCTCGCCCTGTACGCGCGATACAATATAACGCTTTTTGCTCGCTCGCATGAAGAAAAGTGCGTTGTCCTCCGCATCGCTTTGCATAATTGACGGGCGCGCTCTTGAACTTACACATCTTCGTATATATATGTACAAGCTGTTCACGTCGACAGTGCCCTCATTCCCCGTGCATCCCCCCGCACCGCCCCCCTCTCTCTCCAGTCTTAGCTCTCACGCAGTCTTGTTCACAAAGTTGCAATTAGTTGTATTCCCGATATGGGTATTGGGTAGTCCGTGCGTGCCGTGCGCGCTTGTATGTGTGTATATATGTGGGTAAACTTGAGCTGCGCGGGCGCGGGTATCGCTCCCGCGCCATTTACGCGCGGGTAATATCTTGGCGTGTCCCGCAGAAACCCACGCGAGAAACGGTCGATGCCGGAGAGCGCGCGCACGTAAGAGAATCACTCCCGTCCTCTTTGTTATTTCTTTATACAGAAAAAGAGCGAGGCTTGAGAATTGACCGCGCATACTTCGGAGGTGACTGAGTGGATCTTGCTAAGTGAATATATATATACATATATATATATATATATATATATATATATATATATATATATATATATATATATATTGGTCGGATTATATTTTAATAAAATGGAATAATTTAAAAATCATTTAAAAGCGTATTAATAAGAATGGAAATGTGTAAAATAAACGCATATAATAACTTTATTTAGTTTAATTTCATCAATAATTACACTTCGTAATATATATATATATATATATATATATATATATATATATATATATACATACGCTGAGAAAAATATTTTCCGATATCAAGTAGATATTTACTTGTTTTGTACCAAGTAAATCATTTTCTTAACTTAAGAAAATATTCACTAGATTTAAGAGTACGTGGTTTGATTTAAGTACATTCTTCTTGCATTAAGTAAAGACTTCCTTGATTTAAGAAGATGCTTTCTCAATTTAAAAAAAATAATTTACTTGTTACAAAACAAGAAAATATTTTCTTGATAACAGATATTTTTTCTCAGTGTACATATTATGAAATCTTACAAGACCTTTTACGCCGCTGTACTTTTTTTTCTAAGTTTCTATAACCCGCTTAACTTTTGCTTACATCGTTTACGGAATTGTACTCGCCTACGATTTATGTAATTTAAATTTTTGAATGTTTTTTTATACAAAAATTTTTTTTTTCATTGGAATTCTTTATAGAGACTAAGAGGAGGCGAAAGAGGAAGAAGCAAAAGTTATACCCGAGGTGAAAACATTGCAAATAGTTTCAAAGTAATAAATTCCTTCTTCATTTCCAACGCGGAAGCGGCAACTGATGGTTCGATAACGGGAAACCGGTTAACGTTTTTTTTTCTTTCATTTATTCAATGAATTTTTTTGTCATCCGCTCTCTTTCTTTTCACCCCCTCCCTTTCACCTCTCAACCAACTCCGATTCCATATCTATTATCTTACGATGAGCCAAGAGCACGTTTCTTCAATTTGACTTTCATTCGAACTTTTTAGCTGGCTTCTATCAAATATACTCGATAAAAGTCCGGTTCTTGTTTTTCTTCGGAGAGTTTCTTCAAGTTTTTAATGGGCGAACGTATTATTATAGTTTTCTTGAAAATCTAAATTCCGATCAAATGAAGCGCGCGCGCGTATACACACAGATTATGAGTATTACATTTTCTGAAACTAATTAATCTCTAATAATTCTTTATGACCATTAAATTGTCATTAGTATGCAAACGGAATTCTACAGTTAATGCAAAAAATTAATGAACAAAAAGTTTGAAAGATCGTGGAGGTAAAATTGGATCCTCTACGCTCAATGTTGTGTGTACGTGAGTACCTGCGTGTATGCATATGTGGCCGGGCATTAATATTGTATATCCATTTTACGAGCCAAATTTAAGCTCTATAATTACAATATTATGCATTATCCATTTATATTATTTTATGAATAAGATATTAAAATCTGGCAAACATTAATTATGAATTTTCAACCAGGCGAATATTTAGAGTTGCATAAAGTGCATTTTTAACTGAGGAATTTAAAATAGTACAAGAGAATAAGTTAGGGATTGGAAAAGATTGCTATATCCTCTAAAGAAAATTATACGTATAAGGAAATACCTCAAAAAACTTTGAAATAGTATATACTTATCGATAAGCAAGGTGTAATGAACCGCTCGAAACTCAGATTTATTAAATAAAGTACCGGTATTAATAATATAGGCAAAAAATCTCGAAGAGGGTCATAATTATTCTGAACGGAAAATAACTAATTTGTGTAAATTTTCAAAGGAGGGACGGTCGAATGATGACCAAACGGGCAAAATATTCAAGTCAAACATCGCCGTCAAATTTTGTAGCAAAACGGACGGAATTATGGATAAAGATAGGTGACAGAGTTGTCAGAAAGAGTGAATTAGATTTCGTATAGCTAAGGCGAATGGAGAGATCACATTTGTGCTCAACAGTAAAAAATATCTGTGTTATAGTATGATAAATTAATGGAAAAAAAGAATTTAGTTATAAAACAGTATAAAGGACGCGTTTGATAAACAAAGAAAAATTTCGAATAATTTGCAAATAATTATGGATTTCTAAAAAATTTAATAAAATAAGAGGGATAATCTAAATTGTGTTAATTCGAACGAAACGAAATTTCGGCATACACTTTGTAAAAAGGGAATACCTTCTGGTTAATTTATACAATATTATAAACATATTCTTTTTCTAAATTGAGTCAATTATTTTCCAAGTAATATTAGAATACATATACGGTGCTTTGAAAATTTAATGAATATATTTTCTTTTATTTATTGTACTCATTTGACTAGACGTTTACTTATATAGGAGTTGTCAGCTGATTATGTTTAATTAATGTTAATAAATGTCTGTATATATATATATATATATATATATATATATATATATATATATATATATAATGGAAACATATACTTTTCTCTGACTCTCCGACGTCATGGCAGTACTTATTCGCTTCGCCAACCGGTCTATAAATATAGGGTCAAATATATAAACCGCCTATTTTCTATATCGAACAGAATCAAATCATTTGATAAGGTGGTGGACAGGATGTTGGCTTATTCCTTTAAGTAAAAAGAAGCCTATTCATTATTACTATATATATATATATAGCAGGTGCACACCAGGAAAGTACATATTCTATCGGGTGGAAAATACGGCACTGGCATATAACTGAAAAATTACAGGCGAAAGCGCGTGGCAGCAACGACTGCAGTCCAGGCGTGACCTATATTAGAGACTTGTATATATATATATATATATATATATATATATATATATATATATATACATAGCATAACCTTCGTATTACAAAGCGCACGCAAGTGTGACATGCCTGCCGGTGCGGAGCTTCCGCCGCCAATCGTCGTCGAAGCTCACGAAGCCAATCGAACCGTAAATCCGCGTAGATGAGTGTGTGTTTGTGTGTGTGTATGTGTTTGTGTATTAGATGCATTGGGAAACCGAAACCGAAACCGAAACGTTGATGTATATATATAGAGATAAGCCCGGTGATTGTATAAGCTTTGTAGATAATAGAGAGGTATTTGATTTTAATAGCCTCCGATATAGCTGTATATAATTTCTTTTCCACCTCCTGTGAATAAACGGTATTGTCTTGCCATTTTCTCTGTTTGCAATTAAAGTTTTTCCGGAAGAGAATTCAATAAATCCAGCTTTCTTGATTTTTTACAATGCGTTCGTTCTGAAATTTAAATTATCTTCGATGAAAGAGAGTGTGGGAGAGGGAGGATTAAAAAGAGGGAGAGGTGGTGAAAGAGAGAGAAAGAGAGAGAGAGAGAGAGAGAGAGAGAGAGAGAGAGAGAGAGAGAGAGAGAGAGAGAGAGCGAGCGAGCGAGAGCGAGTAAAAAGAAGCGAATGAGTGACTATGTCTCACTGATGTAGCAGTAAAAGATGACTTTATTTTAGAATTAAATTATTTAATAATTCAAACTACTAATGGGCTGGTATATTTTGAATTTTTTCTTAAAATCTAATCTTAATATTTTCTCTAAAATTATACGCTTATTGCATTTTGTCATAGAAAAATGTTTATCTTTTCATTAATAAATAGTCTAAATAATTTTCTACTTTGTACTGAAACCGAATATTCAGAAATTTCTGATATTCAAATCTGTATATGTGTTTCGTTTTAAATTATTTCTTAATTGATAATAAAGCGCGTGCGATTATAAATAATTCTTTTTGAACGAACATTTGTTTAAATAAATTTTATATTACTAATCCCTGTGTTTTTTTTAAATCAGTTATAAAGAATCCATTTTCAATAATTTATTTTTATATTCGGATTTTGCATAATTCGCTTGACAATTTTTATCGAATTGATTAACAAATTAATTCCAGCTGCGAATTTTTAGGTCTATATTATTTTTTAATATATTACAATATATCAACGTGTTCTATAATTAATTTGATATACTTTTCCTCGTTTCTACATAATTTACTAACGTTTTTATTAAAATAATTTTATTATTATACATTAAACTTTTGGGTTGCACCGGTTTCCGCCCCCCCCCCGCCTTCTCATGCTCTCGCACATCCGGCTTAACCTATAGATGCCCGCTACCTACATATATATATATTCTATAAGAGAAGGGCGTAGGCCTCTACGGTCATCGCACCCCTCTTGTGTTAACATTATATATTTCTCATCGGGTCTATAGAACGACTTCCCGCTATTATTCCGAGTACGTCGGTCTGTGCACCTGTCTTATTAGGATGCGGTGCGCGCGAACTTAGCTTGATATCCTAGTACGACAGAAAAATTTCTCTTTCTTCTTTTTAGTTTTTCCAGAAATAGATTTATCCATGTACTTGTCGAGTAGCGAAGAGTTCGCTGTCCTGTTGGATGATCAATCGTTCTGGATTCAGAACAGGCTTGACGATTCCAGAGTAAATGACTTGCATAAACTCCACTATATAAGATCTAAGCATTCGAGGTATCGAAACAGAAGGCTGATTGAGCCAATTTTTAATGATAATTTTTCTCTAATTACCTATGGAATGAATATGCGAACACCATGTAGGAAAAGTTGGTCGCACGATAGATCTTCAACGGGAACGGTATCGTATTTTTTTCCGATATTATGATTTGTGATGAATACAAAACAATTTTGGAGACCGTATGAAGATACTATACAATGTTACATACAATTTCTATACAATGTTTTACCTTTCAAGTATTTTATACACAAACTCCTGTATTCTATCCTCGGATTTTTCAATCCAGACTCCCTGAAAGCCGTACATAACTCGCACAGATTAACTCAAATAATCGAAAAAATACATGCAGAGTTATATTAAAGAAAAAATAAATTTTATCTGAATAGTAAATGTTTGCTAGCGGAAATAGCCTGAAATTGTGATGGAAATTGAAATTGTGACCCTGAAAGCGTTAATTTGGTATGTTTTTTCAACTCAGGTAAAACTTAGCTTATCTGTAATTTTGAATCTTAGATACACAACAACTGTGTTTTAAAGGAAGATATTTCTCTTGCCGAATTTCTTCTATATATTATTTTTATTTCATTCAATTTGGTGATTGTACTTATTTACAATATTGATTATCCTTAGTAATACCATGTAACAAAAGGTTGTACCATTATGTAACAAGTCTGCAATTATTAAATTCTAATACTAAAAATTCATCTCTCAATTTGTGCGTTGTGATATTCAAACAGTTTATAATGTTCTCGAAGTTTCTTCTTTACGATAATAAAATTTTCACATAATCAAATATTCATGTCAGTAGGGATATATTCAATTCGGCAAATGACATACAGCCAAACAGCTCATTTGGGCGGTTCGCAATTTAATATTTATATGCTTGGTGTCGATAAGTGTTTGCACGAATTCCTACCTTAATAATGCCATATATATTTTCACATTTGGATTACTGTTGTTATGACGAATGCTGCGCGAAAAATTCGATGCAAGCTGTATGAAGGCTATGAAACTCCTGGGTCCAATATTGGTACAAGTCGAGTACGATCGCGTAACCCCTTTGAGATTCCTTTATGATGATATACGAGTATCGTATCTGCGCACCGATACTCGAACATGCTCTTTCATCGCTGCATTGCTATAGACAACGTCGCGATGCCCATGCGTCCACCCGAGCACTCGGCACATCTCTTCTCCTAAATTCCTCCTAGGAATTCTTTGATAAGGATGACAAAAAATAAACAAAATTGCACCTCTTATGTTTACTATATCGAGGCTGGCAAACGTTCCACCCAGTTTTCTCGGATGCGCACTTTTGGACTGGCATTCCTGCCGACATTCAGAATTTTCCGTATCTTCTCAGGATTTGAGGCACTAGGTGAAGAAGTACGTTCACGAACTCGATTGATAATATGAAAATTTATATTAAATTTTATGTACATCGGACATATACGTACATAAGTAGTAAAAGATCGTTACTCTACGGTAAACATTCCTTTGCAATTTTCATTAGTAGAAATATATAAATAATTATAATTTTTGTAATATAAAGAAATTACATGAACTAAATAGTTTCAATATGATTTATGTATCAATTTAAATAAAACGCTTTTAGCAGAACCTATTCTTACAAGCCTTATTGCTGGCTCAAACAACTTTGCCTTTGTTCATTCTCATAATTTTCGCAATGGAATACTCGATTTCATAAAATGTTGTAACTATGAAAATGCTTACGTATCGATACTACAGGTGATTTTCAAGATTTCAATAAAAGTTAAAGTTATTTATGTTAAGTTATCGAAGTTAAAGTCTGTAGTATTAAAATCTAAATTACAAGTTTCTTCATTAACACAACTTATTTATTAGTTTCATATTGTAATTAATATCACTGTTCACAGTTTACGATTACACTTGCATTTCTTTGATGAATTTTTTGATTAAAGAAGAAACTTCAGTATTACTTCAAATAATTTTTAATTGTATTTGTGGCAAAAAATGTGAAATAAAATGTTGTCTTTCAATGGCAGTTGGCCTATTCAGTGCTTGGCCTGTCTGTTACTTTAGTCCGGCATTAATTATACCAATGATACCATATTACATCTTGCGAGATATATTTACAACATGATAAAAAGTATTTGTCATTTGAAAATTAATTCTATTTATATTTTTATTTTCGGATTTATATATTCTATTTTATATCAAATTTATTCAGATCAAAGCATATAGTTTTTTGGTTTCGCTCTCCTTTTTCCTCTCTTCGAACACTTTTGCGTGAGTACACCTACGCACATACCGGGCTAACAAAACTCTTGCTTAATCTGAACCTGCTTTCAAATGAATTTCAATTGAAGTTATTGCGATTTTCCGCGTATATATATATATATATATATATATATATATATATATATATATATATGTGTGTGTGTATATTATGATTATGCATTATTATCGTTGAGTCTAGCTGTTCGCTTTTCCCTCATTTTGCTTATCAATACCTAGACCCATACTTATGGTGTTATTGGAAAGGAAATAAAGTTTTTGATACTTGGGCGGTCTAGAACTTTATATACAGCCTGGGCGCCTGAATATTTTGGTGCGTATCAAGTGAACACACAAATGTGTTACGCAATTCACACTTCTATACACAGATGCATATACTTTTTCGTCTGTCCTGTACCTTCTCTCTTGCGAGGAGAGGGATGCAACAATTTTGCGAAAAGCTGACAATGTTTCGCTTTTATTTACAATATATGCATATATGCATATATCGAGAAACTGACGCGGAAAATCCTTATATATATATATATATATATATATATATATATATATATATATATATATATATATATATACAAGCATCCCTCGTTTCGGCTTCGTCCTAGATAATCATTTAACCGACTTATTGAACCGATCAATAATATCGATGTAAAAAATATTCAATATATAAACCTATATACGTATAGATAACTTTACCTATCGTCACTTTTGGTTTAGTTGGCACCACTAAGTATATATTGAATTTAATTTTAAATACGAAAATATACGAAACATCGATATCTATACATCTTACATGTGGCTTCTATAAGGAAATATTGTGCTTTAGTTGTCGAGCAGTAGAAAGAGCTGTCCAGGTACCTTGGGACAATTGCTATGTTTCTATATAGTAGGAATCGTCCCGAGGTACTTGGACGTCATATTTTATCGCCCGAACACTAAACTACCATACTTTCCCCTAAAGGCCGTATCTAAGCTGTACGTAAAATTTATATTCGTATTTTAAATTAGATACCCGGAATATTTAATTATATAGATGCGAATGAAACTGATGAAAAAAAATGGTCTGCGAAACAGCACCTTCTTGAAGCGGACGCTGAAATAGTACCTTTTGACACGGAAGTGAGCATATATATATATATATATATATATATATATATATATATATATATATATATATAATTTTAGAATTGATGGTAAAGTAACTTCCTATTTTGCCATTATTTTTTTGTTCGATTTGAGAAAAGAAATTGAACCTATGTCCTTCTGAAGATGGCATAGAATATATATTTCAGTATATTTAATTAGTATAATATATATATATATATAGAATTGTTTACTTTAGCGAAACCGCTTTTATTATATATCGTTGCAAAATAATTATAACTTTCAGGCATTGATATGGTCGTTTATTAACGCAATGAAATGTATACGGTGTGTCGCGGAAGTGAAAAGTTTTTAATTATATAAGCAGGTCACAAATTTCAAATTTGCCATAATAGAATGATCCTTCTTATAAATTCAAACCTACATATATAAAATATTAACTTCCAGGTAATTTTCCTCGCTACACGCTATATCATGCGCAACGCAAGTCGAGTATGCTTATACATATCTAGTAATTTTATGCTTTCCTCTACCTTCATGCTTTTTTATATAAGTAAATTTAACGATAAGAACTTCGCATTTATTTAATGCTTTAAATATAATTTTAATTTATTCAAAATTTCTTCATTAAATCAAATTGAATTATAAAGTTTTTGTAAATGAAATATAATCGACGAATTTTCATATTTTGTAATTGTTTCATGTTAAACAGATTTGATGAATTCTTTAAAACATTTCTGTTTTAAAGAATAAATTATACGAATTTATATATATATATATCATTAATAGAAATAAAACAGAAGTAAATCATAAAGAAACAATGTGCTCTAATGTTTTATATAATCTTAATTCAAAAAGAAATCTTTCTAAGTTCGTCTAAGATTTAAAAAAAAATCATAATTACATCGCCAAACTTCAAATAACATAATAATTTTTATGAAAATATTAAGAAATGATGTTCGGCTTAAATGATTCTTAATATTATTTAGCTTACTATACATATAACTTGTTTCGAACGTTAAATTTAAATTTTGGTAAAATAAGAAAGAGGATGAACAGAGATAAATACGTAGTTTATCTTGAAACGTATCGTGAAAACTAAATCGGGATATTTTATTTTCTGTAAATTCTCAATGAAATTGTTACTTAAAAAATATATTATTATTAAATGAATTAAATATTTTATTCAAATTATTCGTCTTTCGGCTAAAATATTAATAATGACAAAAATACGTGAATCATATTATAGAAAATAGTCCACGCAATGTTTTTAGGAATAATTACATTCCAAAAATCTGAATCAGTATTTCTCATCTGACCAACATTTTTGATTATTTATCTTTCATTTTGCTGCATCGTTTAGGCACTGGTAGCCATGGGGCGCTGGTAAATGGTCGTCCATCAGGGACAGTGGACAAAATTTTTCTCGTCAATTAATGAAAAAGAAAAGAGAAAACTTTAATTAATTTTAATATATGATACTGGTGGTGACGGTTAGTATTGTTAAACATACATGTATTAAGACTAGAAAGAAAAAGAAAAAGAAAATGATACATTGTTAGAAAATAATATACCAAATTATTAGAATACGATAAAAATGAAAGAATGGATAACGCATTCTTTCAAGCCCTGAGTTAGGCATTCCATGCGTTCAGAAATTTCAATACTTGTATTTAAAATATACCTTGTCCCAAAACCAATCGCTGGAAAGACCTTCATCCATTACTTTATGATTATCTGCTAATTCATAAAACTGTAAAGCTGCAAAATAATTTCCGTTTATCCCAACCGGCTTTAACAAGAACAAACTGGCGTACACTCGTATAGACGTATGTACAATGCACTCGCTATTATTTATTTTAAAAGCTCTTTGCGAGATATATTTATTTTGATCGCACGTTCGGGTGTCGTTCTGTACAATTTATCCTTGTATGGGTAGAATTGAGGGGAGCCGCCGCTGATCGCGGACTATAATAACGAGCAGTAGATAAAAGCAGATTAAGGGTGGAAAAACGATAATACGCATCGAAAAACGACTCGGCTTAATAAACGCGACAAAGCAACGCTCGCGCGTCTGGGCTTTTTTTTGGGCTCGAGAGCGTATTATTATAGAGCGCCTGGTCGCGTGTACGCTCGGTATTTCCTGCGGCACATTCTTGTCCGGGACACTTTAAATGTATAATAAATTGAGGGGAGAGAGAGAGAGAGAGAGAGAGAGAGATGTGTGTGTGTGTGTGTGTATTTTGTGTCCCAGTTTGTCCATTATAATGGAGTGGAAAATTTGCGTATGTATCGGGTGCGCGAGTGAATAGCGGTCGGTTCATTTTTTGGTTCTATAAAATTAGACCAGTATTGTTAAAAAAAGTTTAGTTTTCTAAATGAGAAGAGAAGAGCAAATAAACATTCTTTGTTTTATATGTTTAAAAGTTTAACGGTTTGAACTGTTTTTCTTCCTTTATTAGCATAACGAATTACACGGAATTATGGTCAGAACAATTTCAATATTTTTTTTTTTTTTTTTTTTTTTTTATTGAGCTTACCCAAGCCTATAAAAAGACTTATACAGCTATAAGAATTTCAATTGAACAGGACAATTTCAAATTATATAGAAGAATGTAATATGTTCATATAATAATATAAAACCTCTTTAATTAGCGGTATTGGTTTTTCAAAGAAGACACGTGGTGCGTCAAGCATTATCTCATATGTATCTTGTCTATAAATTTAGCCGGTGTTTGCTTTTTCTTTTTTTCTCAAAATACAATTTTACCAATGACGTTCTTAAGGTGTTTTGCCTTCTGAACGTGACTTTTAAGAACAGAATTCAGAAAAATTACTTTCGCCATTTTTTTAAGAATCTTAAGCTCACGTTTCGTCTTCCTAAGGGTTCAGAAGGGGTAAAAAAATCGCTGTTCGACTTTCGACTCTTACATTGACTAAACATGAATTCGCGGGGGAAGGGATGAAAAACATCGGGTGAATGGCGCGGCGGGCACAGAGGAGTCGGTAAGTAGGTATGGCGATGAAATTCCGAAAACGAAAATTGGTTCCGACGTGTATATATATATATATATATATATATATATATATATATATATGTGTGTGTGTGTGTGTGTGTGTGTGTGTGTGTGTGTGTGTGTGTGTGCGTGTGTGTGTGTGTGTGTGCATGTATAGGTATACGAAAAGAGAAGAAAAAGGATTCATCTATAATATTATGGAATATATTCCAGGCTTCAAATTCTATTTGGAATTCCCGCCTGGAAGAGCTCGCAATATGCGGCTACCGAGGGCTCTTTTGAGAAAAATGGAATTTTCCATACGGGGGCGGTGAATCATTTGCGCGCTTAATTGAAGTTTCGCGAATCGATGGCGCAGTCGTCGGCCGCCCGAATCGCCGATGAAGCGAATAACAAATTTTATGGACTCGCTTGTTTAATATAGCGGTACCCGCAAAAGTACGGGGACAGGGTGGAGTCGGCGAGCACCGTCGGAATTCATCGGAAATTAATTGCATCGACTGGCTCATTAATTGGCGAATGAAATCTTCATAATTTCTCTGTTTATAATTCTTTGGCGTTTTGGGCTTTCTAAATAACTCGAATGGTACATTTATTGAGAAATTCATGTAAACTAACAGAAGAAATCTAATTAAACTTTTACGTGCGACTATATAAATAATAATGTATTTATTAAAGATTTTAACATTAATAATTCAAGATCATTAAATTTCATTATTTATTACTGCAGATACCCAATTTTATCGTTCCCGAGAGTTTTCCTAACTTGATAGATAAAGTTGATTATAAATATTTATAATTTATATTGTTGACAAAGGTTTTATCGATAAACTATATATTCTATATATATATACATATTTATTTATTTATTTATTTATATGTATATTCATGCGATAATTTAATAAATTATTTCCTTTAAATTTGTGATTATTTATAACTTTGAATTTTTTTTTAATCGGTGGGTGGCATATTTAATGCATTTGAATTTAGAACGACGATAATGCTATTGATTCTATCTTTTTTAGATTAATCCTGACGTTAAAGCGATTTACCGTATATATTTACTTATGTAGGCTATAGAGAACTTGAGGAAAGTGGTCGATTAATAGATCACTTTATTGTAGGACCCACGATAATGCATTTATCGTATATTATTTTTTTTTACTTCGAGATTGACGCAAATTGAAGGTTTTATCTTTACAAATTTTACGCGTATTCGGTCGTGACCTACCAGACACCACTGCGAGTATATTATAGACAGGCGCGTACGTATAATCCACCTTGTTGCAGTCTGTTCCACCCGATCTTCATCCTCGGTATCAGGATTCGATACTCGTTAGACTTGCAATTAGACGTACATAACGTATGGCGTGCGCTGAATTTTTGAGTCTCTTATACATTGAGATCGCGCCTGTGCATCGAACGACCCTGTACCGCGTGGCGTATATATATATATATATATATATATATATATATATATATATATATATGCACGCGTAGGGATATAAGATTGTCTAAAAATATCACTGCCGGCTACATCCGCCGATCAGTTTTTGTTGCTCATATTCCGCTTCAATATTGCCCCGCCCCTCATCACCTCTCTTTGCGTTTCAGGAATCATTCGGAACTCGTACATCCGTCGCTATGAGCCGGCCTGGTACGACGCGGCGACCTTGCGCCGACACCGGGAACGGACGCGTCGCGAGGCCGCCACGCCCGGCGCCAGGGATCAGCCGCTCATCCTGCGGGTCCGCGCCCTCGACAAGTGAGTACACACACACACACACACACACACACACACACACACACACACACACATTTTTATAGATGAACAGGTATTTACATATTAGACATTATAATGGATCTACAGCACGCATCCTCGCCCATCTACTTTCTAATCCGTTCCGCCTATAAAAATATAGGTCATATTATAGATGCTTGTCTTCGGGACAGCGTCGAAAATTTAGTCACGCCCCGGGCAGATTTCGATCGCGGTCCACGTAAGGATTTTGTTTTGTCCTTTCTTGGTACTTTATTATTCTTCTTTCAATTATTTTCTTTTTCCTTGATTATAAAGCATTTATCATAAATATTTTTACTGCTGACTTCGATTAAAATTCTACCTTATACTGTTTTCTTTTGTGTCCAATTCGTTAAGCTTAATTTCAGTTTAAGTATAGTATCTTTTAATAATTCGCTCTCGATAAATACGATAGTAAGAGGGCTGAGGAACGATAGTGTAACGTAAATGCTCGTAATCTATCGTAGAACGGTGACTGAACAACCACGTGGCTATAGGTGGATAATACTTATATAGTCTAAAACTTGATATGTAATATTATTTATGATTCAAGCAATCGAACTTTCGCATCTACGACGCGTACCCGGCTGATTTTTATGTTGACACCACATACGCACTCTATCACCCGGATCTTTCTATAATACGGAATTTTCAATGTTTTACCTGTTTCTAGTATAAGAAGATCGTCGAATGGCGAACGAGACGGGTTCTTTTCTTATATTTTCTTCTTCCGATCAGCTCGAACGTAAAGACTCTGCACGCTCCGTGTTATATATATTCTCAAACTTTTCCGTTTAAAATTAGTAAAAACGCTGTAATTTAGCCGCAGAGAGTTCTAGGAGCACACTTTTTTAATCAAGACCATTCCAGGAGCCTCTGATAAGCATATGCATAAAAAAAATACCGTCTTTGTTTTTTAACGGGGCTCCTAAGCAGTGCTTGGCCCGTCCGCTTCTTAGTCCGGCACTGGTTCGAAACTAAACGTCGACCTATATAAACGTGAAACATTTTAACGCGATCGTCGGATATGCGCCGGGAGAGGAGGGTCATTTTCTCAAATGAATTGGAATCTATTATAACTCGTGCCACGCGCGCGAGAGGGTATTATATATATATATATATATATATATATATAATATATCTAGAAAAGTCGTTTTTGATCGGCGCCAGAGCACAATGGAGAGAAAACGGTGTTTACGGAATATATATATATATATATATATAT
>JACCIC010000022.1:180000-245000 GCA_018907035.1 Sycobia sp. Sy_11 | reverse complement strand
TCAAACGAAATATTTTTTATTCTATATTCTTTTTTTCGGTATAAGCAATATTTCTGGGGAAAAATTTAATATTTCCTCCTCAAGATCCCTTGAACTCATCGACGGTTGCTGACAGGTACAATTTTGCAATGTTGCTGGAAAACCGCTAGTAGAGATAAAATGTATAGAACGAAATATATCTATTTTAATGGATAATCTGAGATATTTGCTTGAAATATTTTTTCTGAAATCTTGAAATTTTTCCTACTTGAAAATTTCCTTCTTGAAAATTTCCTCCGAAATAAATTGAAAAAAAACCCACGTTAAAATATTTCCGCCATGATAACTTTAACTAATAAGTTCTAACTTATTCGTAAACTTTTCTTGGTTTACTTAGCCAATACGAAAAATTGTTTTCGAGGAATAAAATGTTGCTGGTCATAGTGTATCTCTTGTCTTTTTATTTTTAATTTTTATGCTATTGTAAATAAACATTAATGTCCCTTAAACTTTTTTTTTTGTTAAAAGTAAAAAACTTTATTTTTTAAGCAAGTAAATGAAGATCAATAGGTTTAATTGAAAAAAAATCAATTTATATGCAGCGCGCAAACAAGTTCAACTAAGGTATATAAATATTGCGGTTTATAGGCAGCAGAACTTCATAACATGGAATATTCCAATCGCTGCTTGCTTATGCTTATTGTTAAAAATGGCCGAATATATCATTGAAAAAGTAATTTCATGATCGTATCTGAATATTTTATTCCGTATGATTCTGAAGAATAATATAAAACGTACTATTGTAAAAATACGCAAACCCACATGAAAATCATTCGATTACGATAAAAACGGAACATTTGCCTCAATCACGAAACGATATTAATTGTTGAAAATTTACATCGCGACAATTCTCTTCGACATATACTGCGTAAAATTCTTACTTTCGACATCATCTTAAATAAGACTACGATTAGCGAGAGGCCAATTATTGTCGATTATTAACGAAACGACTTCGGTGAATAAAAAATCGAAGAGTGACCTCATAATGGAACAGTTTTCGCATAAGCTTCAAGTCCACGGTGCTGCTTTGACGCGCTCGTTAAATATCACGTAAATCCTTCGTGAAAGAGACTCGCGCTCCTTTCGAACGATCCACGCAAAGCGGCTTGCGGAATAGAACCAAACAAAGTGGTTTGGCATTCTGTGTAATGCTACGTGTATATATATACATGTATACATATATACATAGGCTTTAATCTTTGGTAGACTTTTACTTTTTGCAGGCATTCCGTCCCGGGGAGGCTAAGACGAATTAATTGACAGTTCCTGCGGGACGAGCGGCTTAACGTTTAAAATTCGTCGGGGAAATTTGAAAATTCCTCCGCGGGCGCCCCGTCAAAGCTGCTCTTGCATGGCTCAAATAACATATACAGGAGACGCGTAAGATCGTGAAAAGGACCAAGCTATAAGGCATATCAGAGATTTGGGGAATTTTGGGAATTGCGCTTTGAACGTAAACAACGTCACGGCTTATAGTTGACCTCAATTTGGCTACACCATGCGAATGGCAATGCAATCGTAATTATACTGCGAGTTATGAATTGTACGTACGTCGATTGTTTTGAAATAAATTAATAAATATTTTTATCGGTCTTACAATCTTCATACTATAATATATTATACTAAAATAATGACTGTCGGACCGCCCTTGTTTTTAATCACCTCCGCAGAATCTGAAATGGTAATTACTGCTAAAAAGTAAAATACAAGTTAAATTACATAATAATGCGAGACAAGAGTACCGTAATTTAAAGAGGTAAATTAAAGATTATTTAGGCCGCAGCAGGTAAACGTGGAGCAAAAATTAAAGAAGGCATCTGTACTTAGAAATTGTTCGTCGAACATTTAGGGAATAGATGTAAACAGTCGGGCATTTTTCAAGATTAATAATTTGTACTCGTTGATTTTGTGAATCAGGATTTGAAAATTCCAAATTACGAATTGCAAATGGCCACTACAGGCAGAGGTCTTCAAGCTCACAGAGCAAAAATTTGTCATTGGAATTTCGAAATGGATAATATGGAATGGATAAATGTATTCGTTTCTTATAAGTATAATCTCAAATACTTCTATACTACTGTAAGATTCCGATAGCTCAAGTAAAAATTCAACAATTCATTACAGGTGGTAGCATATTGGACCTGATCTTTTGGGCAGTACGGGGGAGGGCGTGGGGTTGAGGGTCATCATGAAGCTACACAACGATGGTTTATTCTGGGCCGAAGCATCCGCTCGACGACCGCCGCGCGGCCGTAACGATGACGAGCCTTCCGCCTGTGTGGCGGCGAGCGCGCGCGCATCGGCCTCGCTCGTGCGCGCTTCGAGCAGCGTCTCTCGCGGTGGCGCGGGCGCGATAAAACTTTCCGAAGGCGGTTGCGGCTGGAAGGGGAGGGGGGATGGACCCGCGCCCGATATATTTTTATGCTAATGCCCCCGGCGAAATCCACGGACGGCAATAAAATGCAAAATGGGCGCGCCGTTCTATCCGCTTCCCCGGCTCTGTTTTCCTACATTGCCACGCTCCTTTGAACTCTGTCTGTCTCTCTCTCTCTCTCCCTCCTCTCCCTCTCTCTCTCTCTCTCTCTCTCTCTCTCTCTCTCTCTCTCTCTCTCTCTCTCTCTCTCTCTCTCTATATGTGTGTGTGTGTGTGTGTGGTGTGTGTGTGTGTGTGTGTGTGTGTGTGTGTGTGTGTGTGTGTGTGTGTGTGTGTGTGTGCGTGCGTGCGTCTGTACGTATTTTGTTCTGCCGCACTGTATGTGCGCGCGTTCCCAAAAGCGGCGATTTTTCCCGCGGGGCATTTGTACCACCCGCGCTTAAAGCTCCGCGGTTGTACACGTATATATAGGTATACCAAGTCATATATGTATATATATATATATATATATATATATACATACGCGCGACAGCCCCAGCCTTATACTTGCATTTCGCCTTCGATATTTCCTTGGCGCTGCCGTTTCTTCCTTCTTCCATCTCTCTTTCGCTCTCCTTCCCTATCTATCCCTGTCGTCTCTGTGCGCACATATATACCATCCGCGGCCGTTGCACCTTTTGTTCCTCGCATTCAGTACATCAGTCTAGGCGTTGCCACCGTAGCCATATATATATATATATATATATATATATATATATATATATATATATATATATACGATGCTACCGCTGCCGCTCTACTTTTCCACGACGCTAAGGGTGTATCGGAGAAACTGGAGAAAGCCTCCAGAAGTCTCGGGGACAATTCCTTTTCTCTTATGTCATTCTTTCTGCGGCTCTACTTGCGCCCACCTTCTTCTATTTCTATTTCTCTTTTTTCTGCTTCTTTTTTTCTCTTTCTCTTCTTCTTCTTTTTCGACCAATCATTTTGAAGCTAGTTGGATAGATTTTTACTGTTGCAGGCCGAACTTGTTACACGTACGAGACAATGATGCACTGTTCACGTGATTTAAGTTTTACATTAAATTGTAAGTGTAAGTCGATTAATAAATGATTTGCTAAGACAATTGCGGGATCTATATTTTCGTATTCGACTGATAAGAAGTTTGTTTGTAACTCGCCTTAAATTACCCGAAATTTGCATAATTACTTAATCAAATTGCAAATATTGAAAGATCTTCCACGATAATTGTACGAAGAAAGTGTCGCGCGAATTTTTTTTTGCCAAACTACGTTAATGATCTCGCCTATTTTCTTCGAATGCGTATTAACTCTTAAATATTTCTCATCGTTTATTGAATTTGAATAAATTAAAAGCTGTAGATTATTCGTAGCTCCCATTCGAATTTGCTTACGCAATATTACGTTAATTACGCGATGCATTCACGACTCGGATCGGCTGCAGCCATTACTGCACGGAGCACCTCGCCCTTCGGCGATAATTGAAGTAATTGTTGTCCGAAATGGGCACGGAGCAATTGTGATACAACTGTGGAGATCGACGAGAGCGCGGCTCGCATCGATCCAGGACGAAACACGGATTTGGACGCGTGACTCGGGCGCGTGTGAAGGGAGGTTCTAGTATTCTATGGGCGTCAAATAATGAGACCTCTACGGAATGTACAAATAATTCGCTTTAATAGATGCCGATGGTCAACCGAAATAATCGGCAATTTTCGGCCAACCGCTGGACGACGACTTATCGTCCGATGGACTTTTATTTAGCTTAAAGCGCGGCGTACGTTGACATTAACGTCACCAGTTGCTCGCCGCTAAAAGCTGCATCGATAATTATGCGCGGCGCCGAGACAATCGATTAACCGTTAATTCCTCCGGATTCAGATACTTCCTGCTAATTTCAGAATTGTTCCCTAAATAGATGCGGTGCGCCGGGTTCGCGTTACGTTTCTATAAGAACCGAGCGACTTTTAGTTACGTTTTGCCGCCTTTAGCCGTCTGCATTGTCCAAGATTGACCCAATGCTGCCGCATTATGAAATACCCCTCGAGCACGCCTACAATGCGCGCCGAAATGCGCAATCCGTTGGCTTCGGTCGAACGGTACACGATTGTCTCTTGGACCGAGAACTATATATATATATACATCCGAATGAATTACGGGCTCGGCGGCTAGGCGATGGGGCAGGCGGGGCGTGATAATTTTAATGCCCGAAAACGATATTCGCCGAAACGCAATTATTTATATATTGTGTTCTTTGTCAATTCGTAAATAACAAATCATTAGCGATTAAGGAAAACGATCGTGTATTCGAGTGGATTATTACACTGATACTGCGTTTTCCTAATGTTCCGCATTTTCAATAACTATAAATGTAAGGAATATATCTATTGGAAAACTTAATATCGTTCATTTCCTAATTTCATTCGCACCATAATGTACAGCTAAAAGTGTATTGAAATTTCAGCGTTTCTTGCCTGTTTTTCGTCCCCAATAATGCGTTAACACGAGCACGGCACTCGTTAATGTACGGATCAATGAAGTAATCAACCCATCCAGCCCATTCGATCCACCCATGCATCCTTATTCGTCGTCAATACATTTTATAATTACATTTCCATTTCCTTGCGGTTTCTTTATATCAATACTTGATTAAGAATAAATATAAATTGAGAATTCTCTATATATTTACAGAAAATAGTCCCAAATTAAGACAAAAAACAAATTTGTAATGAAAAATGAAGTATCGCACTTACCGATTAGAACAGTCAAATGTATATATTATATATAGTAATAAATTTATATAGTATATATTATAAACAATTTTGTAGCTAAAATTTTATGATAAATGCAACTTTGTAATAATGAAAAGTATTTTCTGATATTGTTTATATAAAGTAACATCTGCCATGTTTTTGTATTTCCTGACCTCAGCTACATTTTGTATGTTTTTAATTATAAATATAAATGAAAAAGCACGCGTTTCATTCTTTTAAATTTTAGATTTTATTGTAAATTCGATAATAACACTCTAGATAATATAATTTTGTATTCATGGCCTTATAAACAATTTATTTGATAATAACATTTGAAGATCGACTTTTTTGTAGTAATAATATAGAAATTTGCAGCGTGCCACTGGAAAACAATGGCGTTCATTATAATTATCACTGAAATATCGCTTTTCAAAAGAAATACATAGTGCTATGGGCTATGAAGCACCATTTGTTCATATAATTATTGCATATAATATTAATTATTTTATTTATGAGCACCAATGATCAGCTGTAATTCATGGCATGACGTTCTACTGTTTTTTTTTTAAATCAGAAAGCAGACTCTTTGAGACCTTTTTTCTTAGATAAATTTTTAAATAATACATTTTTCATTTCTAATAAAAATTATTAATACATTAAATATTTTTTATTGAGCAAACACGAGATTTTTCAACATAGATAAAAATGTTCGTAAAGAAGATGAAAAAGGTTAACTTTGAACAACTTGCAAACTAATTAATTTCATCAATCGACAATTACGAGGTTTCCCGCTGTAAAAGTCGAATAACTCATACGGTTAAAAAAATTTTTTTTTTATAATATTCGTTGTTTTACTTTTCTTAATTCTACGAACAATTCGCGTCTAGCGTTTTATTTGGAAAATTCAATTTTTTTTCCTCGACGCCCGCATCATTGTCGTCGTTCTGTCCCATCGTGCGGTCGCGAGCGCGCGCAAGCGCGAAAACCGCAAAAGAAAAGGATGCACGAACGGGAAAGTCGCGTAGAATTCGCGTTCAATTAAGCGGGAGAGCAGCGCTCGGGCGCCAATAAATGAATCACCGCGTTAATTGGAAAGGATCGTCGAATCCTGTGTTAAGTAGAGAACTGGCGCTCGGGGCATGTCCGCGCTACATATATCGTACGGTTCTGCGGGCGTGCGGGGGGAGGGGAGGGGGTGAGTCCCAGTCTAAGGGCGTTTGCCCGGCAACGCGGCGGACACGTAAAAAGAGAGGGCAAAATTTTGGTCGCGCTCGTATCGGATGTTACGAGGTATATGTGGGTATATGTGGCGTGGCGCGATCTCGAATCAGTACTGCCGCGTCCCGCATAAAAGGCGAATTTTCAAGAAAAGCTTAAGGGTATATCTCGTGTAAAGGTGGAAATTTATAAATGACACGATTAATGTTGGATGTCACAGTTTTGGACTCGAAGATTATCTATCTATATATATATATATATATATATATATATATATATATATATATATATATATATATAGAGAGAGAGAGAGAGAGAGAGAGAGAGAGAGAGAGAGAGAGAGAGCCCAATGCAGTATATGGTTGATAAAGAGATATGAAACGAGATAATAAATTTACCTTTCCAAATCCAGCCTTAATCCGTGTTCAAATTATAAATGAAACTCTAGATATTGCTGTCGAGACTATACAGCTCTTATTTTTCTGTCCTAAAAGTAATTCTATAACCGGAGAACTATTCATTTATCTACTACTCTGTCCTAGAACTGCTCCATTAGAAGAACATTTTACAGATATATTTAATCATCTGATTAATTTTGTGTGTTTAAAAATTTTTATGTTTTAAGAAAATTTTCGCTATGAGTATCAATGTAGAAAACCTACTATTTTGTTTTATCTTTTCTTTTGCATATGTATATAAAATTTTTTACGTATATATAATTCTGCAGCAATACAGATTGCAAATATCTGATATTATAATGGACCTGTTTGAACTACATATGATTATCATCTTCATCCCAAGAAACAACTGACATTGGTGCCCTGACTTCTCCAGTCTATTATCTATAAAAAAACTATTTATATATCTATTTATCTATCTATCTATCTATCTATATATACATATGTATATATATATAGATATATATATATATATATATATATATATATATATATATATATATATATACACGTAAAATCACTAATTATTATTATTGGCATTATACGAATCGAATAAGATTCACAAAACATATTTTTAGTAAAAAAATAAAAGTAAGAAATTGTAATTATTATTGAATAATTCTAATAATAAGGAGAAATATCTCGGCTAATATGCTCTATTTAATGTTTACATTTTTCTTATTGATAATGTATTTATTTAATTTAATAACTAATCAAATCTGTAATTAAATGTCTCAACATAAAATTAAATAAATGTGCTATTACTAAAAAAGAATTTATTTAAAAAGTTTCTTTACCATACGCAAAAGTGATCATTTATTTATTGTGTTTATTTATGCGATTACAATTTCTGAATCTACATTATTCCACTGAAGGAGAGCGAAAGCAGTTCTATTAACTCGTGAAAGAAGTGGAATTAATTTTCAGTCACTTATAATACGTGCATACATAGAAGTATTCATAGGGGTTTATTTTTTAGACGTTCACATCGCTCCAACCACTGAATCAGAATTTTAATCTGCCTTCTTTTGCCTAGCCCAATGTAAAATATTGTACAGCACTGGTAGTGCGCAAGTTGATCTTTTACATCGTGCGATTTAGCTGCTTCGTTATGTGCTCGGGCGTAAACTGTCTCACGCGATGAATGAATCAAGTTTCATATCAGCGACGAAATTGGCATTGTTATACGATAACACATAAGACTTTACGTCAGATTTGAGTTCGAAGTACGTTTCTATACAGATTAGCCGTATAAAAATAGCAAGAGAGCAATGTTTTCGTATTCGACCCTAGCCCAATTGCGAATTTTGCCATCCTTCCCGAACGATACTTTAAAATGTAGTTGTATATAAGTATCTTATATTCGCACCGGTAGGATCTGCAGTCGGAGTAATATGTCAATTACAAATTAAATCTGCAGCATCAACAATATCTGCAACAAGTGTCGATCGCTTGAAACTACTCCAGCTAGATTTCATCTTGTGAGAATATATAATGTAACGAAAACGCGCGTTCGCGTCTGTATTCATTTTAATTGGGCCTGTATTACGAATTTATTTTATATTTTATTGAAAATTTTACACGAAAATAAAGTCGCGAATGCCGAATCACAGCCCAATCCTGTAATAATTTACAGTTTTCGGGGATTTTACTTTATATATATATATATATATATATATATATATATATATATATATATATATATATATGTAGACAATGAACGGCTAATTCCGCGGGCACTGGAACGTATAATAACTTTAATAAATCCGGGTTTAAGAGACGACTCCTCATTGTTATTTACTATAGAACACGTAGCGTAGCTCAATTTAAGGGGCGCACGAGCGTCGCGCGGCCAAGGCACGCGAAAACGCCGCGGACAGGACGGGCGGCGACAAAGAAAGCCATTATCCGCCAATTAAGCACCCAGACTCTCTTAATGACAGCGCGGCAAGAGTATCGCAATTAAACATCGCGAGCCCTTACCTCGTTGTCGCCCGCGCGCATTGCCAAAACCATAGATATATACGCGTAAGCGCGAGCCCACCCCTTGCGCGGTCGTCGGCGCTCTGCCGTCTCCCCCGCCTCTTTCGGAAGTTTCAGCATGAAAAGCCAACTAAGCCGTGGCACGACCTCGGAAAAATGAGGCGAAGCGAGAGAGAGAGAAGGGGGGGGGGAGGTAGAAACCCAGAGAGCGGAAATATTAAATTATATATACGCGGACACGACTCGGCAAGCAGCGGACTGCCTCTCCCTTCTCAAAGGACCTCTCGTTATGTTTCTCGCTGCACTGTGCTCAGCTCGTTTTCGGGTGGGAAGGGGGGGGGGAGTTAGAGGCGCAGTCACAAAGCCACCCTGCGAACTTCGCCGCCCCCCCCCCGCCGTCCTCATTCTCCCGTTCGCAATTCGACGCGCAGACGACGCGCGGAAACCCGAGAACTTCGTAATAATAGGTGTTACGTTCCGCGCAGGACGATTACGCGCAGCCAGTGGCGGCAGCGTGCGACTTTCCAAGGTGCTATGTGCATACGCACACACTACTGAATAAAAGTGTGTCATAAAAGTGTGTCATCGCTCGATTAGTTTGAAATTTAGCTGGAGTGTTTCAGGACACTGGTCAGTTGGTTAAAAATCGGTCGCTAAAATCTTTTTCTTTTTTTTTAATTAAACTGAAGCCGGAATTTCAAAATTGTTTCAACTGTAACAGTTCAAAATTTCAACTGTAAAGCTTGAAATTATCCAAAAAATTCAATAATTCTTTTTGTCAAACTTAATCATAATACGTCTCTAAATATGAACTTCTTCTCTCTGCTCTAAAAACAAATAGTACTTCCTGCGATTTCCGTTGCAATTCTACAGCATTTTTAAAGTTGCAATGCTTTTGAGATAATAAGCAAAAAAAAATGGACAGCCTCCCGATAAACAGCTAAATTTGAGATTGACCTCATATACTTTTATTCGTTGATACTTTATTTATTTATGTTTGTGTGTATGTGAATACATATGCGAAGACTCGCGGGCAAACCATCGGAAGCGAGAAAAGAGGGAAGTTAGGGTGGAAGTCGAAAGACTGTTACCAGCACCGTGCTTTCGGTTTCAGGCGCACAGCTAGCTCAGTTTTATGCACATTTCCTTCTACTCCACTGGTTCTCTCTCACTCTCTTTCTCACTCTCTCTCTCTCTCTCTCTCTCTCTCTCTCTCTCTCTCTCTCTGTTTTCTTCGCGAAGTGGAACGCGAGGCGCGAGAGCGAAAAAGTGATCGTTGAATTTTACCACGCCTGCGGGGTGTGCATACACACACACACACACAGACACACGCACGCATGTAGCCTCGAGTGTATATATATATATATATATATATATATGGGAATATGAAGTTGCCCGGTGGAATAATGTGGAAAGAAGAATAAAGCGTTTCTCTTTGGAGCGTATTATATGGCTCGGCGCATCGCGAGGCTCGCAAACGCCCACGTTCGCGTAAAATAATGTACGGCGTTGCTTTTCGAAATCTAGGATTGAGAGCACGGTCCTAGATTTGCTATGTAGGTGTGTCATTAAGCTGTGTTCGCTGATAACAAGATCGTATTCTCATTCGCTGTATACATATCTGGAACTTGACCTATACGGAAAAGCCTTCCGATCTCGAAATGCATTGTGACGCGGATTACGTTGGATAATTGATAGAACGAGGAGAAATTGAAGGAGAAAAAAGAAATTTAGAATTACTCGGCCGGCGATCGTACTCGCAACTTCCGTATTCGCGACGGGTGCTCTTTCCTTGTTTATGACGATGCTATTAGTCGGTAAATCATTAATGCATAATCCGTTAAACGAAATCGACAAAGGAAGTCTTGCTTCATTAAGATATAAACAATGCAAGATATAAACAATGGCGAGATAAA
Source organism: Sycobia sp. Sy_11 (assembly GCA_018907035.1). Lineage (NCBI taxonomy): Eukaryota > Metazoa > Arthropoda > Insecta > Hymenoptera > Epichrysomallidae > Sycobia > Sycobia sp. Sy_11. The sequence goes on along the minus strand of JACCIC010000022.1, from coordinate 234,239 downwards.
TGGGCAAACCACTCGTTGTATCGACGTAAAATTATTAAATCAAATTACCTATACGTACACCGCTAGAAAAGTAGCGGGGCAAAAAGAAATTAATATCAGTTAGACATAATTAAGATAAAATGATCGTGTAGAAGAGGACTATGGGGAAATTAATATGTACGAATGAAGCATAGAACGAGAAGTGTAAGCATAAGAGGGATTAATAGCAGGCGCAATAATTTTTTACAAAATTTCAAGATTAATCCATAAATATAATAATAAAATCTATTAATCGATTGTTGCAAATCAAAATTGACGAGCATTCTCTTCTGGTCCCACTTGGTTAGCGCAGTAGTATTTATTTATATATTTATAGATATATATAGTATATATTTCCAAACCAAAACCGTCTTATTAGACGTCAAAGGATTCGTGATATTCCTCGCCTCAAGATTATTCGAATCTAGGCTGATTTAAAATCGCCTATCCGCGGCGAGGGAATCATTGCCACGGCCCGCTTCTCATCCACTTCGACCCTTCCTTGCACATTATAGACGTTTCGCCGGCGCTTCAAAATACTTGCAGGATTTTTTTTTCATCCGGCCCTACGAATACCCGAGCAGGCATTCTTAATTTATACGCGTGTTAATAATTTATAATCATACGCGTTTTGAATCGAATGAAAGTTTAATTACATCCTGTATGTAAAGTAAGAGCATAATATTGTATTAAAGGGTATCGTTTGAAATTTATTAATCGATCTATCTTTTTCAACTAAATCATATGACTTGAAATAGAAAAATTCCAAGCAAAGTTTCATAAATATCTGTACAGTCTTGAGAAAAAACATTATAAAAATTTGTCAATGACCCAAGCTTACACTTGAAATATATTATTCGTCGTGAGTAAAACATTTATGAATGTTACATTAAAAATAGCATAATATCTAATTTTCAAAACGCATTAAAAAGCTATCAATAATATGAATAATAATGATCAATATAATAATACTAACAATAACAACAACAACAATAATAAATAGCAACAAAAAAAATTTAATACGCTTTATACTTTATACATTTTGACCTACTTTACTCTTGACGAGGATACCTGTCGGGAGTTAATTCGACACATGAAGACAAAGTCTTGTGCCGACGGAAACAAAAGTTTCGTAATATAAGATATTTATAAATGCGATTCACAATATATAGTAATGAAACTTTTAAAATTCAGTATATATTAATTATCAAATATTAAATGTTATGCTTAAATTGTTATATTCAGTTTTAAACAATAACGAGAACAAATTTATTTTTATTAAAAAATGAAAATGAATATTATTAAAAAAGTTTTATTACGGAATTGCAAAGTTGTCTATAATATATTACATTTGCTTTCAGGAGTTTGCAAATTAAGTATTTATTCGATGCTACATGTTCACACTGATGCTTTCAATTAAAAGTTTATTGATATTTCCGCGTTTATTAATTGATAACGTCGTCCAATTATAATTTTTGAATGAATAATGTAAAATAATTATTTGCTTTCTATATAAAGAGTTCATCATTAGAATTTTTATCGATAATAATAAATATATCCTTCTCGATTATTAACGATGAAAAACTATACCGTCAGCAGTCGCGGGGTTTGCTTATTATTTATATTTAGCCCTTTGCAACTATAATATACAACCAAACACCACTTGTACTATGGAATAATAATATTATACTTTAATTTTGCAATAGCGTCGAAAGCTAGCGAACAGGATTATGGGGCCGAGTCTCCGGAATACGATGGAATTGCGCGAGAGAAGAGGGAACGAGAAGGCGAGGAGAGGATTAGCAAATTGATTGTAACAATCCGGCTTTTCTAGGGCGTAAGATTATATATATATATATAAAATAGGTGCAGGAATATTGCGTTTAACCTTATTATGGATGAAAATCTCTATGACGCGCTTTAGAAACTGGCACAGGCAACCCCGCATGAGGCTGCCAACCTGACCGCAACGCGTGCTTGGGGCAGAGAGGGACGGCTGACGGCCGTACTATACCATGCCGGCAAAATTGCGGGAGCCCTTAATATATATATATATATATATATATATATATATATATATATATACATACACGGAATTCCAAAGTATACGATCCCTTTTCTCATCCTTTCTTATATACATCTACATTTCATGCAGCTACGTATATATATTATATATATATATATATATATATATATATATATATATATATAATACCATGTGTCTATGCATACAGCCTCGTGCGGCTTTTGCCCGCCATAATATGTAGACAGGGTATATAATAAGTATGTGGGCTCTCGCGCTGCGCCAACAGCGCTTAGAAATTACACTAGAAATTCCGACCTCACGCCGCCGTCGCGCATCGGCTTGACGCTCGCGATTACAAATTACAAAATAAATGAGACAGTGTATAATTACATTTTTCGAAAGGAAACAAAAAAAAAAGTAACTGTTTAATTTTTCGGGAAAGCTCCGTTATGTAGTGTTAATTTTTTTTGTCTTCCTCGCGCACGCTACAATCGACACATACGAGTATGGCTCGTGCGCGGATAACATATCGTAAGCACATAGGCTTGCGTTCACACACTCACGCAAGCGTAGCTCTGACGGATACGAGTTTATTATTCGCTGTCGTGAATTTTCACACCTGATTTAATTATTACGCTATATTATTCTCGTGCAGTCTGTTGGACAGAACGTTCATGTCTATGACCTATTTTATATATATATATATATATATATATATATATATATATATATATATATTCGAAGATTTAATTATGAATTAGATAATAGAATTAATTCAACAGCTTCTGTAATTATCCGTGACGCGGGATAATCTATTGCAAAATCAGTTGGATGTAAATTATTTCACGACCACCTTTCTAACGAAACTATAACCTCGATGTACATCAACCATATTTATAGTTATAGGTAATAGAGTTTAAACAATTAACAACGAATGCTCATTAGGAATGTTTAATTTCCAATTTTTGGCAAACTTAATTCCTCTAATTCTTTCACATTTGTTTTCATTAAATAGAGCATTCGTCAGAACTAATCGAATCCTGTTTATCTTCGTAACATTGACAAGGTTGATATGATACTATTCCGGGGGAATACTGGGATTACTATTTACAAAAAATGAGCCAGTTGGACTATGTATAATATATTTAAGTGATTTTGTGTTTTAAGTTTTTAGTATAAAGGAACATATATTGAATTATTTTTTAGGAAAGCTTGGTTTTTTTAAGCTTTATTAATTTCATACATTTTGAAGGCACAGTCAAAATTTTCAAATGACATTTGCGCAAAAAATTATATAAAATTAAGAAGATATTTAGATTTTCAGTTTCGAGTAGTCATTTAACTCTAATTGGAGGTATTCTTTGTAATTATTTTAGCTTATTCAATAATACGTCTCTTTCGTTTTGAAACAGTGGACATTATCACAGGACATGGTCCAGATCTGTTTGCATTCCGATGTCCATGATAAGTTATCATTAGCAATATATAATCTTTCTTATTCTTATTTCTTTCAATCAGTTCCACTTTCCACAGATTCAAGCTGTTTTGAATCGTTGATCTAAGGTTATATATATATATATATATATATATATATATATATATATATATGTATATATATAGTACTATATACATGTATATATTGTACTTTGAATTTCTATACTCCGCGCTATATACCAAGTAACTTACATCTATTAAATGTATAGCTTATAATGTAATGAAGTGCTCGCTATGAACACAAAGGCTTCCTCGGCTCAGATGTAATTATGTCGCATCGAAGTTCAAAGAGTTAAGCATCATCGTGATTAAGATCAGATGATTAGGATACGTGAGCGTGGTACGGTTTAATATTCGCTTAGTGCGTTCGGTTGGAGGGGATATATTAAAAGACAAATCAGAGGAAATCAGCGCTTGTGCTTTTCTAAAATTGCGATTTTCGGAAAACGTCTCGCGTTACCACATGTCGAACGAATTAATTTGTCAATCATCTGACAAGTAATTGATTTCTCATCGGGAAAACAGAAGGAAAATGATGAAAAGTGAAGAATGAAGAAAGATGGCTGTATGGCTGGAGCTTAGTTTTGGGGCTGAGGTTGAGAGAAAATTCAAACTTTCGTTCATAAAGAAGCTGATAAAATCAGAAAAAAAGAACAAATTCTTCCCTTTACTTTTAGTACCATTACGTGACCATATTACAGTGATATAAATCGTGTAATAAACGATTTTGAATGTGTTTCTCAAACAACAGCGGTGGGATGTAGATATCTGTGGTCTATTGATTCGTAAATCCTAGTAGCAAAATTAGCTTTTATATAGAAAATCGTAAATATAAAAATTTAAATCTGCTATGGAATTGAATAATGAAAACGAATTCGCAGACTTAATCAAAGGAACATTGCTAATATCGTATTGTTACTATAAAAAATGCTCCTTGAACTGTTGACTTAATATTTTCAGCCATTGGATCATAAACTGTATTAACATAGATAAGGGTTCCTTTTTTTACCCAACCACGGACAAGCTATTTTTCTTAATTTATCGGCTTGGATTTTAGAAATGACGTCAATAGCCCAAAAGACTGAATCGATGAATTCTTTAGTCGATTACGCTTATAACCGCGTACATATTCCAATAACGTAATTTTCCATTTTCAACATAATGCTGAGGGATTTCGAAACTGCCTCTGCTACAGCGCGCTCTCCTGTTTATACATATACACGTACAAACCAAAGTTTCTATATAAATCTATATTTACGATCACTTTAAGCATACTTTAATGATATCAACTTTAGTTCTTGCCGTAACCAAGTAACGTTCCTATATTCGACCTCCTCTTTGCGAACAGTCATGAAACATAACGCGGCTTTTGAAACGCAACACATGCAACGAATTATACGCGCAGCATTTCGTGCACCGATCGTCAAATACGAACGCCTGCGCCTTTTTTTTTTAATTTATCAATCAAGTAAATATTTTTTCAATTCAAAATTTCAATCGGTCGTTTTCCATACGATTAAAGTCCAAATTCCGGACTGTTCAATAATCGCTCATTTCTTTTACGGAATTTTAAGAAAGCGATTGAGTAAAATAAAGTTTGAACGGGACGATACGAGAATTGATTGTTCGGTATAAGCATTTACTTGATGCCCAAATAAAGTCAAAAATATTTTATTATTACTAAATAATTAAATAAATAGTTAATAATTTATGTACATATTCAGCTAATCCATCCTGATAACTGGATGTTGTCGATGTTGTCAAAGCCGTATTATTTTGACACTGAATTCTAAAATGCCCGAGATTCTAAGATCCCCACCCGCAATTTATTTCCAATAATGATTAAAAAGCCATAGAAGTCATAGTCGATTGATTCTGCGTTATATCGATGATATAGGATTTTCCATCGTAAGGGCGACATTACCCTGTCGTATTTATGCGGTGTACATAAATCGCGTAATCGATCGATGGCATCATCCGGCGTTCTATATCATTAAAATTTTAATAGCGGAAACTAAATCATAGAGTGCCTGCGCGCGCGCCTCACTACCGCTTCCGTTGGCAGCAAATTGGTAAATTATATATATAGGTCGATGATTCGACTCATTAGAACAATATAATAACCATAACGTGTCGCGTCGTATTATAGTATTTTCATTTTATTGTATTATTATATTAAACACCAGGGTGGAACGGGAAAAAACACCTTTTATATAGTGAACGCGCACTTCGTTAAGAACCTTGCGGCTGCTTGCAATATACGACCTCGAGCAAAATGATCCTCAAAGAATCGCAGAATCTATTCATCTTATCCCCTCTCTGTTTATGCATGTATATATATATATATATATATATATATATATATATATATATATATATATATATAAATACACATCTGTAGACGCAAGATTGAATAGGATTGCATATGAATGTATTAGTCAAAATTCAATTTGATAAACTTTGTTTAGGCCGGAAAATCTGAAAAAAAACGCAGACCCTCGCTGCCCGCGGGGTTACAGCGAACCAATCGGGACACGACAAAAGCCTCGGGGCCTTTTTACAGGCGCGCAGTATTTCATCCGATCTGCTCTGTCGCGATCGAGACGAGAATCGAAATTGACATTGAAAAATTGAGCGACCGAGTGGTTGGAGGGGGGAGTAAGTGGAGAAGGATAATTTCGTTTGTTTCCAACGAATTCGCGCAAGCGCATCTCTCTTGACGTGCACACACACACACACACACACACACACACACACACATTTACATTCCACGGATGTTTTTCACGAAGCGAGGCGACGAATAGTGGACGCGCGAAATGACGCGGGAAAATTGCGAACTTGTGTGGGGTGACGTGGGGGTGAACGAGCGCGACGGGTGGCTGGGTGGGGGTAAAACGAATTCGACGCACGCTCCTACGCGAGCTTTGAAGTATATATATACATGCAGGCTGCGGCGGCAACTGCGGCTGCTTTGTCGGCGATAATGAGAAAAACGCGGATAGGGCGGGAGGATTTTTTGCCCCCGCACGCGCGCGGACGCCGCCGCGGAATTCGCTTCTATACGGCGCGGCGCTGGCGGTTGTCGAGGCTCGACTGATTTATTGATTTTATCCCTTAGTCGACGCGGCTCTATTGCGATTTTTTAAAATTCGCTTTGGCTATTGACCCTTCTCCATCTCTTCATCTCTACTTCTCTCTTCGTCCCAGGCTCTCTCTCTCTCTCTCTCTCTCTCTCTCTCTCTCTCTCTTTCGATTCGCAAGGGAACATCGGCTTTGAAAGCTCCGTTCGAAATATTAAACGACGGGCATGCCTCGGATTAAAATATTTATTTGCCCTCATCCCCTATACTCGCGATAATTGATTTGCTCGGGATGCTTTTCATTGTATTACGCGCCTGATAGATTTTAGACTGGCGATTAAGAAAATGTATTGTTCCTAGTTAATAAAAACAGAATCGATATTCTCGTGCGAGGCTCCTTTTCAAAATGGTTTATGTTTAATTTAAAAATGCTCAAGGTACGAGCATAAACGTATTGGATCGCAAAGTCTTTTGAGAATTTTATAGTTGATTGATTATTAATTTATGATATGTTTCGGCTCGTAAATTAATATTTTACTTACAGCTCATCATATTTTCCGCATAATTCTTTAGGGAAACTTTTATCGAAGAATACATTATTCTGTATAGTAATATTCGTCCGAGGCATATTTTATACAACCTATTAAAGGGTGATAAATTTTTTATTAAAAATTATAATTTTGCTCAGTCATTGTATTACATACGACGAAAACTCTCAAAAAATGACTATAGTTTCTAATAAATTTTATAATGCGAATGATAAATGATTATGGTGATTTTTAAAGATTCTTTGAAACCTTTAATCAAATTACTGGGCTTTTTTGTAATTTTTACTAGGCGATTTTTCTCTAAGTATATAAGAAAGCAATTTTTCCAAGAAATAGTTATTTATTTATTATTTGAAATAAAGGGCGGAAATACATTTTACAGGATAGAAAACAGGAATCCGCTTGAGCTCGTCGACGAGAACTTCTGCAGACACAGTTTGTAAAATTATGTCTTCTGTAAAATTTGAAACGGCGGCTAATCGAATGTGGTTCATTGATTCAAATCAACTTGCAAAAGTAAAACACGATAAATATATTCTAATAAAAATGTAATAATTCAGTTTTCGCTTGAAATAAGAAAAGCTTTGGACTATTTTTTAATATTTTTTTATCGAAAAATTGCTTTTGAGCTCATTTCTCAACTTGTCTTTAAAATTCTTAAATTAATTTAATCGTGAAATGAAGGTTACGGTAATTAAGACCAGTTTTTAATTAAATATTTTCTTTCATACTATTGTATCAAACGGTCGATTGAGCTTGATAAAATATAATTAATTTTCCTCGATCGGCAATTTCTTTTTTCTTTTATCTAGCAAAATTGCATGTGAATATGCATGGCTGAAGTGTATTACATTTTCCGAGATTATACCTTTGCATACTAGACAAATGCTTGACTAAAAAATTCAAAAAGAATGAAATGTAATGTAGTTTAAAGTTAATTAAAAGATAGCGGCATCTCGCTAGTATATAGAACAATTGCAGCCATGCGCAGAAAACGAATTTAATTAAAAAAAAAAAACTATATAGACATGCATACACATACATAAAACACCGAAAGTGCCTCTTTTAAAATGGGATCCAGCTATATGGACAAAGATTTTATAATATCTCCGCCGAATCCATATAAATCTCAAGCGACCGTTCGATTTATCCGCGCGCGATTTGTCATCCGAGCGTGCTTTCATTATTTTTTCCCGCCCTGCCGACGCGCGCAATCGTTTACCGAGCCATTTATTCCGCGATCGACGATTCGAACGAATCGAAGATTATGCAAATAGACGAAGCGCCAAGGTGGAAGTAGAGGTACGGAGATAGAGAGAAAGAGGGGGGGGATCGTATAGATATTGATAGCCGATGCGCCACTCGCTTTAAAAGCGGCTCCGTCAGCATATCGCATATAACGCTTTACAAAGTAAGCGTAGCGGTCAGGCTCATTTGGTCAATTACGCGAGGTTTCGGGTGACTTCTTTCATAATCTCGTAAGATAACCATATTACGTTTTGAAACATACGTCTGAATAATATATATATATATATATATATATATATATATATATATATATATATATATATATATATATAGCAACCCGGGAGGTCGAGCAAGACAGCGTAGGGGTGAGAGTAAAGATGAATATAAAGCTAATTCATTCCTCTGCCTGGTGGAAAGAGTGAGAGAGAGCGAGAGAACACTGTGTTACATACGCTCCGGTGGGTTCCTATAAACTGCGATATGAATGAGCGGCAAGAAAAGAATAGCCGCAGGTCGAGTGTTCTCTCTCTCTCTCTCTCTCTCTCTCTCTCTCTCTCTCTCTCTCTCTTACTCTATTACACAAACATGCTCTCTCGTTCGGTTCTGCCTATAGATGTTGGCGCGCACATACCGGGTGATTCGTATCTCTAGTTTCGCGAGCGCGACGGTTAAAATATATAATTCAAGAGGCCGTGTGAATGATAAACGCGCGCGCCCGATACACATTAATTAGTAGTAGTTTGGAGCGCGCGCGCGAAAAAAGAAACAACAGAAACCGTTTTCTTCGGGTATAAAATATAGTTTATGCGCACGAGTAAATTTCCTTGCTCGAAATACAGCTATCGCAAAAAAAAAATGCGCGCGGAGTTTTGTCTTTCTCTTCTTTTTCTTGCCATTATATGTGCTTATTTATACGAATTTATTGCGATCGGTTCGGCACTGGAGCAGATGCCATATTTTTCACGCCGGCAATGATATTTTTTTTCTAGATTTCGACTGATATGTGTGTGTGTGTGTGTGTGTGTGTGTGTGTAAAAAATTCTACAAATTTTCGGATTATATCATGAATTGTTGGATCGAAACGGCCTGGCGGCGGTATTAAAATTTCATACTACCGTACGTATAGTATCGATTGCCAATGCTTGTCAATTCATTCATTTTACTTATATGTCGGTGGGTTTTTTTTTCTCTGAACATTATATAATCTGTAACTTGATCGTTATAAAATTGAACATATTATGTATACGCATATAATGCTTGAATTTTATTAATATTACAGCATTTATAGTCAGTCAAATAACAACGTGGTCGACTTTACTGACAGGTAATGAAAGATTTGGCTCTAATTCCTTCGTGAGTCGATAGAGGGAAGCTATGACCTTGATGTATTGTCAACAAAGATTCGGTTGTCATTGAGATTTTGAAAGAGAATCACGTTAAACGCCGTGAGTGCTAAGTACGCGTCGCGCTACTACGTCTTCCTTTGCATCCACCCGAAAGGTCCCAAAGAGGCTGGTAAATATATGAGAAATTCGAAGGCATTTGTACAAAAGTGGGTATAGCGATATGAATTGGCTAAAAATGTCGTCATTTATCAGAACGTGGCTCGATAGAAAAAATGGACAAAAAGATGAAGAAAGAATAGTGAATCTGTTTTCGTGGAATCCTGCTTTCACACTACGGCAAAGCCAAGCAAAATTAATCGCAAAAGATTTAGGTATATCGTACGAAACTATTCGAACCCATCTTCGTACCCATGGCCTGAAATTATATATTGTATAAATTAACACGACCACGCTCTTACTTGACAGACTGTACGACTGTGTATCTTGTATTTTTTTTCGATCATAATTTTGCTGGTCTTGCATATTAAGGGTCTATGTAATTATTTAAATTGTGGCTTCTTCGCAAATTTCGAAATTCTTATAATAATACGGATATCAAACAATAAACGTAAAAAGGTTATTTGACTTAGAACATTAATTTTTGAAAAAGTAATTCGTCACGTACAGTTATTTAAAAATCATATAGTGAATTCTAAGCTAGGAACTAACAAAATTTTCATAGAGATATTTATTTTTCAAATTTATAACATATATGTTTAATGTAATATAGTACTCTACGTATGATGTATTTGTTTATTCTTGTATAATATTAAAGCGTATTAAGATAACAGGGACAAACAGCAATTAAATATTTGCTGCACTGATATCTATACTAATTTCATTTCCAATCCCGTAGTAACTCGGGAAATAAATGTTTGAATTTTATTCAATTATTGTTGAGATGAAAAATTAAAGTACTTTTCGTTTCGATGTTTAGACGCAGGTACATGGGTGGATATGTGAATAAGAATTGAAAAAATAAAATAATATTACAATTTAAAGCATAAACCTATTTTTAATCATTTGTCGTGCGTTTCATGTGATAAGAAACAAAAAATTGTATTTGGCACTCGTTGAGCACAGGATTAACTAGAATATGTAAATTGATGTTTTTCCTAGAGGAAATTCAACGGCTATTGTTCGCGCTGAGGGGTTCGAGCACGTGTTGCATGCCAGCTTCAAAGTTTCAAAAAAGAAAAACGTACAGCTTTAAACGGAGTGGAGTAAAAAGTTTGCTTGCAATCTAGTTCAGATTTTATCGAAATATATTACATTAACCGTCATTTATTCCATTTTAGACGAAGGCTAGTTAATTAGTAGATTTTATAGTCTTCAAAAAAAATAATGAATGCAGGTGATCGAAAATTTAAATTATTTTCAAAATGTTTTTGGTTTTTGAAAAAGAAAGCTAGGTTACTCAAAGTATCATAAATTTCAGTGCTTCAATAAAATTTACAATAAATATAGTTAATTATCTTCAATAAATTATCTTCATTTAGTATACCTAAATATTTTAAATTATATTTAAAAATATAAGGTAATTTCAAAAATTCTTTATGCTTAATGTGCAGGTTCTATATATAGTGACAATGTAATCGATTGGTTCGCCCGTTTACTCGTACTACTTAGTTGAGCGGGCTTGCAACAACTTCGTTAGCTCTTCAAGTTTAAATGATTTTAATAATAATATTTTTAAAACTTTCCTGTATTCATTATAAAATTTCGTTTAAAATTATATATATTATTAGAGCTTCGGTTTAATTTGTTATTATAAGTTTACTCATAGAAAGCAATGAATCAAATTACTTTCGTGTATATACAGCTATATAGAATGCCGATAATCTAATGAAAAATTCCATGAAAGAATTCCTTGGATAAAATTAGATCAAGGAAGATTATTGCGAGCAAAATCCGAGATTGATTACGCTAAATCTTCTCGCTATAATCAAGCGTCATAGAAAAACCTTAAACAAAGCCTGGCAAGGAAGGCTTAGCATAATATATATCGAATTCAATGTAATCCACTGCGTTAATCATCCACAAAGAGCCTACTGTATTTATTTGCGAGACCTCCCTCCCGTAACCATCCTCTCTCTCTCTCTCTCTCTCTCTCTCTCTCTCTCTCTCTATATATATATATATATATATATATATATATATATATATATATATATATATGTATATGCATACCAGACATAGCGGTCGACAATTATGCAATGGCAAGCAGCGTGGATGAGCCGTGGCCTGACATTGAAAAGTCGCGTAGCCGCCTTCGTAACGAGATTACGTACCTCTCGCCACTGTACCTAGACAATATAATATGTATACCGCACGGGTAAATTCACTTAGACAATGAACGTGAGTTCCACCTCCCCCAATCCACCAACATAGTACAGCACTCGCACAGTCGGCGTATCTCTTCCCGCGCGCCCTTGCGGAGAAAAGAGAATGCCAAAAACAATTAACACAACCCCTTGATTTTCCTACGAATCCAATGTTTTTTCTTGCGTTTCTTTATGTTTGCTTGTAGCTTTAGAATTTTCATTTAGAGAATCGTTCCCTTCGATTAATAACTTGATTCGTCAAAATATGGGAAGTGCAATCGATACATTTGGATTGATAGACAATATGTTTAAAATTCGTATATGCAAATTACAAAGCATCGAATAATTACAAATTTTACAAATAATTACAAATCCTCGTAGCTTATTATTTTTTATTTGTCATCGGCGAGTTCAAATCGATTAGCATGCAAACTTGTAAATTTACCGGCATCATGACAAATATTGAGAATTTTAAATCGTATTTTATTTGTCAGTGTTAAATGATACTTTACTGTATTTTCGTATATCAACGAATCAAAAGCCCATTCGGGCGAAGCGGTTTAATCGAATGTCAGTAAAAAAGTCCAAATTAAAATTAAAGATTATGATAATAATAACAATTACGTTAAAAAACGAGAGCAGCAGAGCCGTCGTTTGGATATTTTGACACTCTTTGCCCCTCTCTTGGTGCTATTCTCGAATAACGCATGCTCGAGGCGCTTATCGAGGGTGAGAGAGGGCGGACAGAGGCAATCGAGTCGAAGACGAAAGATCGCGACTTACGCGCTAAGGTACGCGTGTTTGTTTGGCTCCACTCTTTGCGATGCGAGGAGTCGAGGGAGCGAGACTCAGTCTGATCCAGCTACATATATTCGTGAACCTAATCGCATTGCGAAGACTTTATCCCAACTTCCTTCTCCCATCAATGCGAAAGAGAAGCGAGTACGTAAGAAAGCGCACCGTACATATTTTACATATATATATAGATATACATGCATGCATATATATATATATATATATATATATATATATATATATATATATATATATATATATATGCTTAAGAGGGAGAGAAAGCGCAGGGAAGCAGCTTATGTAAAGCCGCTCTCTACGCGCTTTGTTGGAAGAAGCGAGGTGGAGGTAGCAGCGCATGAACGAGAGAGAGAGAGAGAGAGAGAGAGAGAGAGAGAGAGAGAGAGAGGATGGGAAGGAGCTTAAGAAGGTCTAGTGCATCACGCACAAGCGGAACTCCCTCTTGCCCCCCCCCCCAATCGTCGGCGGCCGTTCTCCTCCACCTTGTGCGCATCCTCGAGCGCGCAGGGCTTCTTATACAATGAATACGAGGCACGCGCGGTGCGCGCGCGAACTTCAACTTGGCCGACGGTGCAAGTCGCCAGGTCGGCGCGCCGCTCGCGTATACGGGGCCAGGGTCTCGGCGCGAGAAACCCTCCATCTGAGATATGTTTACCGTCTTCGTGTGAGTACCCCCGACCTCCCCTGCACCGCCCCCTCCCGCCGCTCCGACGGCGTCCGAGGACGTACATAGCCAGCCTATGATGTTCAGCGGCGGGGATTTCCCTGCCGGTCGCTCGGTCTCGACGCGCAGGGCGCTCTCGCGCCATCCCCCCCTCCCCCGACCAGCCCCTGCACCCGCGACGCCGCACCGCCCGCGTATGCATGGACAATTATGCGCGAACCTCTAGCGGCTCGCGCGATTAACGCGGGGCGAGGCGTTTGGCTTGCTAGGTCGCTCGGGTGGCGGAGCATTGCCCGGAGACTGGCAGCAGCTAGTCGGGCGTTATGGAGGTCGAGCTCTTGTCCTCCTGCCCCCTTCCCTCTCTCTTCACTCGCTCGAGAGATTTTAGCCTCTCAGGCTGTATAATAATCATTCTTTCGTTCGTTGTTAAATGATATATTTGTGTACATTCGTTTTATTCGGCCAATGGAACATTTTTATCCGTACGTACCATCTTAAATTTAAGAAGAACTTAATTTTAATCACAAAATCACTGTCGACAGAATAATCAATAAACTAATGCGTGATTCTATTTTTCCCATTTTATAGTATATATATATATATATAATATTATACAGAGCTTGAATTAATATTTAATGATCGACTGAAGAGGTTCTGGGGAGACTTCTCGCTATATTGGATTTTCCGTACGCCGTAATATTTGTGTCAGAACATTTTTAAGGACAAATTAAAATGCATGATAATGATGATAAATTAAAATACACACATATATATATATATATATATATATATATATATATATATATATGTAAAGTAATACGTAAAGCTTCGTATGTAGTACGGTATATCAAAAAGTATCGCTGTATGGCATGACAATTGCGCGGGACTATATTCGCGAGAGTTGAATAGTAATTATATTTGTCCAGCTTGCTGGGTATAATGATGAACCTGGTGCGATGCATAACAGCTAATAATTGGCCAAATTACAAATATATGTGCATAAATTTTGAGTCCACATATATGAAATTGTTTGAGAACCGATGTGAATTTCCTGTTCGAATATTCAACAACTATACCTTTTTCGTTGCAGTTTGATTTAAGTGACCCTCTCTCACTCTGACACTGTGTATCTCTCTATATCTCTTTCTCTCTCTAACATTTGAGATAAACGTTGCAATTATTAATTTAAAAGTTTTAAAAAGTTTAAGAAAAAAATGAAATCGTTTGGGATATACCTCTACTATAGTGATAGATAGATGAAACTGGTAACGGTGATATATTTAATTATTAGCTCTGTGTTCTAATTTTTGATCAATGTATTATTCGTATTTCTTAGTTTTATTTTTATAATGTTTGCGCTCAATCGTTACTTTTAGAAATCTGCGAATCGCTGCTACTTCTGATGAAATTTTCTACTTGAACTGCAATGCATTATTATAACTACATATTTTTTGCGTACGAACATAAACAAATATTGTATAATATTATTATGCATTTTGTTGAACTTTTCTATTCTGAAATGGGCCGGATAGGATTTCACGCTAAGGTTATAATAAAATTATTCGACTCTGCCTCTACCTCCTTCTATCGAAAAGTTGGGACATTTTTCGAAAGCGTAGAGACACATCGACCAAAACGAGTAATCGTATACAAAATATCCAAATGTTCGAGTTAGAAGTATTTTTTGAAATACAATGGCTGGGAAAGTTGCAGAAATTAAAGAAATATTGATTATTCATTGGATTATAGATTAGAATATAAATTATAATGTAGATTATACATTGGATTTATGTACAGAGTTGCGTCGTAAAGCTCTTGTTTCGCCTTTATTTTCCGCAGACAATGGACGATGCGTTTGGTGCGCGACTCTGGGTTATTCTCCAAGGACGTCGTCTTCGAGGGCTCCCATGGACCGATCGACTTCGACGCAGACCACTCTTATACCGGCACGTTACTTGGTAAGTGTAATAATTTATTGTATGAGCAGAATGAATTGAGTGTAAATGCTGACAAATCCGAGGACTGGAAGATTCTGAAAGCCAATCGCTGTATTATCATGTTTCGCTCCTGTTCTTTTTTCGTGCTCGCTAATTACTCCGCGCGTAATATTCATCATTCGATATTGCACGCACGAAATAAATTGATGCGTACGTAAAGCGGGCGTCGATTCATCGAATGCAGACGATAAAATTATCGCCGAATCGAGGAAAAGGCACGATGAACGATGTGCACGCGTTGCAATACGCGTTCAATGCCGGGATCTATCAATCAGGTACGAAAAATTCCAATTAATCGAAGCCTCCGCGCGTACTTGTAGCCGACCCCGGACATTTTATCAATTTCGGACGGTGCGATACATTTTTCTATAGACGAATCTATTCAGAGGGCCGCGCAGCACTCCGATCCTTTCATGAAACGAAAGTACATCGGACGGGTTAAATCCGGCTCATAGAGTTCGTTCGTCTAAGTTTTCTATTCAGCTCGCATGCGTACGGAGGGCCGAGGAGATTTTTTTTTGTTTTTCGTTACTTAGTGAAGTGCATTCGCAAATTTTTTTTGTCTATGTTCACGCTTCTTTCTCCCTCGTTTTTTTGTTTTAATGAAAAAGCATCGGCTTTTAGCGAGGCATACGGGATTTTTGCCCACCTCCCTTCGTATTTTACATTTGCTTTTATAAAAATTACTGCAATATTTTGTATTACCAAGGGAGCTAAAAGCTGCATAAATAAAGAAAAACATAGATAACGCTCACGCGTTTACGGGATGCGTGTTGCTTAGCGCGGATGGCTTATATATATATATATATATATATATATATATATATATATATATATAAGTCGGAGCCATCTAACTTTATCTGTATATGCTTTTGTATAACCTTATTTCAATAACAATGCCCGCTTATCAACCTCGCAAATTTACGACCTTCTATATATTATGCTATCAGGTAGACATAGAAGTGGGCCGAATCGTAAAAATTTACGACGTCCCGCTGCAGACCGGTCGTTCCGCGGTGTGTCCAAATTTACATTATAACAAATAATGCAAGAGTCGATTTTGCCAGAAATCGTGGTCGGCGCCCTTTTAAAAATGGAAAGAGCTTGGAAAATCGTCAATGCAATTCCTGTAGCAGTTGGTCAAGGTTGACTTTTATAAAAAAAATTTCATAAAACTTTATACATCTACAGATTTGTGTATTTAATTAAAAATTTGTGTATAAATTACGAACACCTTCAAGCTAAAACTTCGCTCGCGTCACAAAAAAGAGCGCGAAACTTCGATAATTACATTATTAAATGATGCTTCATAGCGGCTGCGAGTACTTTATTTTAAATTTCTTTAATTCGAGTATTATATTTAAAATTAAATTTGTTCTTTGATAAAAAGATACAAAAGGGGAACAATCGTCCCCTTTCATATCCTTGAATTTTCGAAAAACTGAGAAATTGGTTATTACATGATCACAATCTACATTATTTCTGTGCAACTTTATAAATATCATTTACTATACTATATAAATTTTTCCAGTTTTCGAATGATAAAATTGCAAAGAAATTTAAACATCGACAAATTCTATTTATGTCTTCAGGGTTGATTAAAATAGGTAAAATCCTTTTATTAATAACATCTACGACCAAAAAGATCCATACCACCGTAATTTTAATTATGCACGATAACGGGGTCGTACGGCCGTTTACGAACGAGCGAATTAAAGGCGCAGTCTTTATTCGGAAAGCCAGAACGTTCCAGAAGTATCCGTCGAAGCTGGCAGTGGTAGTCCTCGACGTTGCGGCGGACGTCGCGTGCTCGCGATGAAGCGCTGTATGGAGAAGGGCGAGGGGGAAGGGAGGACAATTCGTTGAGTCTACGAAAGCCGCGCGCGACTTCCCGTGCAGAAATATACTCGGTATATCCCTAGTTCGGGCTAGATCCTAGTCAGTATTACTGATGATTTTCTCATGCAGGTAATACTCGCCAGATCGGAGATAGATATCCCTACGATCATCTAATAATCGTCATATATTAATTATTACTTTCTCAACTTTATTCAGATTTCCTTATCTTTTATTGATGTTAGAAAGGAATACGTGTTTTCACTAGTCAAAATTTTACAAGTAGAAAACTTAGGGAAATTGTCAGGCTTTCTATCTTGGATCTAGTCAGATTTCCTTAACTTCTCCCTATTTTGGATAGAATGGCGTTTTTCTAGGCGGAATCTGCCAAGTAGGAGAATTCGGGAAATCGTTAGACTTTCTATTTTGATTCTAGTTAAATTTCCTCAACTTTTTCTAATATTGGAAAGAACGACGTCTTTTCTAATCAAGACCTTATGTGTACGAAAATTAGATATTATTTATATATATATATATATATATATATATATATATATATATATACATATATATATATATAGTATATAAACACCCGCAGATCTTTCCAACATGGGAAAGAATTTAAAAAATTGATTTCCTATGTATGTTTTATCTTGTGTTTATAAAATTATTATATTATCTTAAGTGCTTTACGGTCATATGCAAACTATAGTATAGTAATCCCACATTGCGTTTTAGCATAGTGCATAATGCGTTAGCTTGCGAATCGTAGGGTCGTGGGTTCGATACTCAGCGGAGGTCGGAATTTTTTTCATCGAATAAAATATTATATGTTCAGCAGAGGTGTTTAACATTAAAATTTACAATAATTAGTGTATAAAAAATATATTAATAATTATTAATTGTTCACTGTAAATCGTAATACGTAATGTGATATAGAAAATAATTTATGAATGCTAATTAAATGGTATGCGTCACCTAAATTCGTAAATATATTTTTTTATTTTAAATAAATAAATGTTAAAGAGTCAAAAAATTATTGACTTAATCGAGGAAACAAAATTAGAATAATTTATTATTGGCTTAATTTCCAGATTTTCTGACCAGATTTTGTCTAGTTTCTAGCTTGGTATACCTACCAAAATCTAAGCTCGTTCCCTATTAAAAATGCTATTAAAAGTGGGACAAATCGGAACTAGGATCAGGCTAGATTTCCCTTCTGGGTCCGAACATTTGATAAGGAAAACTCACCCTATGCTAGTTAGATTCGAGAATGAATTTCTACACGGGTTGTACACCCGCCCGTCGGCACAGACGCACGCGTGCGCGGACGCGCACAGCTGTAGAGTCGTTCGACGCGAGGTCAGAGAACCGCCCACCCCGTCCCCAAAACTAGTACGACCCGCTTCATCTGAAAAGATAGTCGTAGTCGCCGTAGTAGTCGCCGGCGTCTCAGACCCGAAATTTGCATAATCGTGCAGTCTAAGCTGGGGCGTATGATAGCAGGAACGGAAATGACATATTATATATATATATATATATATATATATATATATATATATATATATATATATATATAATATACCAGTGCATCGCTTACGATATCGTTCTACATTACACGGAGCGGATTATTATCAAGCAAGGCCTCGAAGACGTAAGCAAGCACAGCGAGTAGCTATTATGCGACAATTTTTGCCCAGGAGAGAAAATTTATAAGTGAGCGAATTATTAGACTGTAACTACCACAAATCCAGTCGCTTACATATATACATCAATAATCAGGATACAACAGATCTACCAAATGGATATCTCAATGTACTATAGAATAATAATCAGGCTTTTCATAAATTTATTAAAGGAATAGTGAGAGTCCAAGTCCAAGTGTGAGAGACTGAAATTCAAATTATTAACACTGCTAAAACAGTCGTCATTTTATAAATAGTTATTTTCTGATAACCCAAATACCATATACTCATACAAAAATGATGTTTTTGATTCAAAACAGCTGAACTGATAGAATATATAATAATAAATAAATAATTACTATTATAAATAATTATAAATATAATAAATAAGTTACTATTAATTAAATATAAATTTTTCTTCAATTCTCCCGTTTCATCAATTCTTATTGCTATGATAAAAATTTTTTTTGAATGACTATTTTCCATAGTAGCTAGGCGGCGGCTTCGTTCTCGCCATGGAACATTCAGTTCAGCATTTTATTTCTGTAAATTATTTAAGAAAAGTTTCGAATAAACGAAACTGGAAATTTAAAAATTCTGCAGTTACACATTCATAATTTTCATAACCAAAGTTTTAGATTTATTAATTTTTGCGAAAACTAATTGGAACAGTGTAGTGCGGTCAAGATTTGTTTTTGTTATTTTCATCCGAAAGAATTGCGTTCATTTAAAAACAAACATAATTATTCATGTAAAAAAAATAAAGGGTGTGGTTAAACAGAAATTAACAAAAAATTTGACAGGCAAATTCCATATTTTCCGTATAATTAAAAACTGTATTCGAAAAGTTTAATTAAAAGTAAGCGTATTTCATCGAAGGGAAAGGTTGCTGGGTTCGGATTTGGAGAAAGAGGAAGAAAAGCAGAAACTGTTGGGAGAATCTTTGTCATCAACTGCGTCGTAAAGTCCAAGCAATGGACATTCATTAGCATTTCTTTCCGAATCTGTACATAGTGGTGAAATGACGAAGGAACGGAAAAGATATATATATATATATATATATATATATATATATATATATATATATATGGAATGAGCTGGAACAAAGGAATATACTATACTTCTATTCGCTTTATGTATCTAGGGGGGGGGGGGTTGGGATACGAATCAAAGGATGCACTGATGGTGGTAACAAAAGTTACATTTTCTGGAAGCAACTTCGATTACTATATATAAAATAAAACAATTTTTTGACAAGTAAAGTATTTTAATCAGAAAATCATAAATGAAATCTTGATAATTAAACGTAAGGGGATTTATTTACGTGTTTTTTTTGTTCTCAAGAAATTAGGAATTTTCATGTACAGGTGTATATATATAATTGTAATTAAGTAACTTTATAATTGTTCACTTTAATTATATATACGAGCCAATGAGATCTTTCTCAAAATTTTCGTACCATTTGAAGCAGCAGATGTCGTTACCGAACTTGCACTAAACCCATTAACGTTAGTAGGTCTAGTACGATGCGATGTTGGCCCTAAACCGATGGCTTTCTCTCCGTTCCAATTTACGTTTCAAAAATAAAATTTTCATTCATCGCAGATCAGATGCTAGGATCTAATTGGATCGAACGGCGAAGCCATCGTAGTATTTCTCGTTCTTTCATTCTTCTTTTTTTTACGTAACGCGTACTCGTGTAATACCGCGACACTGATAATTCGCGGTAAGTAGATTCCGAGGTGTGAAATAGAATTAGATGATTATGACGCAGTGCGATTGATTGAGTCGATTCTAGCTTGCAGAGCTTCTATTTTCATTTTTGCGCGTACATCGCTAAAGCTACTTTTTAAGGTGTAATATACTACTGCTGGGAGGTTTAAAAACAATAAAGGTTTAAAAAACAGTTTTTAATAAAAATGATTTTTAATATATATAATGAAAGTAAAATACAAATAGCAATCACCTTAGTGTACAGACGAGATACGAATAATGCCTTCTGCGCTCAATCAGCGCCCTTTATAGACTCTCCTCTTATCGCAGGTCAAATTTCGGGCGATAAGCCCCATTCGTCGATCGCAGCCTAAACACTTCGCACAGTCGGACGATCGGAGAACCCGAGGTGGTAATCTGACACCGTCCAAACCTCTTTCGTAAAATCTCAAGATTTTCCTCCGACTAATATTTGATTACCTTAGTTGTAAATCATATAAAAGTCAGTTTTCAGGAAAATCTTCGATTTTACCCGTCATGGTACGGATCAATTGCTTTTATGGAAGTATAACCAGTCAAACCTCTTTCGTAAAATCTCAAGATTTTCCTCCGACTAATATTTGATCACCTTATTTGTAAATCATATAGAAGTCAGTTTTCAGGAAAATCTTCGGTTTTACCCGTCATGGTACGGATCAAGCGTATACCTTAGTTGTATACAGTTTTTGGCCTTTAACGAAGGTTTGCTCGCGATCCTGACTTCAATAATTAATTAATTTCAATTCAAACACAATTAAATTAATTCATTGAGTCCAATTCAAAAATTCAAATTATATCTTATAAAATAAGATTTCAAATCGCCAACCGATGATTTCGTTAAGCATTATTCAATATCTCGTGTGTACTTATATATCATTTATAAAGAGTTTTTATAATTCGTGCGGCGCCGTTTTGTCCGAGGAGATCGCATAACATTTCTTACTCATATATTCTCCCGCAAATACAATATTAATCAATCTTTTATTTACATTACTTCCCATATTAAAAGTAAACATTTCTCGCAATATAATTTATAACTATATTTAGTTACAATAGAAATACTAAACCTATGTATATATATAATGGCAACGCGATATTATAAAATTTCTTAAAAACTATTACGCATTATTTTGATATGTATCAGATTAAATAATTCCAAAAATCAAAATCATAAATTAATTTTATCTTTAGATTTCTAGTTTTTTAAACTATAAACATATAAGACTATCAGCTATAAAGAAAATATCTTATTTTAAATTTGAATTCAAACAATGTTAAAACATTTCACGTAGAACTAATTATAATAATAGCTAGAATGGAATCGATTAATAAAACTTTATTTTAGAAATTATAAACGCTGAACGCTTAATACTAATTTTTACATCTAGTTTCGATTCTGTTGGTAACATAAGGATTGTTCAGTTATTGGGAATTCTATGTAAAATACCGGTATTTAGAAAGGATCTGTTGACGCGTAGATTCTGCATAAGACAGATTGGACGTGATTAAACGTGACAGTAAAAGGAAGAGATATATGATAACATATGATAAAGATAGATCCTAATATATGATTCTCGATCGATTTATTCATGATACATTCACGAACTCGAGCATATAGTCATTCGTAGAGTTTTACTAAATCCTCTCACCTACCCAGTAATTATACGCGTTAACCCGTTCATACCATATACGTATAAGTAATTCATTGTCACGAATATCGCTGGACGAGCGCGTCGTTCGAAGAAGAGACAAAAAAAAGGGAACAAAAGTTCGAAACGCTCCAAAGTCGATAAATCGATATCTCTTTTAATTTGTCTTCCCTCTTCTCCCTGTCAACTGCGACAGATTACCGAAAACGAGCACTCCCTTCTTGCGATGTCAAGTCGATGTAAGTCGTAGCGTAGTCCAATGCCCGGTGACTAATGCCGGCTCGCTCGCGCGGGCTTACGGCTACTTGTAAAAGGAAGTAAAAACAAAAAAAAAAACAAAAAAAGAAAAAAGAAAAAAGAAATAAAAGAGGAAGAAGAAAAATAAATAAGTCCGTCGCACTGCTTTTGTAACGACGCTGTTTAGTCGATGCGTCCGATCACTGTAAGCTCGGCTTCTCTCGCTTCATTAGTCGAGAAATACAGGGCCACTGTCCTCAATGGCCGTGCTCCCTTCGACCCTTCTTACTCGTATCCCCGTTCTCGTTCGAACGCGCACGAGCGCGCAAAGCCGGCGGCTGCCTTCACGTCTGCAATACGTAAATACAGATCGACGTTTGACGATAAAGAGGGCACTGTGATTCGAATATTGGGATAATACGAGTCCCCACCCCATTTCTAATTTTGACCGCGGATTTCGCTTTACAGCAGATGAAAATCCCACTCAATGCTTCCGTAAAATAGAATCACAATTCCATTGAGAATAGAAATTGCTAACTAATTATTATTTTATTTTTCATAGAGGATTAATTACTTGTCTGTAGATTACTTAATGTTATCTAAAATGAATTTGTCAATTATTCATTTTGTTAAGTTAAACTGAGCAATGCAATTGCAGAATATTTTATTAAATAAAAGACCAAAACATTATTCGAAACGGTACCGTTATTATTTGTATTTCCTCAATTGATGTGTTTCTATTAGCTGATAATTAAAAAGAGAGGATATAATCGAAATAAAAGAAAATGTGATAAATCGGGTAAGGTACAGATATATGTAAATATATGGGGATAAATTATATACGGATGGCAATTGAAATAGATTATATATTGTCTATTAAATGTTTCTACTTTCGTAAATGTTGAATATAAAATGTATGAATTATCTTATTTAACACGTGCTCTTTTTTTAATTAAACTTCTTTTTCAAATACATTTTTTTTAGTAATGACAATGTCTTTAAAAATTTTTTATATCCTATCATTTGAATAAAATTCCTGCACTAAATTATCGGTTTTATATTATCATATCAATGCTAATAATACTAAATACGTACAACTTTTTAGTTGCCATCATTTTCATTGACAATCTAAGTTAGAATTTTCTTCGGTAAAGCCTGAAATCCTATTATATTATTTCAATATTTGATTCGGTCGTTTCATTACTGCCGCTGGTCTGCGCGCTGGCCCAAGAATTTCCGGTGGTCGCCCCACCTCCCCACCCTTTCCGGCGTTCGGGCTATTTTCCTTTATCACCATTGCTCAGGCGGCCGTGAGCTCGACAAGATTCGCGAGCGGTGATCGATTTCGCGTTGCTATGGTAGGCGTTTTGAGAATGAAAGTGGATTAATTGAACGATGAATTAGAGAAAGATTAATAATGGATCCAACTCGAGAGACGGGGGGGACGCGAAAGCTTTTTGTTTTCTGTCGAGTTGTGCTTTCGTTTTATTAAAATCGGCGAGACAGCCAAGAATGCCGGAGCCCGCTGGCGTCGAGAGTTGGCGAAAACGTTGGCGAGCGAGCGTTTATGCATTTGTTTAACGGGATCAAAGCTTGTTTTTACGAGGAATTTAAGAATTTGCGGTATTATAAATGATGATCGCGAAGAGCAAGCCAACGTTATAGTACAGCATGGCTTGTATAAACCATACAAAGTTCAATTGTAATTTTGATAAAAATATAAATATAATATAATTAGATTAATAGGTGCTGTAAAACTGTACATTAATATATACATTGTTACGAATATCCGAAACTAGAATTTGAAAGTCTAGTTGGGAATGTGTGTTTGTGGACCGAAACGCATTTATTACAATTCAATACATAAGAATATAATAATACTTATTTAACTAATGGCATAAAATTATAAATTTGCATTTGCTGAGTCGAGAAAAAATAAGTTCTAGTATTCAGAACGTTAACCATTAGCACTAATAAAGTGCACAATATATGATCAAGAATATGTACAATAAATTTTAGTATGTCATATTTACGAGCTTAATTTAGTAATCTAAAGACAATAGTGCGATTACCATATACAATAAAATTCATACGACATAGACCTACAACTGGAAATCTTCTTCACAGTATAGTATAGCACGCTATATTGATACAGTTAATTATATATATGTATTTACTATTGCATAGCAAAAGTCTAAGATTATTGTATAAAATTAGACAAGGAGCAGAGCTCCGGGTGAGGTTCGCTCTAGAGTCGTAAACGAAAGCAACTCTCCGCAAGATGATCGGACATCTGCTTACCGGAAACGATCGAAATGGCGAGGGTTCTCCCGGGGCCCGGACTCCTATCTTTTTACGCGGTGAGTAGCGCATGCGGCGCGTAAATCCGTCGGACGTCGTAAACAGCGCGAACCGAGGGGCGGTACGCAAGTCCCTCCGTCGCTCCTCTGGGATCGTAAATCGAGGGCCCGGCGTATTATCGGCCGAATCGCATCCGTATTACCGACGCGTCGCAAAATCCCCAAGCCGAAGTTACTCTCTTGAGCGCAAGACACGACCGCGCCCGCGCCGCCCGTCCATCCCGGAGTCGATGATTTGCTTTGTTTGCCAGTATTTGCAATAATTGACGAGTCGAACGGATTTTTATAGGAGTGTGTAAATAAGCAGCGCTACCGAAGCGTCGCGAGCAAATTAATAATGCCCCGAGGTCGTCGACGAGTGCAGAGCGCGATTTCGAAAAGGGTATGAATCGTTCGACGTTCCCAAGGTGTCTGGTCACCAATTTTGCTTTCGTCCAAGCTTAGACGCTACCTCCTAAACTTCCGCATATTTGAGTACAAGATATTTAAGATCTGTGAAATACAGCTGTGCTGTAGTTGTTAGGAAAAATCCAGACGGTATATAAAACGGTGAAAAGTTAACTGCTGTGACAGGATTTTTCTTTGGCCACCGCTCATAAAATGACCCTTCTTCGGGAGAGTCGATCTATTTGAATAAATCACTCGAAATTATGCGCATAACATGATATGAATAATAAAACAAGGAATTCAAAGAATTATCCGAGCAAAAATTGGCTTAAATATTAAAAAAGTTTTAAATCTGTAATTATTTCAGTTATTCTAAGTAACATGATTTACTATGCAGTATTCTTTGAATAATCAATTTTTCCCTATATTTAAATCAATGTAACGCAAAAAACAAGAACATAATTTATCATTTTCGATTTTTGACATATCTATAATAATTATATGAATTTTCTATAGTTATTATAAAATTGGATAATGTAAATGCTTAAAATAAAATATTGTGGCTTAAACTATAACCAAAGGAATTAAAGAACTCAAATGTCTACTAGTATATATATCATTAGGCCTGATAAAATCTTGTCAGTAACTACTTATTGAAATTTCTGAATCTACGGAAGTTAAATCGTAAAATGATTCATTGTCAGATAAATTGTAACATTTGCATTTATTAATTCTTATTTGCTATTCTTAATATTCCATTGACGTTGCATATATTCTCATAGTTGAAAGTTTATGTATTTAACTTTACTATAATGGATTCTTTCTACTATACGAGTATCGAGCTAGAATAATAGTTTATCCTGTGAAGAAAGAGAGTTTAAAACATAAATTAATTTCATTCATTATCATCTATATATTAACATATGTTATCCCAATGAATTTGTATTACAAAAGTAGAGAAGTTGAAATTAAACCGTTCATAAATTATGTTTCAATGCACCTATTTTAAAGGAGCTTATATAAACTACATTTCTACCTTGATAACAACAATCAGTAGTTATACTTTAGATTTGGTCAGGCTCGATACTCTGCTATACATATACATATATGTTGGATTTATTTACTATCAAAATGGACTATTCTTACTACGAGTATTTTGGTAAAACAATCCCTTATATTTAATATTATATTTTCATGGAATCGTTCGAAAAATGTCAGAATAGGAGTTTCTATTACCTTTAATATCTAAACTACTAGCACTTTCACGGTTTAAACCGCTAAAATATATCGCCTTCACCAAGTCAGTATTCGATAGCTTCAAGTGTAAGTATTCTTTCGTTAACCTCGAGTCAATGTTAAAATTATTCTTGCCAGCTCTTTTTCTGGCAACCGCGCGCACGGTATATATATATATAAAGCTGCTCACGTTCCATCGGGGCGCGAAACTGTAAATGAGCGTTAAATATTCCGGAAGCCGCGCGCGCGAGCTCGAAACTTTTCACCTCTTCTCTGGATCTTTTCTTTTCCATCGCACTTTCTTCCATTGCTCCCTCCATACACTGTTCTTTTGCGCAAAGTTGTAAGGAAAAAACCTGGCAAGAGAGAGAGAGAGAGAGAGAGAGAGAGAGAGAGAAAGTGAGTGAGTGACTGTGTAAGTGAGTGAGCAAGCAGGGTGTGCGAGCAGTCAGCTAAAAACACGATTTTCATTTGCTCGACTAGACCGCGGCGAAGAGAAAATTAAATTAATCTACGAAATTGAAACTGGTAAGGCGAAATTTAATTCTTCGTCAGCCTTTTCTCGCTAAGTCCGGTCTCCGTAGTCCCCTCGCCCACCCATTTATCGTAACTGTCATTATATTTTTTCATCTCGAGCGCGGGGGGTACTGCACCCGACCGCACGGGAAAAAGTGCTCGTTCCGGCCTTAGGCACGGACGCGCACACGCGCACGTGTCTCGTGTAGCAGTTAAAAAATTAAATGCACCCCGTGCGTAGAGCACGCGATATTATTACATTTATAAACGCTGCGCGCTGGCGTCACCTTCTTCTTTGTTAGAACTCCATTAAAACGGAGGTCCGAGGGACGCTCTGTATACCATTTCTACTTTTATAAACGCAGTAGTAGCAGTAGTAGTAGTAGTACTAGTACCATTTCTTCGGACCGACGTGCATTAGGTCGTACAAATTAAATGAAGGAGTCGTAAGCTAAAAGAAAGTAAAGAAAGTTTGTAGGAATATTGAGAATGAGAAGAAGAGAGGTAGGGAGGTCCAATTGTGCAGTTCTACTATATATATACATAGAGAGAAAGAGAGAGAGAGAGAAATAGAAAGAGAAATGAGTACATCTCCCGGTTGGCTGATGAAAAAGAAATGCTTAGCGAGCAGGAGTAGATATAGGAAGAAAGCAATGCGGATAGCGGAGCGAGCGGAAGAAAGAGAAAGACATTCTAGGACTTTTAATAATGCGATTAACGCTTGAGGCGATTATAGGAAAGAGGGGAATAGCAATGGTCCTGTTCTTTCCGCTTTTTACGCCAAGATAATATAAATAAAAATATGAAAGTTCAGAAAAGAATAAAGAAGCAAAAGGAAAAGAGAGACACAAAAAGTGTATTTTAAGATCAAGAGAACTGGAAAAATTAAGTAATCCAGATGTTGACTTTTTCGACAGGTTTTTTTCTTTCTGCTTTCTTATTTAGCTTTTCACGTAGGGTGAAATAATTCACGTTAACTTTGAATGGGAAATGTGAAAGAATAAAGCAGTTCAATAGCTGGTTTTTAAACATTCGTCTTACGAGTACTATATATCAATATTCTCTGAGGAGTACTTAAAATTGTTGCATTAAAATAAATAACCAAAACCAATGGCATACCTGCGTTTCTAATATAAACCAATGGCATTTAATACATTATCGAAAGTTTTCGGACAAGAAGATAACGATTACGTGCATAATAAATTGAAAATGAATCTTTTATATATATATATATATATATATTTATATATTTATTTATTTATTTATTTATCATTGAAATTTACATATTAATTAAATTTAAATTTATACATTTACAGATAATCAAATAATTATGTACATTGTTTTAAAATATTACGCTTGAACGAACATTATGTAGTTCGCAAAAAATTTTCCGGCACTCTGCCAGAATTTACTTTCCGCGAATAGAATCGGAATTGAAGACTTCGCGTCTATTGAGTGCCTAATACGCCCGAAAAGTGTTTCATTAAAAAAAAATAATTAATCGTCCCGAGAGCGCGAGATTTACGCCCTCCGGATTAAATCTCTCCTTGCCATCGCCCCTTTGCGACGGATTCTCACCCCTCGTTCTCAAAGCCCCGCGATGGTTTCTCTCCGCGCTCTATCGCCGAATTTCGGCAAGCTTCCAAGCGGCTCCCTACGCGCGACAGTGCAATTCCCGAAGAAGGTGGAGGAAAGTGAAACGGGAGGCGACGGGAGATAGCGAGAGAGAGAGAGAGAGAGAAAGACAGAGAGAGAGAGAGAGAGAGAGAGAGGGAGATCGAGCGAGTGGGGAGGGAGGGAGAAAAAAGAAAATAAGCCATAGCGGCGCGGAGCCAGCGGGAAGCGGAAGGGTTGTGCAAGGTAAGAGCGAGAGCAAGGAGAGAGAGAGAGAGAGAGAGAGGGCGAGAGGAGTAGCAAGGCACTCCGACAGGGTTCCAGGGCACCAGAAGGCACAATCTGTTAGAAGTCCACAAATAACTCAGCTTCTTTTACACCTCTTTGTTTCGATCCTTCTTCCCGTGCCTCTGCTTTTCGCGCCTTCCTTTCTCGCCTGCGATTACCGGGGCGTCCGGTCGATCCTGACTAGTTTCTAGTCGCCGCATCTTCCACACACACCTCTCAGCAGCTCAGCAAGCTTTAAATGTATAGAGTGAATATATATAAGAGATATACGCCTCCCGCGAATTGCCAAACATTCTTCATCGAATTTAATCTCGTTGATTTACGTGACCCGAAAGAGCGACTGAGCGCCGGCGCGTCGCGCCGCCGAGAGGGATCGTCGAGCTGTGGAACCGGCAGGGGCGGGGGCGAGAGAATGTGCCGGGAATGGCGCGGCGCCTACCCCGTGCTGGGCTTCCGAATATTTGAAGAAGGCCCAAGGGGAGGGGGGATGGCAAGCGAGAGAGAAATTGTCTGCCAATATTTTCAGCGCTCGAGTCAAACAATATTGTATAGCGAAAGGGAGATGGAGAGGAAGGGAAAAAGAGAGTGGGAGAGAGAGAGAGGGAGAGAGAGAGGAGAGGAGGAGAGAGATATGGAGAGAGAGAGGGAAGAGAGAGAGGGAGAGAGAGAGAAGAGAGGAGAGAGAGAGAGGGAGGAGAGAGAGAGGGAGAGTGCCGCTCGATCTCGGGGGTCTGTAGGCGTCTCTTCGTATCATCGAGGGCTCTCTACTCTCGTTTTTTCTCTCTCTCTGTTCTCTCTCTTTCTCATCCTCTCTTCTCTCTCTCTCGATCGCGCTGTCCCCAGAGCGAATGATGTTTACTATGTCCTCACTGTATCTATACATTCAGTGCGACTGAACTTCGTAGTACGATGGGTGAACTGCCATTTGCGGTCTATTGGTGACTGCCTTGGCTCGTATGCGCTGAAATCATTGTTTGCCTTTTCGACTCCCCGATGTTGACGATCGTTTTTCCATATATGCATGTATATTACAAGCTTAAATTGC
Organism: Sycobia sp. Sy_11; assembly: GCA_018907035.1. NCBI lineage: Eukaryota > Metazoa > Arthropoda > Insecta > Hymenoptera > Epichrysomallidae > Sycobia > Sycobia sp. Sy_11. The sequence continues at coordinate 204,037 of JACCIC010000022.1, read as the reverse complement.
ACCGATTACATTCTCAGTTGCTTCATATTAACGCGCTGCGTTTTGATTGGGTATTGAGAAAAGTACGCGAAATTCCGTTTTGTCGATGTACAGATTGCTTATACATGCACATGTGCATACACACACACACACACACACGCGCGCGCGCGCGCGCGCGTAAAAGAGATTGTTTCGGAAATGAATGATCCCTCGTCTCGTTTATATTATATCATTTTATATCATTAGTTTACAAGCTAAAAGTTAGCTCTAATTTTTCATACGGATTTAATAGATAATAAATTATCAATTGTAATTATGTTAAATTTTGTGAACTAAATTCATAAATATTTCAACCGGACTTGCGGGCTTTATACAATAATCTACTATACTAATATGATTACTGACTGTCCTCGTTCATAATCACCCCCGTAGAATATGGACTACTGAAAATATTACTAAAATCGGCCTATAATGGATTCGATTGCTTTTATATTGTTAAAGCATTAATATGAAGCTTGCATTAAATGAAAAATTTTCATTAAAGCGAGGTGAAAATTTTTCAGCGAAGTCTACAAAGTAGATGTAAACAATGGGTATTTATACCTGTAATCTGATTTATGACTTGGAAATGAGTTTATTGAATTTTGTTTTGAATGTAGGTTTTAATTATTTTACGGAGGAGAGAGGTACTTACAAAGCAGTACAAATATTATTCTACTTATTTAATGAAGAAGAAAATAATATAAGATATAGAGTAATTCAGAATCGTAAAGTATTTCAAAGGACTCGTAAACCCGCTTTCTACTTTAATTTTGTAATTAAAAATTTTATCTGAAATGTTATCTGAAAACAATATTTCAAAATTTTAAATGAGAAGCTCTAGTCAAAAATCTTGTTTAAATAAATGTTTAAAAATCCAGTCAAATTAGGATCAAAACTATCATATAACGGGGATTTACAGAATTTTCTTTTGTCGAGAAACATTGGTGTACGGGGGAATGCGCAGACTCCGCGTATAGCGCACTTGCCACTCACGCAACTGGAACAACAATTGCCTCGCTCAGTATATAACACCGATGCGATGGCCGTGAGTCTAGTTGTATGTAAGTGTACAATCGACAACCGATGAGTTTAATATGAATTATGTATCGCGCGATTTATAATTCATTAAAAATGAGCACGATAAAATTTGACATGTTCAATAATTATAATAGTTAAATAATTGACTATTGTCATTACATTAATATGGGAATTACACGTGATTAAAATTGGTTATTTTTAGCAGGGATGTTCAATACCTGTATACGCGCAATACCTAAATATAGACTACTATTTGTATCGGTACTCAAAAAGTAGTTTTATTAAATGTCCGAGAAGGACCGTAAAAATCCTTTCATTTCACCAATCAAATAGCTAAAACAAATAATTAATAATAATTATTAATAATAATTAATAACAATGTGTGCATATCAGCCAGTTGCGTAAAATATTAGGACCGGGCTGTGCGGAATTTCCCCGTGTACGAACGACACGAGTGACCGAAGCGTCGGAAAGGCCCGAGCTGCTCGAGCGGTCTCGAGTTCAAACGAAAATCCCGACCCCCCGCGCAGCCTCCCAGCACACGCGCCGACGCTTTTGGGCAATGATTACGCGCGACAGGTCGAGAATGGCGTTGAGAATCGCACGTCGATCGAGCAGAATACCTGGGCCCCGCTCGTCGCGACGGAACGGGCCATCGATTGTTTTAGAGTCTCGGTGTGCAAGGGGGACTCTCGGTTATATAACGTGTCGGGGAACTTATTCGAACTTCCAGATTCGGTGTCAAACGGGATCGTTATATATAACGATATAACGAGTGGCAGCATCAAATTGGAAACAAGAAAACTCGTGCGCGGCTCGAAGTTTGGGAGGAAACTTTTTAATTTTATATATATATATATATATATATATATATATATATATATATGTATATATATATATATGTATATGTATATATATATATATAGTCACATTAACAACGAAAGTATAATGATACATCCTCAACTTTTATCCTTCTCGACTCTTTGAAACTTGGGCAATTGAATGCGGATTTAAATGAATCGGATTATATCGTTCGATCTTTTAATTGACTTTTTCAAGCATTTCGATAGCTGTTGAATTGACTGCTAATTCACCAGTTACAAAAACAATCTGGAAAATTTTTCATTTCTTTCATTTATTAATTTTATGAATAATAATAGAATTAACAAATTCCAAAAATATATTTTATCTACATTGATATATTAGATTATTTCAAGTATTTCAGAATTTCATCAAAAGTTAAAATCAGATAAACTTTATAGATCGCACACGGAATACAATGGTTTTATTTTTAAAATCGAAATTCGGTGCAGATGCAGCTATATATTTTGAAATGATAACAATATCTTGAACAAAGGTTCGTCTACTGTTTATTCTAATCTCTATGGTAATAGATCAGCAAAAACTTGGTGTAAAAAAATTAAGAATAAAGAAATGAACGGACTTGACTATAAATCTTTCTTTTCGGAGTCGTTTTCAGTTGAATCTTCTACTGATTCTATAATTCTGAAATTTTAACACGGCACTAAAAGACTCGTACCTTAAAGAGATTGCAAAATTAAATGAAAGCGATGAAAGCGACTCGATTCCAGTTCCAAAGTAAGCCGGAAGCTACGCAAATATTGTTGAATTTATAAAATGGTACCTATAGAGCTCATCTTATATTTTGAACTACAAATCTTGTCAGCCTTGTACTCCGCAATAAAGTAACAAATTTCGATATTTCCTTAAGAAATGTTGGACTCGAATTAAATGTTTAAGATCTACTATTATCTGTCGCTATTAAATTTTAAGTTGACGCGCGGACAGTTGGGCCATTGATGTTCAAAAAGCGATATAGTATTTTGATTTTAATTGGAAAAACTTTCAATCGTTTCGAACGAGGACCGTTAATATCGTAGCCAGCTATCCTGCAATAAAAATCGCATTTAAAAAGCATTTCTGGATGCTCGCCTCTTCGCAGTGCTCTATTATTACATGGAAAAACATATGTAAAAATGAGTAAACTTTTCTATGCACCATCCACTCGTCGTTAAAATTTTCCGTTACAGGTGCATTCAATCTGCTAGAAACTGTTATTCCAATCGTACAATCAAGTTATTTTAATAACCGCATTCGAATACGTTTATCCACGTAGCCATCTTATGAAACGTATAAAAATTCCGCTTCCTTTCAGAAGCTAATATTGTACTTTTCGCTACCCTCCGAATTAGATGTAAAAATTGTATATATCTTTGTAAACGGAAGAAAAGCTTGAAAGGGAGACATAGAGAGATACGGGGAGGAGGTCATTGAGTTCGACATAGAAAATCTTAAACGGATTTTCTCGGGGAGGTATTCTAATATCTTCAAGAAATTCGCAAGGATACTGTATGCACAGTATGTATTTAGACGCTGGCTTTACGCAGCGCGAGGAATTTCGAAAATTCAAATTATCGTATGTCACCCACTTGAAAATCCATGGGAAAGCTGTCTTATACATTTCTATGCTAACGCTCGTAGATCTTTAGGTCATTTTATTCGAATGTATTAATCATTTCCAAATTATAATCATGCTATTATTACAAAGAAGTAAGATGAGATTATGCTTGTCGTAAATTTTCTATTCATATTTAGAAAAAAATATTTCCAATATTACCACAGCAATTTAAAAGCGTAACCGAACGATTAAAACCCCTAAAATACCCTCGAACACTTCGAGATCACCAGTGAATTTAATAGCAGCACAGTATTCAATATTATGTTTTACGTACAACATAGATATCATAGTTTCAGTGTGAAAAAAAAAGTTTTTTTTTTCTGTTGAAAACAAAGACATTTGTCATTGTATAAGTCCTACATTCAAGTATAATAATTTTCAACTCCCGTTCATCGGTATGGCTTCCCTCGTATGCCTTGCAAAAACCAGATGTGTGATCTGCCGGGCGACAGGTCCGAAGGAAAAATTCGTCAGCACTCTTGAACCTTGTTTTTACCACCAATCACAAAATAATGTTTGGCTTGACCGGTTTATTGGAGAATCCGTATGTGTATCTCTTCATTGTTGCCCTGCGCGAAAGAGATAAGCGATCTGCCGCCGGTCAACGCCTACGCCCTACGATATGCCGAACCATTTGATACTCGTATATAAAATAGGAAAAAATGCCGGGGAACCAACCGATCGATGTTTCAGCGTCCGGCTGTATATATATATATATATATATATATATATATATATATATAATTCTTTTATAAACGACAGCGGCAAGAGCAGTTTTTTCTTCTTTTTTTTGCCATATCTCCCTGGAGCATCGGCAAACTTGCGCACTGATTTATAATAAGTTGGCCATTGATTATTGGTTCTCTTTCGCTTTGCTTCCTTCATCCGCTATCTATTGTAGACTCCTCTCTGTCTGTTTGCCACCCCCCTCTCTCATTTCTCGCTTCTCTCTAGGCTCTCGCATCTCTTTTGTCGATTTATTTCTTTTATATGCATATTCTGTAATCTCCTTTCTTTTGTTCACGATGTTATTTTGCTCGCTGATAATAATTTCAAGGGTGCAGAGATTTGACGACGCGCCAGGAAGTATGGAAAATTAATCGAATATTCTCGCTTTGTTCAGAATTAATTTTTAGCCAACTCGGCTTTCCAGAAAGACGATGTTGGATATTATTGGATGCTTGAAATATGGATATTTTTAGAGTCATTTATTAGTTTCCTTTTTTTTCCTTTCATTCATTCTAAAGTTCAGTTATCATTCATTAAAATATCGGTATAAATTTTTTGATATTTATGTTCTCTAACAGGAATTGTATACTATAGTAATTGGAATAATAACGGAATAAAAATTAATTAGATAATTTAATAGTTTATAAAGAAATTTAAATGAAGCACTTTCTAAAAACTAATCTACGCATATTTAAGGTTACAGTAGAATTGATCTTACAAATAGTTCATGAAAATTTATTTCATTAAACTTCTTATTAAATGCAGAACTTTATTCTTCATTTGAAGGACATGTAGATCCTAACGATATTAGATAATCCATAAAGTAAATACTTGCAGAACTATTAGCTTAGCTTAATTATATATCTACTACAAATTCACTAATATCACTTGAATTAAGAATTAAACTCTTTTTGATTGATTTTTTCTTAATTAATTAATTTTTTTCTCTCTCTCTCTCTCTCTCTCTCTCTCCCTCTATATATATATATATATATATATATATATATATATATATATATATATATATACGAAAACATATCACTGCTTCGGATGTACTCTTGATTATTTTTTCTTTTATTGTAGAAAGAGAGTAATTATAAAACAAATTAAGTGTTTAAAAATCGTTAAAAATAATATTTAATTCTGTTTACAATCGAATTTAGTGAAATCATGCGAATTTAATAATAATTTATTCTATTACCTTTGCAGAAAAGATATTACAGCAGGCGCGATTCAGTTCGTTGCAAATTAATTGCAAAATTGGAATAAGACACAGTATAACCTCGTCTTTGATGAATTAATTCGTTCGCTTCAGTGGCAATGTAGGGTGGAGGTCTCATTTAATAATAATAATTGGAGAAAGAAAATGTGAAAAGAATCCATTCGTTGTTATTCGACAAACTCTCTGTAATTCCTTCCAATCCGTAATTAAAGTACGTACACGAATGGCTTTTACATTAGTAAAATTATTTGTGTATTATTCTTTAATGTTAATTAAATGTCTCAATATCGACGTTGCTATAGGCACGCGTAATGCAAACGGTATTATTAAAAGATTTATCATTCCTGTTATTAACTAACGCAACGAGATGATAAAATGTTATAATTCCTTTGAGTAATCCTTCCATTCGGAATCCTTTCAAGTGTTCTTCTCAAAGGGCCCCTGTTCCCATTTGTACCACGAGTTTGTTTGCAAAAGAAAACTATTTTTTAAATTAGTATAGTTCAGGGGAGTATTCATTAGTCGAAACCGTTTGTTCGACGAATAGCGATACTTCGCAGCAGTTTTTTGAATTATATAAAATCTCCTTGTGGAGGAATTTTGATTTCTTTATGAAATATATATTTGTATAAATAATTTTGAAAATGTTATTTATTACGCGTGTACCTAATGTATCTTCCCAAAATACTGTCTAAAATAAAATATATGTAATAAAGTAGTTCACTATATATATATTTCAGTATCTATTTTTTCGGGTTAACAAAATACGATAAATATTATATTTGCATTGATTTGTTTTAAATTTTGTGGATTATTTGAATAAATATGCAATAAAATATTAAACAAAATCCAAAAGCTTTTAGATTTTCAGACAACGCTGTGATACTATTTCCGTTTACAATGTGAAATGAAAACATTTTAAAATGACTTAAATATAAATCATACGTACATTTCTATTTGAATACGTTAAATTTTTTGTAAAAATTCGATTTAACACATTTCGGTTCAAGTAGCTCGCATAGCTCTAGAATTTGATCTTTGAAATATTATGTACTGGATTTACAGTGACGTGGGCATTTTCATATATTTTCTAGTCCAGAAAATGATAAAAGAAAAATGAGAAGTAGATCGAGCGGAAGGAAATTTGATAACGAAATACTCCTCCTATATTATACTTGACCTTGTGAAATTTTCGAGTCGCAGCATGAGAAATACTAACAATTCACCTCAAATACAAGCACTCCCATAATCGGATAATATAATATCAGTCGATGATTCAGTACATCATCGAATCTCGATCGCGATATCGATAACGACGGCGATGAAATTTCCGCCCCTCCCCTGTCGTATAACGGAAAATTATTGTTTTCGATCGTCTCCGACCCACGGGCTTTCTCGATACTTTCGCTCAGCAGGTCCATAAAAAGCACGTCGACGAGATTCCTTCCGGGCCGATCGTAAATCCACGACCCCGCGGCGCCACCCATAAATCCATCCGGGGCAAGCGTCCCTCGCGCTCGCGCGCCGATCGGAACTTTGTTGGGGGGTGGGGTGGGGGGAGGGAAGCGGAGGGAGCGGTTGTCCGGCGACAAGAGGAGGCGATAAGGTCGATTGAATCGGTGCGTATGAATATCGATATTCCGCGCGATAAGTAGCGCCGCTCCGGCCCTCCGAGGCGAACTAGCGCCGCTCGAGCGTGAAAGGGATAGAGCGGCGTCGCTCGTGCCGCGTTCACGAGGGATCGGACGATTCGTAATTTAGCCAGCAGCACAGCGAGAGATGCGCCGACGGGAAAAAGGTGTTAGAGGTATTGCCCGTAAAGCGCCTCCTTGTACTTTCTACAAAAAGCCGTCTGCTTTACGTCAGCGCTTAAAATCACAGACGCGCGTGTTTCTCCGCCGGAACATTATGATTAATACTACTGTTCTTCGTGAGCAATTGGCTTGGTAGCTAGCTTCTGCCGATTTTCAAAAATGATCGTAAACTGCGCTGGTCGTCGTGCGCAGCATCAATATGTAAAAATATCTGGTAGGGCACTCGACTTCAGTCAGGTATACGGCGCGAGCCGATGCCGGCCGCGGGCTCATCGATTTCGGCGCGATGCGCGTTCCGCCGGTGCTTCGGGCTGCCGCCCCGAACGCGGACACGTTGACGCGCGCAAACGCGCCGGCATACTCACACACGGTGATGCATCTACGAAGGGAGGGGGGGGCGTGGTACAAAAGTGAGCGCCACGGGGGCGCCCCGCGCGCGAGGACTCTGGCCAGCGGCCAACTCGTTTTGGCATTCATAGCGGCGCGGACGGGGCGCGCGCCTTCCGCCTTCCTTCTCCCTCTTCCCTCCCTCCTCAGCGAGAACGTACAATAATGTAGGCGCAGGAGCTGCTCCACCGCGCCCTTGGCTTAATCTCTTTCTTGCTTTCGTTCTTTCTTGCCTTTTTTTCCTCCTCTCTTCGTCTTGCTTTCACTTCGCTTTCGGGGCAACCACCGCGCCCTCGTCTCTCGCACACGTGCGCGACGGTTCGTGCCGTACGAATCGTGGATGAATGGGGGGGGGGTGAGGGGAGGGATGGGAGAAATAAATTGATTGAATATGTATTTGGACGCGAATGGGGACTTTCGATTCATTTGGCGACGTTTTATCTTCTTTTATGCGGAGACCTTTGCGAAGTACGAAAATAGAGGGAATGTTGACCGAGCGATATTGAGCTCTTTCGCCACGTATATGCCTGGCAGATATGCCGATGATTGGAAAATAAAAAAATCATACCTTCGAGCACTTATCTTTCTATACGCGGATCGAGTATGGTGATTCGTGTTTGACTAGAAAAATCCACGGCCCGATATTTTCAGAAATTCAGGAAGAATTCAACAGTACCGAAGCTACGCTTCAGTTTAACCAATTTGTTCCCGATCATATTGAGGTTAAAGTCCTTCTGACTTGCATTTCAGCTTTCAAGCAGAAGTTTCAAGGATCATTCTAATGTAAATTTCCCTTGAGCTTTTCGAAAGCACAACAAAACTTTCAGTAAGAATACAATCGAAGCTTTTGAATAAGCGAAAGATTACGGCAAGGTCACGGGGAACACGAATACGAGATATTTTAAGATTACTTACATAAAGATTTTGTATAAAATGATTTTTTGAGATTTTATTAGAAGTTTCGGTGATTATTTCATGATTTGAGAACTTTTCTAAAAGATCGTTGTTAGCTTCCAAGAAAGCCTTCTGACGGTATTTTTTCCCGAGACATTTTGATCTTTCTGGAAATTTTTCATGTAGAATTATTGGAAGGTTTAGTAAGAGTCTGTTATAAGCTTTTATAAGCTTTACATAAAAATAATAGAAATCTATCGATGTTTCTATTATTTCGATTATTTAAAGTAATTTTTATCGTAAGCGTAGTATCAAGTCTTATTGGAGTATCATTCAACTGTTTCAATCTGATAATTTTTTTATTGCAGTGATTTGTAAAATAAACCAAGGTTATAATGCAATTTCAGCTAAATATCAGAACTAGGCGATCAAAACGGAAAACTTGTAGCAAATAATTCGTTAAATTATATTAATATAAAAAGTTGAAGGGCCTCCTAGAAATTAATTCGAAAACTTTAATCGTCCCAGGCCCATAATTTGCCATAAATTATTCGTTGAGAAAAAAAATTCGACTCTCAAGGTATTGGTATTCGAGAAGATACCTAAAACGAGAGTTTTAGAATTGTACCATTGCCTAATTTTTCATAATTTACAATACAAACTCAAAGATAGCATTCCGTCTCTCGAAGAAATGATAAAATATAAATTTATGAAAATCCGACTACTTGCATGGCTTTGCATTTATATTTTCTAACAATTCCAACTAAAAATATTTTACCGTTCCATTGGTTCCGTAGAAAATTTTACGGCAAGTCAACGTTCACGGAAATTAGCTTGTCGTTTCGTTTTCTTCGGATTCAACAGAGCAGAAAATTATTTTATTAGAGGGAACGATCGCTGATAATACTCGGTAGGTTATGCCACAGGTTTCAACTTAATTATTATTGACGATTTTTCAATCCCTAAAAACGTTGTGAAAAAAAATTTCTTTACATTTGAAAATAGGTATCTTGTAGAATTTAACGAACGGCAAATTGCTTACGTGATTGTATTTTTCTATAATTAGATTTTTTTATTGTTTAACTCTCCTAAAAGCCAGCTTCGCATAGCGTTCTTTTGAGAAGCAATAGAATTGTACTATTTTTTATACTGGCAATCCACTGACGATTATTAGCGAGTTATGGGCCTCATAAAATTAAAATGAATAAAAATTGGTATGCTAAGATCAGGCAGGTGATGAAATTTGAAAAACATAAAATTTTACTATCAATGAATATTTTTAAATAATAATTTTTCATAATTTCATCGTAAACTATATAATTACAGCTTAATATAATATAATTATCTTTTTTCTTGCAGGTGAGTTCCAAAAACGATGAATTTTCTGAAATCCATTCTCTCGTAAGTTTTTCAATTATCCCTATTATAATGCTCAAAATGTATATATTATTTTTACCAGTAGAATTGATTATAGTTAATAAAGGCGAAATTAATATAGGCGACCAACTTATTATCGACACCAATCTTATCCGTTATTTCATAAATTTGAATAAAAAACGAAAACGCTAACAAATTAAATAGCTTGATTGTTTTGCTGAATTTTTTCTATGCATTTACTAGCTATGTATCGAGGCCACACGTTGCATTATGCATAATTAACAAGCAAGTACTGCATTTGTCAGAATGTCTAAATTTTCGATATACTACAGACGAGTTTTCGCGTTAAAATTTTTCCGGACACGTCCGGCCATTTCCTAGAGCCTTCCTCGTATCTCGGAGATTCGAATAGAACCGCGTTGGAGCCGTGCGCGTGTCCAAGCGCGACATCGCGACGCGCCATCGAAACGTTTAAGAACGAGGGCGCGCGCACCGTCGCCGCGGGACGAGCCGAGAGGCCGGACGGGCGATCGATCGAAATTTCAATTATACGAGGTCTATATATATATATATATATATATATAGGGCGCGTCGCGTCGCCGACCGCGCGAACAGAGAGCGCGTATCGCACGAGCATCGGGGATCGGGGCGCGAACACGGCGCGCTCCTCGTTCGTCTCTTTCTACTGCTGCGCTTCCTCCTCCCCGTCCCCCCTCCCGATCACCGCCGCCCCGAGGCCTTTCATTCGGAAAATTCCCATTTGGCCCGTCCCTCGCTTCCCCGCGACCACCTTCGCCCGGGCTGTGTGGGAGGGAGGGGGGGGGGGGAGAACTGCATAAAGCGCGCGTAATCCCGCGCGCCTTCCTCGATCCTTACGGCCCGCCGTTACGCGCGACGTCGTCGTCGCGTACACGTACATTGTGCGCCATACGCGTTGCCCGGTGGGATATACGACGCGACGCCCTCGCGCAGGCAGCCGACCCTCGCATATTTCATACTCTCTCGGCGGTGGCGGCGGCGCGCAACTCTCCTCCGCGACGCTGGATTATAATTTCCTCTTCGCCTGACTTCGAGCGACTTTTTAAACTCGCCCCGTGCGCCTGCTCTCTTTCGCTCTCTCTCTCTCTCTCGCCGTCTTTTCGAGCGATTAGCTCCGTTGAAGTTGAACTCGAGATAATTATGCGGGAAAATCTTGTGCGTTCTTCTATCCTCCTCTCTTTCTCTTTGGTATAGTCCAATTTCGCTGCGCGCCAATTTCGAATCTTTTTGCGAGTATTGCATATTTGCCTAAAAATTATATAGTTTATAGATTTATGAAAAAACATTGGAAGAATAATAATAAACTATATTTCTCGGCTTACACGACAGGCTGATTTTAGAATTCGAGGTCCTAGCGAATTCGGAAATAAATCAAAGCATGTTCCTTTATTGTTAATGTGCGTTAGATAGAGAGAGGGCGAGAGAGAGGGCGAGAGAGAGAGAGAGAGAGAGAGAGAGAGGGAGAGAAAGAGAGAAGGAGGTGAAGTAGTGGGGGTTGAAAAGCATTAAAAGTCCAGGATAAAAAGCGCACTCTCAGCACTTTTACGTGGGCGCACATAAACGTTTTAAAACATGGCTCGCGAGTTATGGTCTCCGGGGAGCAGCGCTGCACCGCGACGGCATGGCATCAGAAGTGCGAGGCGAGCTCGGGCACGAGGCACGGGCGATAATTTTTCAAAAGATTTATACACACACACACACACACACACACACATATATATATATATATATATATATACATACATATATATATATATATACTCAGAATTTATTTCGGCGGGCAATGTCAAAATTTATTACACGTAGCCTCTCGACGCGCCCCGCTTTCTCTCGTCCTTCCCCGCATTTATTATTACATATACTTATATATCGCGCCACGACGTAACTATAAATATGTGTGTATGGGCGTGCGTATGCGTGCGTGCGCGTATCCGAGGTGGTCCGCGCATCGGATTTTCGCGAGTCTCTTCCGAGGCGCGTATCGGGCAAACGCCTGGCAGGCAAGGCTCTCTACAAAAGGAGGAATAGAAGCGACGATTCCATTTTGCGATATGCAGATTTCCCTCGAATGCCTCTCGAGGGGGAGGGGCGCTCGCTCGCCCCGCGGCGTTCTCCCTCCTCTTTTCGCCTTTTTTTCCTTGCACGCGAAAGCGCACGGGCTTTGCGCAACGGGCGCTTTGCCCTGGCTTCCGAGCGTTCGCTCGGATACCGCGTCTCGCACCGCTCTTTGCAATAACGGGCGCGCCGGGCGCCTCTTCGCTTGTATAGCCTTGCGGTCTTTTTCCTCGGTCCTCCTTTCGCTTCCCCGTCTTCGTCCTCGATCCCGCCCCCCTCCTCCTCCAACACTCTGTACGCTAAGAAAGATTTCCCGAGGCGGGGGAGGGGTTCTTACTCGCAGATGTATAAGGGAAGGATCGACGTACACCTCGTTTTCTCGAATGCTTATCTATGAGCGGATGGACGGGATTGGCGTGGGGGAGGAGGGTGGAGAGGAGTCTTTTTAGCCTCAGCTGCCACGCGAATACTTGGACGTTGCGGTCGAATCGCATTTTTTTCTTCTAGTTTTTACTCGTTACCGCACCTCTGCTCGATTCGCCCGCGAACTTTCTATATTGAAATTCATGGCGCGAGTCCATTATACGGAGCACTTCTTCGTTTTTTTTCTCCCTCCGCCCCACCCCCTTCGGTGCGTCGACATCCGATGCATTATTTCCCGTCGAGTTTTAAGATTTTCTATACCAACGAACATTGGAAAATGAACCTTTTATGCTTGCATTTATGTTTGAAAAGTAGACTAAGAATTTTCGTTACGGCTCTTTTACGTGAATTTTTTATGACGATGAATATAAAATATTCATTTGATATACGTTTAAGGGCTTACAAAAGAAAAAAATAAGTTACGATCCTTTAGCTTGGCGCGTCTCTGATGCTTGAAAAAAGTTAAAAATTAATTTCATATTTAACGTTATGATATATAGGAGTTTTCTCAATATTAATTACCGCACAGTTAATTAAGTTTATAATTAAAAATAAACATGCATATAGAAAAGTAACTTTTTCTTAATTACATTCTAAAAATCAGAATCGTAAAGACAGGTTTATGTTCGAAATTAATTACAGCCTTAATTCTAGCAGAGTATATTTCTGTTTACCAACTCGTTGTCGCCTAAGCACATTTATAATCAAAATTCTGAAAAGCAAGATCCGATCGGAATTGGCTTCCCGCTGTTTGTTTGGTTAGAATATTATTATCATATTGCTGGCGGTGGGGAAACCGAAACTGCTCGAAAGAGCGTGGGAGAGGGGGTGGCTTGAAAAACACTTTCAATAAGTTACTGTGATTCGGTTAATTTCCTTTGCCGATCGTTTCAAGATTCGATACAGCAGTACGTCGTAGTGAGTAATTATACCTTGGACGTTTAACACGAACTCGTAGAGACGAATTCAATAGCAACGAGCTCAGTCTGAGAATTGTTTCGGTCACTTAAGAAAGCAAAGCACAATAACGAATTACAACGTGCTCATAGGTCCATGTAACGTTCGCGATTCAGATAAAATCCGCATTTCTCACTTTCTCACAGTGTTTTCGAGTCATCCATTTGTCCCTGCTTTGATATTTTCCCGTCTCCTATTCCTCCAGACACGCGCAATAAACGCGCGGCTCCCTTTCTCACCCTACCTTTACAATCATAATGAGGAGTGGAAACGAGAATAGAATCCGGCAAATTCGTCATACTTAGCAATGCAAAGCTCTCCCCGCTCCCGCGACTCCTCCAACTAGCATTAGATTCGGAAACTATAATGCCGCTGGATCATCGTCCCCCGCCAGCGTCTATTTTCCCCCGGACTCGTTGCGGGTTGCCGAGAGGTACGAGAGAGCGGGAGGGAGGAGAGACGGGCGGCAGGCGCGATGGCTTATAGCGCTTTCGTCGCAACCGACGCGTTCGTCTGCGAAAGCGCATTGCCGATGGTAATCCCCCGTCGTTTCCGCGGGAGGCGCGGAACGCGGCCGCAGAGCTCGAGGTCCTCGAATTATGCTTATATGTGCGTAGCTAAGCGGGCGATATTTTCCCCCGGCGTCGGCAAGAATAACACATGTAACGCGTGGGCACGGGCAGCCGCGACAAGACGCTTGCGTCCTTTGTTTATCCTTGCCGAAAATCCACACTTCCCTCGGCCCGAGTTTTCGTTAATAGTAGATTACGCAGCGAGGTGGTAAAGTAGGGAATGTAGGTCGCGAGAGCAGCTCGCGCAGACGCTGCATTATCGTCCACTTTGCCGAATTGGTGCGTTAATGTTTGTTTTTACGTCGCGCGTAAAAATCGAATATTTCAATCTCGTGTATTCGATGATAAAGTGAGTTTTTCTCTCCTGGGCATATGTTACCTTAACCAGCATCAGCTACGCTCTCATCGAGTGAATCGCTTTTGTAAATTATGTGCTTTACGTTTCCCGTGGGGAAAAAATTGTAAATTCGGGTCCGCAGTTAAATATCTCAGAATCAGTTCCAGGCCGTTTTGATAAAACCCAAATTTCTATATTTGTTTGTGGATGGGTTTTTGCTTTTTCTTTTCAGAAAATAATAATAATAATAATAATAATAATAATAATAATAATAATAATAATAATAATAATAATAATAATAATGATAATGATAATAATAATAATAATAATAATAATGATAATAATAATAATGATGATAATAATAATGATGAAAGCGTAGACAATCACTGTTCCATTTTCAAACTTAGTTCTCCGGAGTATTCTTTTCAGATCAATAACATTATAGTCATTTCGTGACCAGATTTAGAGAGTATGGTGGGCGAGAAAAAGCTAATTAGTCTGGTGAAATAGAACTATCTTCATTGGCAATTTGACACCGTTCTTCTTTTCTGTACTTTTTCTGTTTGACGATTCAAAATCCGACGTGGTGCTCAGTATCCTTCGTTTTGCCTTTCTAAAGTTAAACAATAACCAAAATTCAACGCATAACTCAAAATATGAAAGTTAAAGTCTTACCCACTGATGTTCTGATCGTCTTGGAGATCTTTGATCAACTTCTGTTCAACTTAACTAACTATACCATTTAGTCTGAAATCCATGTTCCATTTATTGGTGCAGTTGAATGTAATAAATTCTATTCGTTGCATTTATATAAATTCTAAGAGACATTGGAATCGTCGTAGCATTGTTGTTTTATGACTTATTTGTCACAGGATCCGCAGCATCCACTTTTAACAAAACTTTCTCTTTGTCCAATGTTTGTGTAACGCAGTGAATACAATACTTGCATATATTTTCCATTCTTGTATTATTTCGAGCAACTTGAATTTATAATTGACACAAAATCTTTTAGGAATATTAATGTTTTAGAGTCGAAATTGAACTTGTCAAATCATTATCTTTGTTGAACAATACTCGAATCTATAAATTGATTCGAAAATGAATTGGAATTTCTATATGTGTGTGTGTGTGTGTGTGTGTGTGTGTGTGTGTGTGTGTGTGTGTATAGATACATATACTATATATATATATATATATATATATATATATATATATATTGCAATGAATTATTATTGAATGAAAATGTGAAAATCTAATTTTATTTTGTATATATCAACTACTTCATTGCAAAAATAACTTCTGAACCGAACGTTCGATTCCTCTGAAATGTCGATGCCTGTCGTTGAAGCACAGCGCTTTCCAAAAATCGTATGAATATTTTATTGCCAATCCCATCCAAATATCGGGGCACGGACTTATTGGTCGATATTTCATAGAGACAATAATGCTTACGGTTAATACAGAATCATACGTTTCCAATATATGCCATCGACACTGTTAACGAGACTTATGGGTTGCCCTGGACGATGGTTATGCGCCTGACACGGGCCTGCGCAATAGCAGAACGAATTCGTTTCCATTCGCCTTTCTAAAAACGAGTGAAAAGAAGAGAATGCGGGTAGAGGTAAAGACGGGTAAAGAGAGTAAGGGAAAAAGAGAGACTGGAGAAATAGAAATAGTGCTATCAGATTGAAGAAAGAAAGAGAGAGAGAGAGAGAGAGAGAGAGAGAGAGAGGGAGAGACGACTACGCTAATAAACGAGCATTTGCGTGCGAACCGCTGTCGAGGCGGTCGTCGGACCATCTGCCTGCATACAGTGGTATACGCGCGGGTGGCGGCAGCGACAACGCGGTCACGCGAAGCTCACATAACTTGGGCAGTTACGCTATATATATATATATATATATATTCTCCTGACTTCCGTGCAACGATTCAGTCGTCCTTTAAAACCCTGTAGGGGGAGCGGTGGGAGGAGTTCGTTCAACCTCGCGTCGACGACTTCGTTTCGGCCGTCGTGTATATATATATATATATATATATATATATATATATATATATATATATATAGATAGATAGATAGATAGATAGATAGATAGATAGATAGATATATAATATTGTCGGCGGTGCGGACCGCGATGTGCCCGCCCGAATGGCTGAATTCGCATCGATCCCCTCCCGTCCCCTGCCCCAACATCCCATCCATTTTCCCCAGACATGCCTACAAGCCAATTACTGGGATTGTCGTTGCTTTTTTCTTTTATTACCGCGTGCTTTTTAAAAAAGTTACGTTTCTCGACACGTTGAGTTCGCAACTTTTCGACACGTCGCCGGCGGAGTAATAACAAATTTCTCGGAATCTAGATCGCAGGTGTAACTTAGGAACTACGTGTGAGTGGGTGAAGCCGAAAATCGAATATTTGTTTCTGCATCCGCACATGAAGTTTTTTTAATTAATTTCTTTTTCTGCATAAAAAATTTAGCCGAAAATTCAAATTTACGGACGTAATGATTATTTATCGAAATAATAAGTAGGAGCACGTGTACTAGTAGAATAAAACTATATCGCGTGATAATGCGCAACCACGTGAAGCTGAGCAAACAGTTTTGTGCTTCAAATTCCAATATCGCGTTCGAAAATAACGTAAAGAAAATTATATTGGAACGAGAAAAATAGATATACGTAAAATGTGGTCTATATTTTGAAATTCTATTCGACAAAAGAAACGGAATTATACTCAGAACTGAGGTCTTAACAGGACTTGTTTCGATTGTTAAAGATCGAGCTATAATTATAATCAAATGTTCTAGGGGAATTATGGAACAATCGAAGGGAATACAAAGGAGAATGGAAACTTATCTGAATTTCAAATTAACGATATTTATTGCCAATAAAGGGCAAGAGTAGCAATAGAACGTTAAATTAACATAAAATTACATATTCTGAATAAGAATCGGAAAAGCTGTTCTAAGAGCTGGGCTACTTCAGTCGACCAGAAAACCTTTACTTTTTCTTATTCAATCTTATAATTCGAAAATTTGCGTGAAATTATCACGTCTCTTTTGTCTCTTCCCAATCATTCTGTTATAAATCAGACGAGTTTACTATAAGCGATAAGTTTATTATACGAATTTCAACACTCAGATGCATATGTGATCCCAAGAAGTAGGATAAAAAAGTATTTGGCATTTCTTAAGATTTTTCTGTAGAAGCAACTATAGAAGTTGGAAGTTTTTGGCAGAAATTCTTAATATTCTATACTTAATTACTATATAAAACAAAATTCAATTTTATTCATGTAACAACCATCATATGATATAAATTGGCCGAAATTCAATGCAAAATGCAGATACAATCGTATCAATCCATGAAATTTTAACAAGTGATTCAAATTATTTTCTAATACGTATACAGTCGATACGAAAGTGGCATAAAATTTATCTCCGTATAAATAATGAGATGAAAAGGGAAAGTGAAAGGCAGCTCGAAATTTTCGTCGTCAAAACTTTCTGGTACGTATAATATCCGTGTCGTTTGGTCAAGCATACATATATAAACACATGCACATGCACACGCACACACGCACACACACACGCGCGCGCGCGCAGCACACATGCATCATTCGTGTACATGCATCATTCTCTTTTTGCTGCTGTAAAATCGCTTCTCGCTCTGTGTCTCGCATTCTGTCATTCTCTCGCTCTCTGTCTCTTTTCCTCTCCTCACGAGCAATCAATTTGATGAAACCATAAATTTCATAGATGTATGTATACATTTTGTGCGCTGCAGAGGCTGTTGGTGTTGTTGTTGTTATTTTTTTTTTGCGTACTTTTATCAAACAAAAGCGGAATGAACGCGGTGCGAACGAAAAAGTAAAAAGAAAAAACTGTCCGAAGAGCTGCGGAAAAAAAATCGAAGGTGTATCGTTTGGCACGGGGCGATGGCGCTGAACTTGCGCGGCACGTTCTCGTTTTGCTTTTGGTGGTACGCGGCGCGTGCGAAAGCATTTTTACCGTCGGCCCCCCCTCCCCCATTCCTCTCTTCCCAAGTCGGATCAGTAGCGAATTTTATAGATCCGATAAATAAATCGTAAATTTATACGATATCGTAAACCGTATGAGAATAGGCCATTTTTATATAAGAAAGATATGCCCGACAACTGTCGTCGATTAATCACTGATTACGATATGCATCCCAATATCGAGGATATAGATATATTTCCCAAGCGTGTGCACGTATCGTACGTAGCTTTACGAACTTGATTTCCCGTTATTTTTCTAAACCAATAATATTGTATCAAAAAAAAAATTATGTCAAACAGTTGATAGTTCACTAAAATACAGTCGACATAAGTATTTTTAGTTTTTCGAAATAACTAAAAAGAAATGTGTATGCTTATGCTGAAATTTGCAATTATAAATGTAAGTCGATGGCCGGGTAAACATGTACAAAATCCATTTTTATCGCATAGCATTAACAAAGTTTTAAAATCTTAACGACAAACTTCTAGATTTGTAGATACAAAATTCGTATGAAATCGATATAAAACATAATGGATATTACATGGACTTCAATGGATATGTACCTAATTATTTTATTTCAAAAATAAAATAGATATCGCTTGAATTTTATATGGGGTTTTTAAGATTTTTCCATCGATTGTTCTGTATTTCTATTAAAATAATATTTATGAATTGATATTTATGAAAATGCATATTATTTCCGATGGTTTCTTTCTGAATTCCATTATGGATTTCTACAGGACTTTTGTAACTAGAAATCCAAACTGTATTTTTGATAGAGCCACTAAAGGCAACTAAACCTGATAAAAATAAGAATGATTTTGAATGGTATATGGTACCATAAGAATGCTTATTATACTTTGACGTGAGGGCGTCTGTTAGAAATAGTTTTGTAGTCGTTAGCTGCTTGTAAATATTACGGAAAAGTGAAAATCTTGCGTAAAGCTTCTAATGCACGTTTAACTCCGCGCCACCGTAGATCAAATAGAAATGAGGAGCGAATGCAAATTTAGGATAGTCTTATTTATAGAGGATCGATAATTCAGGGCGAAATGAACGAGGACGGAATTAAAAAATTATAAAAGGGTGAAATTAAATTATTGGAGATATAAAGGAAGGAGTTCAAGTATAACGAGTGCCGTCCAAATCAGTGATTAGAGTAAAAATAGCTAATTCATCGTGGAAACGAGGGGAAGTATTGCTAATTTTTATCAAGTATTTATCGGTTAATTAACAAATGACAGCTACATCGCGAAACTTTGCGGCTTATTTTAAAAGTAGCACTTGGAAAAATGAATTCAATCAAGTCTTTAAAATATTTTCTTGGTCAAATTGTTGATGTAACATAACGATGCTAGTTTATTTAAATTTATATAAATCTAAGTGATTACTATTATTAATTTTAATAATAGCAATAATAATCTAAATTAATAGATAAATATAGTAATCTATCGATTGCTTGGCAGTTTTCATGTCGCAATAAAACTCTAGTCTAACAATCCTGTATAGTCAATGTAAAATAATATAAGCCAAGTACAAAATATAATAAAATATAATAAATATAATCCAAGATGGTAATTTTCTGCTGGTAAATCTAATACTATCTTTAATATAGTTTTTTTGGATAATTGCAAAAACAGAAAGCTAAAAATTTTCTTCGTTTTTCCAAATAACATCTAGAGTTGGGCTCTAGATATGATTGGCTAAATGATGCAAATCCTATATCAATTTGAATTATTTAAAATTATTATATTTATTTTTTTGAAACTGTTTATTATATTTGAAAATAATTTCATATAAAGTTTGTATCGATCCAAAGTAATCGAAAAGTTAATGATTAATTGATTTTTTTTTCATGCAAAAAATATTTTTATTACGTAATTTGTTCAATACGTCCTTGATGTAAATCACAATTTAGTAACTAAAATAATATATGCAATGGAAAATTAAGGAATCTAATACTCGAAAAATTTTACCAAAACGTGCGAACACTCGTTATTTTGAAATATATCCTACGTAGTTTTTCGTATACATCAAACGATACATGAAAAGTTAAGTATTATTTAAGATGAATTGTTAGGTATAAATTGTACCTAAAATTATTAAAAATAAGCCAATAGCTTAATTTACACAAGATAATGTAATAATTAATCGTATATATGAGAATAAGATTTGTAATAATGTAATAATGTAATAATTAATCGTATATATGAGAATAAGATTTGTAATAATGTAATAATGTAATAATTAATCGTATATATGAGAATAATATACATATGTAGATAACGTAATCCATGTATGCAGTTTTAAACTAAAACGCGGTGAAAAATCGCCTCGCGCGGGAGTGAAATTCCATTTTTTCTCCGCTCTTCCTTTTCTATCTTCATTTTTCGAGAAGTAACAGATGAGCAAGCCGAGAAAGAGCGAACGCTGCATTACTTTACACCCGGAGACCGCGCGTAAATGCGAGTTTCCGCGTCGCAGAGCCATTTTCGAGTTTCTTTTGAAAAATTTAAAAAAAAAGAAAGAAAGAAAAAGAAAGAAAGAAAAAGAAAGAAAAAAAAAGAAAAAAGGTCTCGCCGGGGCTTCATTTTGCCCGTGGCCCATCCATCCACGACGTACCTACGACGCGCATTAATGTTTAACTTGGGTCGGTGGCGAATGGGTCGGGCGAGCAAGGGGTGGGTCAAGAAATACGTCAGTGTCTGCACTGACTTTTCTTCCTCGAGTCGATTTGTGAGTGGAGAATAATATACTTGTATATAATATACCCGCAATATATATATATATATATATATATATATATATATATATATATATATATATATGTATATATATATATATTACGGGTCATAGACTCCGCGAGAGAGAGAGAGAGAGAGAGAGAGAGAGACGGAAATAATAATCGGGGGATATTCGATGTAGATAGTTACAGATAATGGGGAACTATTTGTTCGCTCGTCACCTTAAACTACATTATATATCGGCCCACGGGGACGCCCAGCTTGCGCGGTCAGCAGCCTATTGTGTTGTTCGCCTCCTCTGCCTTTTCGTCCCTGCCACGTCTCACCCAGCTCGTACTTTATGAGGACGTTAATTTAAATTTTTTTTAAGCTTTTCTTCATCGAGTTACATTTACGCTCGCTTTGCTTCTTTTTTCGCTCTAGATTATCGCATTTTCCGAGACTTGATACTTTATCAGTAACGAAGAAGGGTCAACAATAAATACTAAATAATGAAAGGTAGCTTTTTTTTTTAACGAAGTGGGTCTGAAGCAACCTCTTATAGATGAAACGTGTTTTAGGATCCGAGCGAGAGAACAGTAAAACACCGGATCTCAATTTACAATTAATTTACTCGATTTAATTTGATTTATTGTCATGATTAATCATTCTATCATTCGCAATTTTTGCTCGAAAGTTGATAATATTTAGGCATCCTGCCAATGTATAACAGAAAAAAAATTTTTCGTTTTCAGCGACAGAATAATGTAAAGGTTACGAATTACGCAAAAATCTATTTTGCAGAATTCGGTATTCATTTTTCCTTCAGTTGGATCGCTTACAAGATACTTCTTCAAAAGTTTGATGCTCTCCGCGAAAAACTAAAAATACCTAATTTAAAAAAAAAAAAAAAACGAAACGTATATTTATATAAAAGCGAAGAGTGTTGGATTCACCGTGTACATAAAGTTTCTCGTAAATTTTCTATTTCGATGCTTCAGGATCGTAAACTAAGCCGATAACCCAAGCTCCTCTTTCTGCCCGCGGAAACATTACTTTATAATACGCATAAAGCTGGCTTCGAGATGTAGCGATCCCGCCGAGCTACTTCGCGCAGTTATCCGCGTTGCACTCCTTGCTCCGAGCACTCGAGGCCTCGTCCCCTCGATACTCTTGACATCGACGCAGATATCGGTAGAGGGAAATATCGGCGCGACACTCGTTACTGTAGCTAAAAAAACATCTAACTTCAAAACTCCCAGCGCGAGTGTCAATTTCGTCACTGCGCCTCGCGGAGCCCAGATTTCTTCGTCCGATGACCGCTTCAAAATACACCCTAATCTTACTGTATTCGTCGCTTCACTTTCGTTCGTGGGGCCTTGAAACGATCGTTAAAGACGCCGCTCGAATTGCGCCAAATCCTTTATTGATACGCACGAGCCATTTTCAATCCTTACGACGCCATTCAACGATATCAATTCGCCGTTCATTTGTCCGCCAATAATATTGCGCTGGCAGTGTTCTGCGCGGACAGAATACGCGACGTAATTCGGAGCACGCCGTGTTCCAGGCGCCGTCTAAACCATGGATATTGATAGTCGGCCGGAGATTGACATTGATATCGTGCATGGTTTCTTACGGTACGATAAACAATGACGACGGCATTGCTCGCCCCTTGCATCGGCCGTTTCAGGGGATGGCGTGCTAAGTACACATCGTCGTATACAGAGGGAGGGTAATGGGACGGCGGGCATACGACGATTACGATCGTAAATCGAGATATTTATTATTCGGTAAATACACGAATTTTCGAGTTGAAAAATAACTCGGCAATGCAAAAAGATTATTATATTCGTCCGGTGGGACAGGATTAAATTAAGGCACTCTTTATATCAACCACCTTACAAAGGAGGTTCTCGATGGAAATAAATGAGAACCTGCTGTGTTTTTTTCAGGATGCTTGTTATGTTTAAATGCTGTTCACAATAACGCGGATCTCATTATAAACGTCTGTTCATTGTTATAGTCAATTACACGAGCATTCAAGCTAAATCAAAATTCTACGATTTAATGATAATCGTTGTAAAAAGATATATTACGAATATAGCTTTCCATGCCTTTTCAAAATAGCTCAAATTTCTGTGAAATCGGCAATTCGCAAAACATAACATGATTATCAATAAAATCTGAATCCATTCGATTCAGGCCGCACTCTAACTGTATAAATGTACTGCTTTTATTCGACAAATTCCATCCCCCAAACCTCATTTCGCCGCGTAAATTTCCGATATCGTGGCAACTAAAATTCGTTTACAATATTACCGGGAGTAAATTTATAATTGAGCTGGCTCTCTTCAGTTTCGGCGAGTCATGTCTGATCGAACGCGTACTAATTATCTTCCTGTATATATATATATATATATATATATATATATAAGCGTCATGACGAAATTCCCGATTTTAGCCCAGATGTTAAGCGTTTATTGCTCTATTTCCGTCATTCCCACATTTAACTCCCGCCCCATTTCAGCCACGCAACGATGACTTGTTTACCGAAGCGTTGCATGTACTTCGTTCTCTTAAAGACAGAGATTAAAATCCCCTGTTTTTCTGTCTCAAAAATTGATCTTACTTTCTTAAAAGGTTGCTTCGGAAGCAAACTACGAGCTTAATTGTAGAATTCCGATTTACTTGAACTAATGCTTTGGCTAAGTATTAAAGATCGTGGAAAGTTCAAGAAAATATAGAATGTCAGTGTATCGATCAACTGAGGAATTTGATATACATATATGCTAAACTCTGTCTTTGTCAACGTTTATATCAACTACCCATGTATAAGTATATATGTATGCATATAACAATAATTGCTGTTTAACTGAACTCTTTCTGTATTATATTATAAATATTGTGAAATATTTTTTTTCGCGCGTGCATGATTAACGTTCATAAA
>JACCIC010000022.1:0-175000 GCA_018907035.1 Sycobia sp. Sy_11 | reverse complement strand
GACAAGTGCTGTTTTAAAGCTTATTAGCTCTGCTTCTTAAAGTACTTTGTTTTCTTTATCTATATCAATTTTTCAAGTCGACTCTTTTTATGTCATTAAAAGAAACGTTTTATGCGCGAACTAAAATAACGACATTTTATTGTAATATAAAGAGACAATTTCAAGCGTAAATTTTATTCATTTCGAAGCTAATGTTATATAATTCACGTAGAAATGAAAAAAGTGGTTGGTGCCAAAATTTTTTCAGGACATCCTTGTCTTTTTTCCCAACATATATATCATAAATTACTTTGAGGAAAAAGATCGATAGAAAATTCGTAATGAGAATTTATTTTGAAAACGACCCTGTCAACGAAGCTTTTTGAAACTACATAAAAAAAACATAGATCGACGCTTCGTTTTATCACGCCAGAGGCTCATTAAACATCCCGTTTCCTGTGTCAATAATTTATATACGTAAAAAACATACTCGTGGTTGGCTGTACAAAAGGCCACGTCGTGTGTATTAATAAATTTCATCCCTCTACTCGGCTCAGAGAGCAAGGGAATCCTCAAAGAGCCGAAAGGAGAGAATGCGCAGAAGGCAGATGGGGCGGGTTAAAGAGGACGGAGGGAGGAGAGTTAGCTCGTTAATTCGCCTCGTCGAATTCAAAGCATCCTTTGGCAATGCGCGAAACGCGGTTTTCGCTTCTCGAGCCCTGCGTACACTCCTTGGCCTGCACTTTTTCCTTCGTCCCCCTCCTGCCCAGCCCCGGCCGCCGTCCCCCTCCGCCTATCCTCCTTTCTGCCCTTCCCGTACCTTCTCCCCCAAACCCTCGTCCATTAGCTACGTCCCGCCGGGGCTCCAGAGCGCCGTCGCGGCCGGCGAATTCGCCAGGAGGCTCGTATAACCGCCACGGGGCGGGGTGGGGCGACGGGGGTCGAGGGTCGCGGCGGCCGCGCAGGTTCCGGTGCCCCGCTCCGGGGGAAATGGGGTAAAACCGATAACGATCGGGGCTGCGAGCCGCGAATCTCGGCTCACCTTCCGGTTTCTGCATCGCGCCGAATGTAACGTTTCCTACCTCGAACGCGGCCGAAGCGATGCGCGCGCGCAATGAGATTCGCAATACGCGGGGGACACGGGAATAATTGCGCCGTCCTAACTAAGCGTCTGGTCTAGGACAGAGTCTCGGCGAAGGAACGGAAGAAATGGAAAGAATTAAGTTCGAATCGGGTTAACTTCGGAAATGATAATTAAGTTTTTAGAATGTAATATAGTAAAAGTATCTTGAGCTACCAAAATCGAATCAATGAAGTGATTCATTAGGAAGACCAGACCTAAGTCATACACGATTTATTTCATGCAATAATCACTTGTTTTATACGATGTATACATGTATATGTTTTGTTAAAACTTCAATAATAAGCTACAAAGAGGTTTACTTGAAATTATTTGGAAATTTTTATAGATTAGCATTTTAAATAAATTTGATTTTTAGAATATTCTGATAAATTACGCCGCTAAATTATTTTATATATCTATGAGTACAAAAATAGTAAGGCTAAAATTAAAAACGAAACGCAAAGAATTTTCTTCATTAATAGACTATTCAAACAGTACGAGAACATATTCAAACGTTTATATAAATCAGAATTACAAGGAAAAAGTATCTATTCATAATAAATACGTTACTTTGATATGCAGATATGTCATTTTCCTATAAGATCGTATATTTTACCAATGGCATGTATCTGTATCAATTTATTTTCATGACTTATGAATTCTAGCAACTTAATATAAATATGTGAACTCTATTAATAATTTTAAAATACACTGAATCACTAAATAAGTACATTTAGTGTAGTATTTATTTATTCGATTCTGCAGCTCAGTAACTACAAAGTAAAGTTCAATCTTTTATCTAATATTTTCCTCCATTATCGATTGTTTTTGTTTATTGAATGTCTCTGTATTAATGTAATGTGAGTGAAAGCTATTCGAAATAAATGGCAATAGTATACTCGTAATAAATGAGTAATACAGTTATATATGATCGACAAAATATTGAGACCTATATAAGAACGATCATTTTGAACACTGGTATGAAATAAACTAGGAATAATCTATTTCTCTAGTAAATCTATGATCCACCGTTGAGATACTTACTGCTTACTACCATAATCTCCTGGTAATTTTTTCATATTTTAGCAACATTTAATAGTGCATCAAAGGGTTATAAAACTATTAAATGAAAATAAATTGATAGTGACGATTGCAATTATTACGTTTTCTCGTCTTCTCATTATAAAATCAGAAATTCTTCGATCTTAAAATTTTTTTTATTTATGCAGTTTTAATCTCTTAAGAGAGATTATTCTGCCAAATTTACAATATTTCGCGTGTGTATATACGTAAATACCATCTCTCTAAATTTTCGGTTTGACCCATAGATGAAAATAATTTTAATGAAATATATTTTCTAGCTACATTAAACAGCAAGGTACGTTGAATTTTCTCTTATAACTACGAATCTGGCTGAAATCAAGTTTTTAGATACGTGTGTGTGTGTGAGAAAGTGCAAAAGAGAGGGAGGGAGGGAGAGAGAGAGAGAGAGAGAGAGAGAGAGAGAGAGAGAGAGAGAGAGAGAATCGCGGTACGAGCACCAGCGTTCGAATGGACTTATTAGTACGTGAAATGCGACTTTTGAGGCGAGCCCAAGCTGAACGCCAAGCCAGCGCGAGCGTCCGTTTACGGGGTTAATGCAATTTAAACGACAGACGGATATGGACGAGCGGGCGTCGATCCAACCGGTTCGAGGATGTTGAACGGGTAATTGCAGTTTAACGGCGCGAGTTTTCAGCGCGCGGCGTTTGTCCGCATGCTGCGCGCGCAAAGTCGCCTGGGAATGGCTAGTCTGCATTTCATACGTACCCACGCGCGCGCGCACACACGCACGCGCATAGGGATGACCGAGGTATAGGACAGATGGGTGGTCATACAGTGTGATCAAATAGCAAACAGAAGTGATCGAAACCTCCCTCTCCAACAGAATATGAACCAACAAAATATCAATTTTTACGTTTTATGCTGAAAATTCAATCTAGGGGCCTTGTGTTTCATAATTCGTTTTCCTTGATTGGTTATTCTGAATTTTACTACGAGAAGCGAAATAAGGGGCATAATTCCTCAAAGCAAATAAAATTTATTTATGAATACGAATACACTAGCAACGTGTTCGACTGTCAAAATTAACAACAGTAAGATTGTGTTGATAGCCATGGACAACCTATAAAAACGCACTATTCGAGATTTATTCAAAACTATGAGAAATTTTTCAATAATTATTTTATAAAAGTTTTAAACATATTTTTTTGGTTCGACGCTTTTATTACTGAAATTTTGATTGAATGAAAATTTAAATGGACAATCGAAGGGGACGCATTTGGATAATATAATAATTAGAGAGCTCTGCTTTAAAAAGAAACGGAAACGTTAAAATTGAATGAAAATTCATTGGAAACAGAGGATGTTGAATTTCTGGTGAGCGCAAGATCGATGCTCGCGTATCCGTCGTCGCTGCCTGTTCATGCAAGCTTCTCGCGGCCTCCTTCATGTTTTCAATATTTCTTCGATATCCCGAAACCTTTCCAACTGCCATTCCATATAATCGCCTTACCGAACTTCTGTTACAAACTGAATATTTCACGAATCGAATCATTTTATCCGCTCAGCGAGCCCGAGCGCGTGCCGAATGCTCAGGAAATGTTCTACTTGAAAAAAACTCGCCTGGAAAGTTTACAAGAAGATTGAATATATATATCTATATATATATCAACTGTAACTATTTGTTTTCTATTTATTAAATAATACGATTCAATTCACTCAAAATTAAATAATCTTATTCATGTTTTGAATATATTTATTATATATTCTTGTCTCGCTGCAAATTTCTCAATAATACACACACATACGCGCGCGCGTGCGCGCAAACACACACACACACACATACACACACAGAGCGAGAGAGAAGGAGAAAGAGGAATACATTTATAACTTGTAAGTGGTATCCAATCATATATATATATATATATATATATATATATATATATAATTCAGAAATTGCCAGCACCACGAGGATTGACATTGCTCTTTTATTATCGTTCCCGATACGTACCGTATAAAGACATATCGCTCGTGACCACATGAAAAGACATTTTTCAACTCGATCGACTGTCCCCACGCGAGTGCGCGCGCACTAGGTATTCGGAAGAGCGGCCCTCCCTCTCTAATAAAAAGCCGCCCTTCCATCCATCCACTCCCTCGCCCCGCTTCCGCCCGCTCACGTCAAGGCGCGCCGTAAAAACCAGGAAATTTTCTCGCTCTATCCGGACTCGGGTGGGGGGTGGGAGGATGGGTTGGATTGGCATCGAGTACGAGGACGATGGCGGCGACCGACGACTGTACCGTGCCCCCCGTCCCTCGGCTACCGACACAGCGTATAATACGAGCTCGTACACTACGGATGAGCCTTTTCGCGCCAGCTCGTCGCCTGCGATTCGCGCCGTATGGTATACGGGGACTCGAATTTGAAATATCTCGTGACCGCTCACCCGCCCCTCCACCCTTGTTCACGGTATCGCGGGTAAGAAAATCGCCGCTTTGTCGATTTCCATGTATTGCCAGCAGGCGGTCATTTCCCTCCCCACTACCATTCTGCCCGTTCCTCTTCGGTTGTCTCGAATCGAAATTCCGAGCGCTGCTGCTGCGTCGACGGCTGGCTCTCGCAATGAGATCTTCCGGCGCCTTCGAATTTGATTTAGCGTATTCTGTGTATAAATATATATATAGATATATATATATATATATATATATATATATATATATATATATATATGTAGTAATTTCGAGGACTGGGAAGACAAATCGTGCTAGTACTACGGTCGTTTTACCACCTTGCGAAATTTCTAACGCTATATATATTATAGAAATGCACGTGCTCTTGCGTATATGGGATTGCGCTCGCGAAAGGCGAATACATTAAGTCTGGCATCCCGTGGCTTGCAAATGACGAGAATCCGAGGCAAATGAGATTGACTCGTATGTAAAGAAGTTAAAGCAAATAAAAATAATAAATTCAGTCGTATACTCTAGTTTGAATAAGTTGAAACAATATATACGTTTTAATATAAAATTTATCGATTTTCCAAGGACAATAAATGCGTAAGTACATTTCCTTACGTATAAGTATAATGCGATTTTCCTTCTAGTTTTCTGATTACACTAAAAATTACTTGACAGATTCTCGATAGATTATTTTCATAAACATATCCGTGATAGAATTATCGTCTTCATTGATTTTTCTACCCCTTGCAAATATTTTAATTTCTTCGTATGTAAAAACAAACTAATAATTAGTTTTCTCGTTTTTTCTGTTTTTTTTTCTCTAGCACTATTGAAATAGTATATAGATTCTAAAGTAATAATTTTAAAGTAATAGATAGTAATAATATTTCGAAATTATGTGCGGTTCGAGCACATTGACGAAGAATAATATCATAATTAATAATAATTAATGAATAATGAATATATATATATATATATATATATATATATATATATATATATATTATATTAGGGTACCCTTTATAAAATAATATTATTATATTAATACGATGAAAATCAGACTGTCATTTTTTTTAATCAACCCTGAATAAAAACTACTACTAAATATCAAGCAAAGCATCAGAAATAAAAACTACTACTAAAAACAAATTAATGAATAAAATAAAAGTATAAACAAATTGAAAATAAAAAGAATCAATAGATAGTTCTTATCAAAGAACAACCTGGTGGCTCCCACCACCAAATATATTGGATCTTCCAGCTGCCGCGGCCAATGTTTCAATCCTCTTTTAAAAAATACTCTTAAGTAATAAATTTTCAAATGTCCCTTGTTTCTTTCAAAGTGATGCCCCAGAGTAAAATCTATATCGAGCAGACACTCGGTGTGCTTGAATCGGTTCGTCATCTTCCAAACTCGCCATATATTTCCGTGAACTAAAATCCAAAAGCCGTATTTGTACAAGTATTCATCGAGAGTTCACTAAGCCTCTGCAATATTTACTCCACTTCCACGGAAAGATTGGGGTGCGGGTGAAGTTCAACGCAAACGCCGTCGTGTTTTCACGCATTTCACGCAAAGCCGCGCGCGCCATGCCCCCCCCCCCTACGGGTATAACCGCCAGAACGCGAGTTCGTCGAGCACTGACCCATCGAGCAGAGGCGGGAGTGGTCGCACCGCGGAGCCACACGATTGCAAATCATTCACGGGGCCTCGCATTTTGCGGTACAAGCGAGAGAAGGCAGACGGATCGTGCGAACTGCCCCGTTTCCCGAGCGTCCATCTCTCCCTGCCTATTGCGGCGGAGAGGTCTCTCTCTCTCTCTCTCTCTCTCTCTCTCTCTCTCTCTCTCTCTCTTTCTCTAGACACCTCTACAAAACAAAGAGCTATCAACGTCTCTTCGCGGGATTTATATTTCGTTACACGGAGAGCGAACCCAGCTCGGCCTCCCCCTAAAATACACCTGCATCTGCCCCCTTCCTTCAACGCGCTAGTCAATTCTCGGCTTTCCCCCGACGCGCGCGCGCACTTCCGGCTGCCTGCGCCTCTCCTCCGCGTTTTATCGCCCGAACGCCGCGGCGCGCCCTTTATCGCGCGCTCTCCCGGACTCGTTGCGCGTACGACGGCGGATCCGTGTTTCTTTTTATCGCGAGGTAGAAGCCGCCCATTGAACGCGCGAGCGATCGTCTTCCGAGGACGGCAGGATGGGGGGGGGGGCTCCGTATGGAGGCTCGCAGTGACATAACCTGCCCTCCCTCATCCGCCCGGGAACAGCGGCAGCTTTGCGCCTCTTGTTTATGGGGTTTCGTTAGACCGCCATAAATGTAGAGGCATGGGAATTGTTTCCCGATGTTAAAGCGTATAGATAACTTGCCCTTTCGCGCGATACGTGCGCGGTTATATCTTTTTCTTTTTCTTTTTTTTTTTATCGATTCAACGGAGGGATGAAAGCGCCGCATGAATAATGCAGGCGGCTTCTCTAAATTTATTTACTAGACGCGCACTCGAAGTACCAGAACTCTTTGAACACGTTTTTCATGATCTAATATTATGCCGCGATATCGATGAATAAATCTGGATCTCATTTACCGCGGTTATATATGGGATAGAAGTCTAGACTTTTTTTTTTAGTACATGCGATTTTATAATTAGTTCCTCTATAAAATAATCCGTTGCGTTAATGCCTTTAAGGTTAATCCAGAATGTGGACCTACTTTTACAGGCGACAGCAGTTTTTACATAGAATTTACGGGGAAATAAGTAAATTTTATTGTTTTCATACGAAGAAGAGAAACGTTTTATGAAGCGAGCTATGTATAATTGAGTTTAAAAAGAATCGCAATGCAAAGACTCGTGAGGTGAAAGACTGAGTTATTTATCAATGTCGAAGTTGATACTTTCTTTAGACCACGAAAACCAGAAAATTACGTTGAGGTCTTAATTTTAAGAATAGAATAATAAAGAAAATGAAATTCAGAAGTTATAAATATATATCTATTCAATAACGATAATGCTAATCCATCACTGATCATTACAATAATATTTAAGATAAATAATTTATAATTCATACTGGTAAATCTAATTATTGTGCAATATTAATGTATTGACCAGTTCAAACCTTGCTGCAAGTTGTAATAGAAGTAGTTATAGGATCCTTGCATAGATCACCTCTAAGATCTATCGAACATCGAGCTATAACTAATTCTACCACTTTTTTTAACAACTGTTAACAATGTTAACAATAACACAATATTAACAATTGTACGTAAAAATTTTAAGGTAGTAACAAAATAAATTAATAAGGCAATTTCTAACTAAAAACTACAAAGCTGATACACTGATAAATAAGCATAACCTCCACTAGTAGTAGCCGCCATATTCTGTCAGACATTCTATATTTCACAGCTTCTCAGAGTAATTATGTGGTAACTATGAGGACTGTGAACTTATCATACAATTCTAATTGTATTAAAAAATAATTGCACTTCGGATATGAAATTTATGTAGACTTTTTTCAATTATGCATATCGTAAGATCTATTGGAATGATGGTAATATGAGTATAAATCATTTCTGAAAACGTTTTTATTTGGATATTTTGAATTCCATATATGTATATTATTAAAAATTTTTACATGCCCGTACTTATCCTTTCCTTCACTTTGACCAGTCATCGATAATGAAAATCTAATCTCATCATATATATCTGCATCATATATATATATATATATATATAAATATATGAATATACATCGTCATCCACCAAGGTATATAAACATTATATAGAAAACATATATAAACGTTATAGATATAATGATTATTAGCCATCAGAATCTCTGACGGATGACTGACTAACTTCGCTGCTCATTATGCATATATTAATAAAGCTTTCATTTCCCAACACGAAGAGAACCAGTACAACAATGATATTTAATACATAAAGCTATTCTTAATAATTAATAATTCACGGGGTTGTCAAAGAGAGGGAGGACAGCTATTAAAATAAATCTTTAAGTATTATATAAAATAATAAAATAGACACTTGGTGAGTTTCACAAAATTATTTTATTCAATAGACAGCTGTTTCGGCGGTTAAGCCATTTTCAAGATCTTATACAGATGTGAAATTATAATATAAAAGAAGTTTATATATAAAGAGAATAACGGTAATATTATTCGGTAAAGTGGGGGTAACTGTAAGTGGGGAAAATTACATATTAGGATAACAGTAAATCGGATTATAAGGTAATTAAAGGTAATTAAAATTTTGAGGCAAGGTTTAGTAAAGGAGAAATAACAAAATTCGTCATATCATTAGTGAAATTTTTATTATTATTTAAAGCTTTCTTAATTTCCATAATTTCTAAACTATCCAATCTTTTACATTTTTTAATATTATGTAATAATTTAAAATTATTAATATCTAATTGATGGCAATTATTAATACAATGTTCGGAAATACCTGTAGTATTTTTATTAAACGTTATCGAATTTATATGTTCTTTAATTCTAGTTTTAATTGAACGGCCTGTTAGACCGATGTAAATTGCATCACAGTCTAGACAACAGATTTCATAGACATCACTTTTTTTGGAAGTTTCTGTTTTTTCTTCATTGTTAACTAATAACCTTTTAAGTTTATTTTTATTTAAATTAATTGTATGGATATCTAATTGTTTTAGGTAAATACAAACTTTTCAACTTACAACTGGTACATGATTAATATAACAATATGTATCATTTTTTGTTTTTGGACATGCATAAAAATGTTTTTGAAGTAATCTAAAACGTTTCTTGACTAATAAATTGTCTATAATATGTTCATCAAAACCATTATTTTTAGCAAAAGTTTTAATAATATTTAATTCATTAGTAAAATTAATTTTATTTAAAGGTAAGGAAAGTAATCTATCGATAAGAGAATGGAAAGCACTAAATTTAATATTGTGGAATTGATTAGAATCAAAAGGTGTCAAAACATCTGTAAAAGTTGGTTATCTGAAGATGTTGAAAGTGAGTTTATTGTTGACTCTATGTATTGATAAGTCGAGGAAATTAAGGCAATTGGACTTTTCCACTTCTAGAGTAAAATTAATATTATTATGAAAAGAGTTGAAAAGTGTTAGAAATAAATCTAATTGCCTATCTGTGCCTGTCCATAAACAAAAAATGTCGTCGACATATCTAGACCAGAAATGAACATGAAATAAAATTGATTCAAAGTCAGCCATAAATATCTCGCTTAATAAGGGTGATAGAGGAGAGTCCATAGGTAAACCTTCTAGTTGTAAGTAATATTTGTTCTTAAATCTAAAATAACTTTGTTAAAAAATGGCTTAACCGCCGAAACAGCTGTCGATTGAATAAAATAATTTTGTGAAACTAACCAAGTGTCTATTTTATTATTTTATATAATATTCAAACATGTTTCACCAAGTGTTTAGCGAAAATTTTGTAAATCTTTAAGGCTGAAGATCACATGTATGACTGGATTCAAATGCTTTTTAAAAAATTAGAGGCGAAAAAATCTCTTTCTTTCTGGATACTGAACATTCGTCGTTATGAATTTAAGACGTTAAGAGGCTAAAAGATAGTGTTTTATAATAATTGTGGCATTATTGAATCAATGTATAGAGGATTTTTCTTATATTTTTTTGAGCTATTAAAAAATGGCATCTCTCAAACATGTAAAATTATACCTGTGGTATGATTTGCCGATAATTATTCGCTAACTATTCCGCCAATAAGATAATTTACCTATTTATTTCCGATAAATCGCCGTGACCGGCTAACTTTCGTGAACTTTAAAATTCAATTTTTGTATTTCTGTAGGAATAGACAGCCGGGGAAGTTAAAACAGTATTTGGTCAACGCTATTCACAACGATGACTCCCTACTTCTCTTCGGCAACACGAAATTAATACCTTTCAATAGTTCTCGGCTCGCAGCGCAAGCGACGAACGATCGCCGACGAGCGCCTCCCTTTCTTTTTCTCCGCCTCGTTCTCCCCCAACTCCGGTCTCTTCTCCTTTGTAGCCATCGACCGCGCGCAGTATAAATAACGCGCTTTAGTCTCGCTCTCCCGTTATCGATAAGGATATTCCATTCGCAGACCGACAGCTACAGGAAATGTATATGTTTCGCTAGGTATGTCGTTTCGTATAACTCAAAGGTCCGACTTACACTCGAGCAAATATAGACATACACACACACAAGCACGCACACACGCACATATTTGAATTTTTCGCTCGCAGATCCCTTATACAGTGATCTTTTCCCGAGCGATTTTCCTCCCTAGCGTAGATTCGTTGCTTTTCCCTTTGTTCCAATTCGCGGGAGGGGCAAGGGAGAAAAAAAGGACTGATATTCAATTTCCTTTTACGAGCCCAGCTACCAGCTGTAAAAGTGAAATTTACAGGAACGCCGACTACCCCGTAAGTCCTCATACAGTTTCTCTCGCTGAAACTGCCTGATAAACAAGACTAATCGGGCAATTGAAAAAAGAATGGAAGTATAGCGGTCGACCTCATTAAAACTACGAGAAACTCGGGCAAGAATTTTACGGGAAGTCATAAACATAAATTTAAACTTTGCTCGCAAACCCTTCAAGACTGTGCCCGACTTGCATTTTTCAATTTTTGTGCAGTTAATAAAATACTTTAGCAATATTAAATGTTGCTTCTTTAAATAAAAAAAAATTTGTTTTAATATTTTATAATATTGTTGATGAATACGATTTTTGAGAATGTAATTCCTAATGCATATCGTACATAAACGTGATATGAAAATGTATATGTAAATTATATGTTAATTCAGCGCAGCTTAAGCTGTGCGAACTTTAAGAAAATCAGCAATTTAGTGAAACGGTTAGAAATTCATTTTAAACGTTAAAGCATTTTATAAAAAGTTACCAAAATTATCAGTTCATGAAAAATTCATTCGCAGACTTTAACTAAGCGACTTATCTTAGATAAAGCATAAAGACTTTTACTAAAACTGCAAATTGATTTAGTTTCGGTTGAGGGATTATAAAACATATTTTTAATTAATGAATTATAGCATAGCAGAGGTGAATTTTTCCCCTCTGCGATTGTTCAAGTATATTATCCGCCGCATGCTCGTATAATTCATTGTACAATATTTGGTGAAAACGCGGCAGAAAGGATGACTGATGGTAGTTTATGATCAAGCGCGTGTTTCAAGCGCACCGGCGCATTTTGTATAAGCAACGAATTGAAGGACGTTCATTCGCTGCACCCGCCCTCGTCGCTAACATCGATTCTGTTCAAGCAGTTGCGCCTGTCTCTCCTCCTCATCTCGCTCCATCGAGGGAGGTTGAAGTTTAGCATACTTTCACACTCACGGCCCGACCACACTACTCGGAAGCTCGAATACGCAGCTTCTTCGCGTCCTCGCGTTCTCATTCGCCGGGCTGAGCTTACAATTCAGATTAGGCTTGCGGAGCGACCAGTTTGTTTTTGGCCACGTTTTATAATTCAATCCTAATTACCGCTTTTAACCAACGATGTATAAAAAACGCGTCCCGCCTGTTACGGCAGAAAACAATCGCAGCAGTATACTTATCGAAATCTCGAATACTGTCGACTGGCTGTTCTTGATTTCTCTTTTTATACATTTCCGGAATTCCTACACTATCTTTAATTTTCATACCGTCATCTACGCTAAAAGTCTTATCTCATATAAAGGGCATCAAGTGTTCAGAAACTTCTGTAGAAATCGATGGTTTTCGGGCTACAAGTCCTTAAACTGCAATTTTGTAAAATGCCCACATATAGTAAAGATTTATCAATTGATTTTATTAATTGTTATCTATAGAAATATTTCGACCCGATATTGAGAATCGAAATTCGGCAACATCGAAATATTAAATTACCTTGCATATCCGTTATTAGTTGAAAAAGGGCGTTTTTTTTTCAAAAGGTGCTCGCTTGAGCCTCGGAAAAATAATTCACTTGAATCCCCTCCCAACGAGCGTATACGAAACCGAGAAGGAACAACATCGGCAAGGAGAGGAATAAGCGCAAGAAAAAGAAGAATAAGAAGTAGAAAAAAGACGAAGAAGAAGAAGAAGAAGAAGAAGCCGGCAGATTGCGGAATAAGACAAAGGGCTAAGGCAGCTAAGTCACTTAAAAGTGCGCCGAGATTATACTATGCCCATTGTGCAAATAACTTTTAGACTGAGGAATTTCGAGAAAGATTCCAATTATGGCTTGAAGCACGGTAGTGTCGTATTCCACACCACCCCAAGTTTGCTCCGTTTCTTCTTCTTCCCATTCTCCTCAATCTCACACTCTCTCTCTCTCTCTCTCTCTCTCTCTCTCTTTCTCTCTTGGTCCTTCCGGAGCATCAGCACACCTCTGGATTATCAAATGCACCCTCCTGACGCGCGCTTCGGGAGGTCGCCTTAAGGCGTTTTAATTTCACGACTCTGTCGAGAAAATGTAATTTTTAAACACCGGTACTCCTTCTCTCCGGTCTGAATGGAGATTTTCCACTCTTCCTTCTCGCTATTCATATACTTATAATGAAAAATTTGTAACTCAACATTGCTCAAAATCTGGAGAAGTTGTACTTTTACTCTTTTCCTCTTTCTCCACCTCTCCCTCTCTCTCTCTCTCTCTCTCTCTCTCTCTCTCTCTCTCTCTCTTTCTTCTTTTTTCATTATCTCTCGTCTTTCAAACGTGACATAATCAACCATCTATTCATTGCCGAATCCACAACGTAAATTTCTTGCCGATCTCAATGCCTGTGAGTTTGACTGATAAATCTAAGTCTCTCCCTTATCAAGCATTGTTAATAGTCTTAGTTTCAATCACTTTTAGTTTAAATTACTTTTGCTCCGAATAATTTACTCTTTTAATCTCATCTTGTCTCTTATAATCTGATCATTTCATTCTTACACTTATTTTTGCCTTCCGTCTTATAATTCTAACTGCATTTACTTTACATTTCCTCACGTTTACTCTATCAACTAGTCCAGACAAATACGCCTCGGTGTAATTTAATTTTAAGCTTATTTTCAAGTTCAATTTGACGTAAGTAACGACATTTTAATGTATTGTCCCTAAAACATATTATGCATATAAAGGTTTTATCATGTTGCCATCTACTTAGACAGATAATTAATTTAATTTTATGCACAGTGTATTGTACTCTGAAGGTTTTACTTTTTCTTTGAAGATTACTAATGTCGTATGAACTTGGTGATTATCGTTGAAAAATATCGAGAGATTAAGTATTAATTACTTATACTCGAGATATATGTCTTAATCACATTACTATTTAATAATTATTTCAGAAAATTATTATAAATATTTTTTTTTAAAACATTTGGAGGAAAAAATGTATCAGAAAAAATTGCATGCATAATACTTGAAAAAAAAAAATATATGAGCAACTTGTTATATATATATATATATATATATATATATATATATATATATATATATACACACACGATGTTATTATTCTATTCATAAAGAGTTCATTATTTAAAATGATTATTTATTGATAAATAGAATGACATTCCTATTTATTATTTGAATAAATAAAAAACGAAACTGTGCAATATGATATTTATTTGTTGAAATTAACATTTTCTTTTTCAATCAACATTCAAAATAAAGAGTCGAACGCATAAAATAAAAATGAAGATATGAGAGGGTCGCGGTTCAAAAATCTATATATATATATATTCAAGCCGTATAATCGAAATTGCGAGGTGCTTTTTTTATGATCTTCCGATACCATTTCCGCAGACGAATACGACAGAGGTGATTCAGTTAGCTATCCGACGAGTTTTATATTGGTGGTCCTTCTGTCGGCTACTCATTTACCATGTCCCTGCCATAAATTGCGAATAGCTCCGGCAATTAAAGCTGCAGTATAAAGTATTCGACGCATTTCGGTACTTGAATTAATAATCATTTTTGGCTGTCTTTTTTTTTTTTTAGTTGGCATGAGAAATCCCGATTAAGCCATTAATTTCATTTCCGAGATTACACACGTAATCGATAATTCCCGTAATCTGCAATCCCAAGCTAATGTCAGAAATGCGTGAACCGAATCATTCCCATCGCGATTCTCGCGCCCTCTGTACATGGCGCGCGCGCGCACGCGGTGTACGTGCCGCCTGCATTAAAATCCAGGCAAAGCTCTCCCGAGCGCGACCGTTTTCGACAAGCCGGGTTAATTCGCGCGCGCTATTCGGAGCCGAGCCTTTTAAAATCCGCCCGCCGCTCCTCATCGCGCGGGGAGTGGGCGGGAAATCGTGACGCTGCCGCGTAACAGCTGCACCGGCGTGCAAATGGAATTAGTCGCGCCGAGTTACGCAAGAGGGCGACAGAGGAAGGGTAGTGGGGAGGGGGTGCTGTACTTTCACATTATATTAAATCCGGCGATTTGGTCGGATCTGACAATCCTCTCCACTCCCCACCTCTCTGTCTCTCTTTACTTGCCGGAATATTAGAAATCTCGACGATGCAGCCGCGTCATCGACGTAAGAAAGATA
This sequence comes from Sycobia sp. Sy_11, assembly GCA_018907035.1. Taxonomy (NCBI): domain Eukaryota; kingdom Metazoa; phylum Arthropoda; class Insecta; order Hymenoptera; family Epichrysomallidae; genus Sycobia; species Sycobia sp. Sy_11. Next base: position 159,869 of record JACCIC010000022.1, on the reverse strand, counting down.
GAGTATGTGCTCCGCATCCAAGTTAGTTAAATTTTAGAAAGATACATAGATAGATAGATCGATAGATCAATGCCATTTATTTTCTTGAATAGCGAAAAAGTACAATGCAAAAAATTCAATATGAAGTATAACTCAGATGTACAATACAAAAATATAAAGCTTAATATTTTATAAGAATAACTTATTAGTATATAGCTCATCCATAATACTGTTATGTGTCGTTATATACCCTTTGTACATAAATTATCGTCAGTAATATGAATATTTACACGTCTGTCGAAAAATCACATTATCAGAGAAAACATAAAATTTTATAAGGTATTATATTAACCTATAAAACGTAATGGTCCTAGTGTAAATGTAGCTAAATATACATGTAAATATTGATAGATTCTCTAGCGCACAAAAACGAAATAGTCATTCATACTCGACAAGGTCATGAAGGGCTAAATTGATGATATTGAATAGTACGTGTATGGTCACTAATAACATCCTGATTGAAGACACCATATTCACATGCTCGCCTTAGCTATCGAATTTTTAATGCCTATGTTTCATCTTGGAAGAACCTTTTTTACCCTGCTATCATTCGAGGTTGCACTGTTACGTCCAGGTTATTTATTATTTTGCTGTTGATATAAGACGATAAATTCGCGCAAGACCTATATGTATATAAAAGTATAGACGGAATACTGCGACGCTGAAGTTTTCGCGGAACGCGCTGGAATAAGCAGGCGGCGAGCAAAAAGAGTAGATAGCAACTAAATAATCCGCGACAGATATGGAACTCTAAACACAAATATTAAGCACGAATTAAGAAACAAGTGGCAAGAACATTAAACTTTCTTTTGAAAGTTAAATAGTATCCGACATTAATGGCGGCAAGTTCTTCCCGTCTGAATATTTCTTAAGTGGAATCTCGATGTTATTTCGCGCGAGTCTTAAGTTCTTAAGTTCCCCGGAAGATTGTTTAAAAAAAATACACGCCTCGAACTTGTTAATATCGAAGCCCAATACCGCTATTCATTCAGGATAAGTTGAGTTGTTTACCTTTCCCTCGTCTCGGGCGATTGGAAGTATAAAGGATAAAAGCTCCATCGATGTATAAAGAGTATATCTAATTCTGACATTGCGCATCAAGTACACGTTGATAAAAGTATTCTTGCACCTCTCTATACTCAACCATCCCAATCTTTATCCCTATATGGAGTAATGCGCGCGTGCCCCCCTATTATCACATACGCATATCCGAATGAATTCTGCAGTGTTGGAAGTCTGAGGCCTCTGTTCCATGAAAACGTTCAGATAAGCCGAATAAATTGAACAATTTAAGTACTCTGATGCGCGTCTCGCGAAGAGACCGAGTGGTACACCGGCCGAAAGAAGAATGATAATAAAGGATCCATTTTAGCTTTATAATCATCGATTTGGATTAAAATCCAACAAAATACCAAGACTCTTAGCAGATCTGGAGAATGTTGAAAATTCTGTGCTATCTGTCGAAGCACGTAGTGATGCGGGTATAAAAGGCAAGAGCCTATGTCGCACGCGTGTCTCGTGCTTCGTCTGGCGTCAGTCTCGCCCTGGTAATTGATGAACTCCCGATTTGGCTCTTTTATTCTCTTTATTTTAACATTGTCTATTTATAAAGATGGAGAGAAAAAGACAGAGGGGAGCTTATTTCCGAAGCAATTTTTCACGTTCCTGCATTTGATGGGTCGGTACCGAGATGCTCGATCGATTTTCTTCTTACGTCTATGCGTAGCAGCGCCGATATGCGAGTGATCACGAATTGATCGTAATTTGATGCGCTGGATGTAATTCGCGGACTCACGATAAATCTTAACAAGGACGAAGATTCGCATTTATATTCTTCTCTTACTACTTATAAAATTCTCGATGTACTCTTTAGAGATCTATGCAGATTTATAACCATGCTGACGCTTTAACATTATTATATCAACATCACTATTAGCAGGGAGTGTTGCAGAAGTAGTATAAAATTGAGCATTTTCTAAATTTGTACATATGGTTATATTTTTGAGCATGGCATCGATAGTATTTATTCCAATGGAGAATTCAATCTCTCTCTCTCTCTCTCTCTCTCTCTCTCTCTCTCTCTCTCTCTCTCTCTCTCTCTCCTCTCTCTCTCTCTCTCTCTCTCTCTCTCTCTTTCGTAAATGAGAAAATTTTTTCCTTTTAGGAACACTGTATCATAAAGTTACATTTTATGCACTGTGTAACATACCCGCGAATAACTGTTTGTTACGCATTTGATGCTAAAATCAATATTTTTGAATCGGGCATTCTTCACCGTTTTGAACTGCATATCTGTAAAAATAGTATCACAAACGGCTTCAGCGTAGTACGCATTATCTGCAGAATTATATTTCACGTATGCGTGCTTTCATTAAATAACGACAACATGATCTTACAAGAAAATATAGACACTCATAACTGCGCCATTTCATATAATCAAAGTTAAACCATTAAAAGGCATTCCGATCGCATTTGCTTTCAAACGCCGCGTAGCCTTCGTCACGTGAAACGCCACCCCCGAGACGTTTTTCACGCTATCGCGTCCCTAATTGACGGAAAGCTGCGCGGTCGTTCATTTTAAAAGACGTCGTTATTTACGGGCTCTATCCTACGCCGCGAAATGGGACACAATGCGAAAAAGTAAGAAAAACGAACGAAAAATGAGGCTCCTCGTGAATTTTTACTGGATCTTCGTGTCTTTTTTTCGATATAAAATATCTCGTCGATTATGAAAATGATATATAAAATACATAAAATAAATACAAAGAATATAAATTATGCATTTCCATAAGACATATAACTTTTATAAAAAATTTCTTATGGATATTCCATGGCGTTTAATGTGTAAATTTTAATAAGGTCTATAAATTATGGTGTGATTGTCACTAATGAAATGATCAATGTATTACATCTCCTATACTAAAATTATTTGTTACAGTATAAACATTCATTCTGGAGTACAAACATTCATTCTAGAGTATAAACATTCATACATACATTCTGGACTTTTCTTATAACCATTATAACAATACACTATAACAGTATCAAACATATTATCCCGTTAGAATATCCGAAGATCAGGTTTTTATGTATATTCTTTAGGCTGCATTAGTTCTTGAGAATGGCGGGACAGTCGAAACTCTAGTCGAACAATATAATAAATTAGTACAGCGAAGCTAAAGTATTTTATGTATGAAACTGACATTAGGTTTGACCAAATGGACAGTGAATGTTCAATTAGTTATATATGAACATTTTTTATCACTCAGTTAGATCATCCTATTCATAATCAACGAGAAATTTTAAGTTCATCGTATAATAAGCCTATTTGGAATCACAAAAAATGAGCCTGGTCTTAAGAATAAAAGATTAAAAGAATGAGACGAAAAAAGCAGTCGAATAAAAGATCACCAAGACTACGATTATACAATAGTTCACATTAAAATCCGATGCAAAGTCGCGAGAAGCTGTTATTTTCATCGTTTTCCCCATTATCATTCCACCGTGCCACGCTTCAATACTGTCAATTCATCTCAGGAACAATTTGGTTATCCTTGCAAAATTCTCTCTCTCTCTCTCTCTCTCTCTCTCTTCATCATTCTCTTCCTCTCTGTCTTTCTATCTGCATTAGCCGTCAAACGCATCGCGTGGTCAGAGCATTAATTTTGCCGTCATTGTCTTCGGATAATTACAACCACCGCTTCCGAGGGTGTCGGCGTCGCCGTCGCTCCGCGACTATCCGCGGCAGGGGACATCCGCGAGCTACCGTCACGAATCCATTAGGCGCGGGCGCTGGTGCCACAACGGGGGGCGGGGGTGCGGGGGCTGGCGGCGCGGTCTGTAATTAGAATGGCGGGGTGATCGAAGAAAGGAACGGGAGCACTGGGGGTCTGGATTAGACTAGCGGATGTTTGCTTACTCGGAGCGTCGGGGGCTTGGGTTAATGTTGCGTGCCAGTGGATTTTAAATTGCAGTTTAACAGTTTTGAATGCAAAAGCGAGGGGAGAGAGATAGAGTCGCCGGAATATTGGCTTCACTTCAATCATCGAATAACGTTTGAAAACACGAGCATTCCATTAAACTTCTGAAATAGTTATTAGCCTGCTGAATCTGTATTTGTAAGCACGAATCAAATGAAGAATAATATTTATAATTTAAAGAAGAAATCCCAAAATAATCATCTTCTTTAATTAAGCTGAATTAAAGAAACAATCAATGTACAAATGAACCAAGCATTTCTTATTTGCAGATTTAAATATCTTTAATTCATGCCTCGCCGATACCAATATACCAATGATTTGGTAAAAAGAGATTTGGTAAAATATTGACCTGTTAGCGAAAAACACTGTCAATTAAAGTATTATCTTCGTTTTGTCTGAGCCTTGGGATTGTCTACCTTGACCTGGTCTTAGCAATAAAGTGCTGACTTTAATTGTGTAAATTGGATGAAAAATTGCTTAAAGCAGTATTCTAATCGTCACACTACTAAAAAATTATTTGAATAAATAATAGTTTTACATGAAAAAATTATCATCACGAAATGTCGCAAATTTATTAAAAAGTGAATAAATTAAACTGTATAGATTTTTTTAAACTACACTAGTATATAGATCTATCGACTCGAATCGCTTTATCCTTTTATGAGCATTTATGCTTCGATATGATGCTTTTCCCAAGCAAACATTTGCTCGGAATGGAACGATCCAAACGTAACCATCACCGCCAATATCTCTTGCCGTACTCGCTAATTCAATAGACAACTAACTGCAAGCTTCCCGCCAGTCTGATATACATTTGTATCCACGATAGTTCTAAATAATCTATTGCATAACTAATAATTTCAACTCAATTACCGATTACTTTCCATATACATAAGCACTTGATATTAATCGAACTATTATACTGATTCCTGTATGGCTATCATTATTATTCCTATTTATTTCATTAGAAAATATAATGTCGCAATATTTTTGTTCGAAAATATTCCCAAATATTTTCAAAAGCTCAAATTGGAGTCCTGAGTTTTGTCCATGCATTCAAATTCTGCCAATTTATTTCGTAACTTTGGTACACAGGAAAGTACATTAAAGTGTGTTTCCGCGCGCGTATTTAAGTAATATTGAAATTTCTAATACATTATAGATTTGATATAATATAATGTAGTAGAGGCAAAGATTCTTGTGTCTCAGGGTCGTGTTTTATCTCGAAACTTTCTTATTACCGGCTTGTTTGACATTAGTCTTGAATTCCGATACGAGATTAATACTAAGTACGGTCGTAAAAACCATTGGTTATTGCGTTTTCGCTCTATACATAAGCGATCGACAAATACTCGTCGATAAGATTCATTCAAATCATCTGCGATGATATTATGCAATGAAAATTCTATAGTTATATATTTGAATAAAACATAAAAATTAAGCTTAAAAAATATTGACATTTACATGGAGAAAAATAATTTATAAAGTTTGATGGTAAAAGTTAAACTCGTCTTCTATAATATTGGAAACAATACACATTGCATTGTGTTCAATTGCATTAATAAGAATGGAATGAATTTCTTAATACTGCAAAAGTTATTTTTTTTAGTACTTTACTAGTAATTAAATTTAAAAAAATCGTTTAAATCCTTCGTGTAATGGAATTGATTATAAAAATTAATAGCAATATTTTATAACTAAAAGCACGATTTTATTACTATATAATACATAATACAGATAACCATAAAGTAACGTTACACGACTAATTGCAGTGAGATAAAGATAAAAGTAAAGCAGCGGGAAACGAGAACTGTAACTTTACAGCCAAGCGTGCTAGGGTATGGTAATCGGTATGGTGTCATATAAGTAAAAACGAACAAGTACATTTAAATTCACCTGCAATTTAGCCTAATAATAATCAATTTTCACATTAACTTTGCCATACGAATAATCGTTAAAATTGCAAATGCTCAATAATAAAAAGTAATTCCTTCCATTTAATAATAAATTTGACTATCTACTATGGTACAATTGCGTCGGAAATTATATTTAATAATTTCGTGCGCTATGGTTTTATTTAAAAATAGTGTTTCTCGAAAATTATTACTTTTTTCTGTCGAATTTGACCACCGATGATTCAACTTATCTTTTATTTATATAACTAGAACGCTTACAATTGTGGCAAAAAGTTAATTATTATTTTTTCTGTCCAAGTCTCAGACTTTGTAGTTAAATTACATTATTCGTTAAGCAAAAAGAAAAATGATCCAAAAACATTTTCTCTATATTATATAGGAAAGGTTAAACAATTTCCTGTAGATAGAATACAACAACATTTTTATTAAAGACATTATCCACAATTACGTACCTAGCAGACAAAAAAGTTCAAAAAAAAAGAAAAAAGAAAATAAATAATAAACGGTCAAATTAATTTTAAACACATAATGACCAGTTCCCGCTCATCTTTCTTTCTCCCTTGTCCTTCTTGTTTTTCTTTTTTTTCTCCCTGAAAACGAGTGTCGTAAACTACAGATGAGTCGAGGGTTAGCGATTTTTGAGGAGCTATTAGCTATTAGATAGAGATAAAGCGAGGCGAAACGCCAGGGGGGGGGGTAGGAAGACGAGCTAGAGAAGATCGTACAAGAGCATCTTCAACGTATACACAAGAGCGGTCGTATTTGCGCCCGCGCGGGTATGGTGTACAAGAGGGTTGCCGACTAGCTGTATATATATTATATATACACACCAAAACTTCCGTTTGTGTGTGTGTGTGTGTGTGTGTGTGTGTGTGTGTGTGTGTGTGTGTGTGTGTGTGTCTATATTCGTAGCCGCGACCGACGCAAGGCCGATGCAACTGCACAGCCGCAGCCGCCGCCGCGATGCAATTACGGAGTTCGCGATTTGCTTTGCGGAACTCTCGTGGGGCACTTAAGGAATTTGTCCGGGCCAATTATGTCCTATCGTGCCTCCACTCCTATCTTCCTCCTACCTTCCTTTCCCACTCGCTCACTGTTTCGCTCTCTCTCTCTCTCTCTCTCTCTCTCTCTCTTTTGCCCTTCCTCGCGCTCACTCGTCGGCCCGCCCAGCTCTATACGTTATCGCTTTATTACTCGCGATTTTGCCGACTCCTGAGAAGGAGAAAGAGGAAAAAGTTTGCCCCATCAATTTTCTGCAATAATCTTTTTCCCCTCCTTGTTTTTGTAATTGGCGAGCTTACCTAGGGAGTGGAAAGGGGGATGGGAGAGTGGTGTGAAATTCTCAAAGAACGGTTAAAAATTTTGAAATTTCACCGCGCCGATGGAAAGTTGTTGAAAGTACGTGCAAGCAATAACTTTTGAAAGGTATTCGAGGCTTCTAGGTGTTTTTTATATTATTTTCTATTAATTTTTTTATTATGTTTTTTATATTATTCTATTATCACGCCGGTTGTGGTGATCGCTTAAATGGGTCTGGCAAAAGTTTTGATAGCAAATTAACGAGGTATAATATTTCTTTACTCAATACCCACTCATAAACTTACAGTCAAAATTTACAAAATTAAAGAATTGGAAATTGTTCGCTCATTAGTAGGTAATATACTATGTCACCGTTGTACACCTGGTTCGTTTTTTTATTAATAGAATAAAAAACTAAATATATATATTTTTTTAATCAGTTTCAACCATCTCAAAAAGATTATTCTGCTACATTGATTATTTTTCAGTTTTTTTTTCTTTTTTTTACAATGAGAGATTGCAATTTTTCAAATATTTGTGCAATATTTTACATAAGGAAAGAGCTAGTACAGTTAATATTACAGTCGATGATAACGGTAGTCTGAAATTTAATTTGCTTAATGCTTCAATGAATTTGGGTCGCTGCCTATTGTACAATGGACATTGCCACAAAATGTGATTTAAATCTTGCTTTAAGTTACCACAATCGCAGCTGGGATCGCTTATAATATTTTTTTGAGCAAGGGAGTATGCAAGCTTGTAGTGTCCAGATGTACATCTATTAACATTAGTATCGATTTCACGTGAAAGATTTTTGTTATAGTACCATGGTTTAGATTTACTCCAAGTAAAGTTGTAGTATACTAATTACTGGGATATTTGAAATAAAAAAATTTCAAAAGGATTATGTTCAATAAATTGAAATTTTAATGTATAATAAGAGAATAACAGAAAAATAGCAATCATCTTAGTACAGACGAGATACGAATAATGCCTTAACATACACTCAAACAGTGCCCTTTTTAGAGTCTCTTCTTTAGACATTTCTTATTCACATATTCTCCCGCGAATATAATATTATATCAATCTTTTATTTACATTATTTCTAATCTTAAAACTAAACATTTCTCGCAGTATCATTTCTAACTACATTTAATTACATAAAGAAACATTAAACCTATATATATATACATATATATAAAATGACAACGTGATATTATAAAATTTCTTAAAAACTATTACGCATTATTTTAATATGTAACAGACAATAATAATAATTCCAACAATCAAAATCATAAATTAATTTTATCTTTGTATTTCTACTTTTTTAAACTATAAACATATAAGACTATCAGCTATAAAGAAAATATCATATTCTAAATTTTAATTCAAACAATATTAAAACATTTGACCTGAAATTAATTATAAGAATAACTAGAATGTAAATTGATTAATAAAAACTTTATTCTAGAAATTATAAGCGTTGGAGACTTACTATTAGATTTAATACTAATTTTTATATCTAGTTTCGATTCTATTCGTAACCAAAGGAATTAAAATAATGTACACCTTTTGTTTGTCCTTGATCTTTCATCTCTTTCGAGGTGTTTTCGAAGGCTCTCTTCCAACATTTTTCTTTTCGGTCGGTGAATGAAATTTTTAAGGAATAAAAGATTGAAACAGTAGCTGCTTATTTTGCCAAACAGTCAACTTTTTCGTTGCCATATATTTCGATGTGGGATGGCATCCAATTAAAAACTTATGATGTAATTATTTGAAGTATTGCACGTGAATTTGTGGCATTCATTTTTTATGTTAACTATGTAAGGGTTAGTTTTATCTTTGATCTTATTATTTTTTAATGCTTACAGAGTACTTAAAGAATCGGTAAAAATGAATATGTTGCGATCCGTTGGCCGAAGTGCTACTTCTACTGTGTCTCTAATAGCGATACATTCCGCTGTAAATATGGAGGCTAATTTAGGAAAGCTCTTGATTATAATTTCACTTGTATCAGAACAAAAACAAGCACTGCCGGAAGACTCAGAGTTAGTCGATTTACTTCCATCTGTGTAAATAGCCATTGCATTGTTATTTGATATTAGTTCGTAAATTGTTGAGTTTGGATCCTCGACTGTTTTTAATGATTTTCCGAATTCTATGTTAATATGTGGTTTTATCATTAAAGCTTGATATTCTAATAAAAATACGTCAAAACTGACGTTATTATAGATATCTGAAGCACTATCAAAGCCATCTAACATACAGTTTAGACTTAATCTGTCTTTAAATTTATGTTTATTATTTTAAATTAATAAATATTTTTATCGGTCTTAAAGTCTTTATAATATAATATATTAGTTAAAATAATGACAGTCAGACTGTCCTTGCTGATGATCAGGCCCGTAGAATCTGAAATAAAACTTATTACTACAATAAATTGTATTAAAAATTAAAAATAAAAATAAAATAAAATTAATAATAAAATAAAAATAAAATAATAAATTGAATTTAAGATGGTGGGGGTAGTCAGATTGTCCTTTATTAACATAGAATATTGTTTTTTATTATTTTTAATTAATATTTTATTATTCTAAAATTAAGAAATTAAATTAATAATAAAATAAAATTAAAATAAAAATTAAAAAATAATAAACGTACTTATTCTATGTTTGCAAAGGACAACCAGACTACCCCCACCACCCCAAATCCAGGATCATCCTCCCGTCCGACGCTTCGAACCGCCACGGTTCATTCTCAGGAACTAAACTAACTGGTTTATTATAACTAATAAACTAACTATGTTTATTATTGTTTAATCGGCCCTTTAATCGTATTATGGTTTTATGTACTATGAGCTTTTTATTAGAGTAGATATCATTCAGATAGTTATGACTAGGTATTCAGCGCGTTCTTTGAATAGCGGTAATTTCGATTCGGTTATAAGAATATTGGTAGGAGTGCTAATTCTATAACCTAAGGCCATTCTTATTGCAGCATACTGAATTTTTTCTAATTTTTCTTCTAACTTAGATATAGTCGGATAATAGATGAAGCTTCCATATTCCAGTATTGATTTGATAAAGCTTTTATAAAAAATAATTAAAGTACTAGGTTCACCACGTACTTCTTAAAAATTTTATGATATTTATCGACCTTATGCATTTATTTCGTATATATTCTATATGATCTGTAAATGTCATTTTATAATCAAAAATTATCCCCAAAAACCGAATTTTATCACTAGATTTAATAATCTTATCTACAATTTTAATTTCAAATATATCTTTTTGTTATTATGCAAAAATATCCAATATTATTTGCTATTTTGTTATTTCGATAACATCAACTCGAATCACATGTATTGGAAAAATGCTAAAAATTGACTTTTCAAGCCAATTTTCATTCAGTCGCATTTCTAGTCTAAAAATATCGCTCTATTTATATGCAAATTATTTTCTCAATTCAATAGAACTCTAATTTTATACATTTTAAATATACGCAGAAGAAATACACAATGTAGCTAATTTTAATTCTGCGCATGAAACAAATTATTTTTATTTACATATCGCGCACTGCTCTAATTTTATTTTATATCAATTCCCGTGGGTTGTCGATAGTGTGTACAACAGCAATGACAAATGAATTGAAGATAAATTAAACGTCAAGCCATGACTTACAAGACAAATAAGATTCTGTGAAATGATTAATTTACTTGATAAGAATTATCTAATTTTAGATTACGTATTTATTCATTTTGAAATTTTAATAATTGGTAATGCCAATTCCCGATTATCAATATACTATTTATCAATTTTGTTAAAAGTAATAAAATGTTACGTACTTGTAAATATGAATACTGTTGAATACGGTTTGAATACTGTTCAATATTCGATATTTGTTTAAATTTTTACTGAACACTTATCCACATAATTACGCTATTTAGAATGAATATAAGCAATTTAACAACTAAATTATAGGTCGCATAGTCTGGCTGTTTTATTCAAATAAAACTGTATATTGGCTATTATTGCTTTAAAAATGATATCTTTTTTGGAAGTAACGAATGATACTATCCTTTTTAGAAGTACAGTTAATTATATAAAGAATCTTAAAAAAGAATCGCATTTGTATAAATAAAATCCGTATTTTTCCGTTGCTTAGGCTGTTTACGGCATTTGCGGAGGACAAATTAACGAGATTAAGCGATAAATAGGTACAGATGATTTTTTTTGGGCTGCTTTCGGCCCACTTTTTCATCGAGAGTCTGCAATAAAATTCGGACGGCACGACGTTAACCGGGCCCTGAATTCGAATTGAGCGACCCCAAAATATCGACGCACGCGATTAGGCGTAAGCCGACGGACGCTGTTCCGACCGAATCCAACGATCATGGCGATGAATCATCGGCGCTAATCGACGATCCACGTTTCGCCTGTTACAGAGGATGAGAACTCGGTGGTCCAGGGCGTCTTGACCGAGGACGGCCTGCTCGACGGCTCGGTGGTCACCGGGCTCGACGAGTACTACATCGAGCCGGCCAGTCGCTATCTCTCGCCCGAGGACGACACCTCGCCCCCTTATCACACGATAGCCTACCGGGTCTCGGACGTGGAGAAGCCGCCCCAGCCGAGGCGTTGCGCCAGCCAGAGCCTGAGGAGCGGCAACCTTCTGCAGTCGTATCATGGGTGACTATTTTCTTTCTTTCAATCATTAATTTCCTTTATGCGCCCGTCCTACCGTTGTTACACAGTGATATATATATATATATATATATATATATATATATATATATATATAATAAAAATTATTATATTTACAAGGAATATATTCAAAGGCGTAGTAAATTTTAAAACAATCCTCTCTTAATTACAAGTTCAACAATTTGAAACGATTTTTTATTGTATCATTCTTTTACTGTACGAAGTTACTTTTTTCTTCACTCTATTTTAAAAATGTTCACCTTATCTAATAATGGATAATTTAATACTTTATGTTCTGTGGTTAATTCGAGCGCTTCTTGGCTTATCCGTAAATATGAATAAATTTTTTTGGCCAGGAAAATAGCAAAAATTGAACAACCTTTTCCATAAAGATTTAGTTACTTTTTAGGGAATTTATTCATAGGCTTATTTGTTTTTCGATAACAATGCTTTCGTATATGCAGCCCCGTATTTGCACGACGTTTTGACAGCTCTACCATTTCATATAGTATCGTTAACTGTTTGATTGATATCCAGCTCCAATAAATAGCTAGCTCAGTATTTTCTTACTTTCATAATTGTATATATTATCGTTAATTGTTTATTATAACAACTACAATAAATAGCTAGCTCAACGTCTTCTTAGTTTTATAATTCAAATGACACCGTAAAACCAAACAAATCCCAAATGAAAAAAAACTATATAATATGTTCGTATACGTTTTATTTAATATTGACGTTCGTATTCAATGCATTTGTCTTATAACATTATTGGGCAGTCATTTTCATTTTGTATTGGCTGCTTTATTACCTTGCTAATATGACTATTGATTCTAAATATTTACCGTTTGATAAATTTTTTTCTCTAAAACGAAATAGATTAACTTTCTGAAACCTATGCTTATCATTAAATCCATTGAATTTTATCAGTGGAATTCAATTAATCTGAAACTACGTTTATAAAATTCACTAATAGATAGCATTTGTCACTTTTTAAAAAGAAATCCGGTAGACGACGCTCAAGTGTCATTAGTACCTACTTGGCTCATAAAGTATTATTAACATGAGAAATTTTTATTCTGTACATTCATTTTTTGACGAAATTAAGTAGAGTATTTTTAGTATTTTTATGGCTCTCCTATAATTGCATGTTATAACATGATTTATTACAATTTTATTGTTTCAATTATTTTCCGAGTAACTTGTATATTAAAAAATATCAATTTATTTAACAAAATCTCAAAAATACAAATTTTATTATCTAATTTTACATTTATGTCATACTTCAAAAACTAACTGAGGGCCTATACTTTTATTTTCTCATTTCATCTATATCTTTATTTCGCTGATTTAATTCTAATCTTACAGCGGGTACATTATAATTATTCAGAATTGCACGTCATAGAATTATTTATAAAATAGAAATTTCTATTGACTATTTGCATTTATACAGTTTGGAAAACAGCAATTTCAATGGATCATTTTATTTTCATATTACGCGAATTTTCGTGCTTCAAAAATAAAAAACAGCCGCCATTTATTGCTACTATTCGGCTACTGCGTGCACCAGCGTCGATTTTATTTCCTCCTGTGAAATGGCTAAATATACGAAGAGGGAATAAAATAAAAAATCGATATTCATCATTTATTATTCAAAGATACGGTCATTACAAATCGGTGATAGGAAACATCCTGTCTTTGGAAATTTCAGAAAAAGTATTAATATACAAGTAAAATTTTCGTTTTGCTTTTAACATTTTCGTTAGACTTTTGACGAACCGAATAAGCGACTTCGAGCGGAATGCAATATTTTAATGCAATATTTTAATGCAATATTTTAATGCTTAAATTTCTGCGATTTTGTTATCAGCGTGTTTAAAAGGATAAGATATTTATTTATTATCATGTTCCAGACCTTATGATGACCTATCGTTCGGGACGAGACAGATTCTATATTAATAACGGGCGCGCGCGCATTGCTTACCGAGCTTAATTAGATCCATTGATCTCGCCGTTCATCCTCAGAAAGCCATCAGAAGTGCATTACAAGTATGGTTACAAGACTGTTGTTCATCCGTATACCACTTTGACTCTATAATAATGTAATCATAAGACGCTGCAGGTGCTCCAATTAATATATGTATATAGATAGATACTTATAATTTGAACATAATCTTGGAGCATATTAAAATCGATTTATTTTTAAAAGTGATTTATGTTTATTCTCTAGATGTTCTTTCATGATTTCTTTTTCTTTCGAAAAAAAAATCTCAAATGATACAGCAATTGGCGGTGACTTAAAAATGAACTTCGAAATTTCAATGTTACTTTTTAATTTGGAATTTGAGACCATCAATAATTATTTCAGTTTGACTTAGAGCTGGAAATATATTTAAAACTCGATTACTTCATATAGATTCTAATTTTATCGAGTTGACACTGTCACTGAATTATTATTTTTGTTTTTTTTTTGGGTAAATTTTCGTAAAATTCCGGAAATAACGGATACATTTAGGATTTTCGCTCGTCAGCCATAGATTTGCCACAAGAATTCCCATCGAAGAAAAATACTATATACTTAAACGCTAAACGCCGTAAGAGGGAACAGGCCAGAAGTTCTTGGCTCCTATATATAAATATATAGCAGGTTTTTCTCGATAATCGACCAGTACTTGGTTATACAGACGAGTATTAAGAAATGCTATACCGGGGTCGCGGTGTAATCGGCCTCGCCCGTCCCTTTATCGCTGTGTCGCAACGAGAATTAACCTCTTCTCCAACGGTTTCTCCCCCCCCCCCCAACCCTCAACGCTCCTCTTCTTGCCCCACCGTCTGTTATTCAGTCGAAAATTACACCGGTTACTCTCTCTCACTCACTTACTCTGTATCTTTTTCTCTCTCTTTTGCCCCGCAGCAGCAGCAGCAGCAGCAGAAGCAGCCTCGCATCGCCGAACGATACGTCGGAGCCGCTGTTCGAACATTTGCTGGACAACGAGGTTCGATTGCACGGCGGTTTCTACTCGAAGGAGCCGGAGGCCGTGGACGGCCATCCCGAAGATCGCTTCGACCGAGATCATCGCTCCAGGTATGCGCGGTGCTCCGCGGTCAATGATATATACATAATTAGAGTACGCGCGGACCATTTTTACGCGATACGGGGCTTGGTCCACTTCGTATGCAATTCAATCGCCGATTGAAAGAATTCGAAATGAAATATATATATATATATATATATATATATATATATATATATATAATAAGTAAATAATTATGCATATATATAATATGCATAATTAGAATGGGGCGTCTGAAATTCATGAAATTCTTGTATATGTAGGATTTCGTTGACAATCGTCAATATAACGGTAATTAGAAATTTTGATGAATATGCGCCGACTGTATCGATTATTTCAATTGCTTTACAGTTCAGTATAAATAATGCGAACGAAGCAGCTTGGTTCATATAAATTAAAACTATAAATTTTAAATGAATGAAAATTCATTATCGCTTATATATTATCGCTTTAAGCGTGTATAATAGTTTTCGACGAGAACTTACCAATTCTTCTGCAATATTTTTGACGCGAACTTGAAATCGGCTAATCCTAGCTGACGGCTTTGATGCTTACTTACGCATGCTCAATAATTACACTGAATTTCCTGCTCTGCCATTAGACACGGTTGGAAATAGTATAAGAGGATAATGGAAATAAAATAACATATATATATATATATATATATATATATATATATATATATATATATTGGTGGTTAATTACCTTTCGTAGGTTTGTAAACGTGATTTTTTTCGGACGCGTAAACAAAACTGTATAACTCAATGTAAAGGTTATATTATATAACACAAGCAGAGCGAATGCGAATTCCGAAGGAGGAAATTAATGCCAGTTCAGTGCGCACCCATCTCTTTTCTATACATACATACATACATACATACATATATATATATACATACATATATATATATATATATATATATGTATGTATGATATATGCCTATCCATTTTGCGCTTTATAAAAGTCACACATACTCAGTGTGGCGCACTGTCTGTCAAATCACTGACCCATTTATGCGCCGCAGGCCGAATCATCGGGAGCGGCATAAGCGGGCTACGGTCGACCCGCGGAAGACGACCTGCATGCTGTACCTCCAGGCCGACCATCAGTTCTTCGCTCGATACGGCACGGAGGAGGCCTGCATCGAGGTCATGACGAGACACGTCCAGAAAGTCAACTCCATCTACAAGCACACAGGTAGGTTTAGTTCGCACGCTGTCCGTTCACACACACAGACACACACACACACACACACACACACACACACACACACACACACACACACATCTTTTCTTGCGTTGGCCTCTTTTTATAATGACTTATGCGGGCAATGGTTGATTCCGTTCGATTCTTTAAGAATTAAGTATGGAAATGAGAAGCGGATCAAATGTCAAAATGTCTTAAATCTATACATAAAAATTATATATTGCAAATAGTAAAGGTTTATGCATTATTGTCTTTAGGAATTTGATCGCAATGATTTTGATTATAGTGGTTCTATCGATATCTCTGTTATTCGAAACATGAGAGAGAAATAGAGTGATAGAAGGAGAGAGAGAAAGAGATTGAGAGAGAGAGAGAGAGAGAGAGAGAGTGAGAGAGGGGGGTAGAGGAAGAGAGAAATGGTAACCCGTCAATATGCCGTCAGGTTTGCAATATCGCGCATTGCAGTGCTCCCTTTAGCACTGCATGGATGCATGTATTAAATTTAAAAGTCCTCGATTTGACTGAAAATCGAGCAGGACTCATTGGCCAACCGCTGATCTTAGCTATTGTCGTATCTTGCGCACCGAATAACCTTCCGTACCAGTCGATCTTTAAATAAAATTACAAACTAAAAGTAAATAATTTTTAAAATCAGGAAATATCTAAATATTACTTATATTATCTTAGTTTTACTTTTTCTTCAATCAGTTGTCGTGTGTTCGTAAGTGTATACATAATATGCTCGATTTTTTCAATAACCCTGCCAGACCTTATCTCGCAACATTAATCGTAAAAAATACGCTTGTGACCAAAAGTGAAGTTTAATCGCCTCCACCCCCCACCCCCCCCCAGACTTTGTATGCGGAAACTTCTTTCAGAGATTTTTTTCTGTCATTCGAAACTTTAGTTAACTGAAAAGCTTAGTTGAAACTCAGATATTCAGATGAGACTGGAAAGGACGCTAAAGAGCCATTGATAGATTTTACAAAAAATTCGAATAAATTTTAATAAAAAGATTTTATACGTACGTATGTGCTAGTCAAGTGTGAAGGTGAAAGTAGTACTTATTGATATATCAAGAATATAATTTTTATATGTGTAAAAAATAGACAATGTAAATATTTTTACCCCTGCCTCTCAGAAAACTAATATATATAAAAATAGTAACAGACTCATATCAATTGAAAGATTGCAAATCGAATAGCAGAAATAAAAGGACTATATAATGATCCGTAGGTAGAATAATATTTTTATCTTTCGTATTTGTAAATACCACATTTTCTTTGAAGAATTGTTTGAACTTGATATCTAACATTTGTTGGTAAAAATTGATTTGCTGTAGTTTATTATATTTATCAAAAACTGCTCTGGAGCAGGTAAAAAAAATTTCAAAAATAAAAATAATTTAAAAACAGAATAAAAAAGTTTTATTTAAATTTGTTCTCTATCATCAATAATAAATTATTTATTCTAATACTTCGTATTTTTCATATATAGATTTGTAATTTGGCACTTTCGTCATATTTCTGTCTGTCACTTATGGTTAACCGTGGTTAATAGTTACTAGTTAAATTCTGCCTCTCACTTTAGTTAGCAGTAGTTAATGGTTACTAGTGTTAATACCATAGTCTTTACAATTATATGTATAAGTTCTCGATTGACGAAGTCTGTTTCTATTTATGCATGTAAATATTAAATATCAATGTACTCATTATTAATATCAGCGAGTGCTTTTGTCATCTTCACACTTGACTAATAGTTTGTTTAAAAAACTATTGATAATTGTATACTCAATTTATTCTGTAAATGAATTAGCATTTTATTCGTATAGTTTGAAATAGTTAGTGTTTTTAAAATAATTTGTTAATTAATAAAAGAATTTATCTTGAGTAAAGAGCAATTAACTAAGTGGTTCCAAATATTATCATAATATTATATATTTGTTTTCTTAATTAAAAATAAATTTGTTTAACAGTAGGGCCATTTAGACAACAAAGATAGCAACTGTCTAATCCGAGAATTCGATTATCAAGTTATACTAGTACGAGATTTTGGGATAAATATAATCGAAACTTTTGTGCGAAACTTCAAAGAGTTCAATTGAACAAAAGCTGTATGAAAAATAATGGGAGGCCGGAGTGAAAATTGAGTGAAAACTGAAAATGGACTTGGCCGCGCAGACATATTCATCGAGCTCTATAATATCGCATATGGATTATATGATAAAATCAATTTTATTCAATCTATAGTTGAAAAGAATTCGTACAAAGTATCATTATGAAATCTTTTTAATACAACTCAATGAACAAAGGATGCGGATTGAAACCGTGAAAAATAATTTTATTAATAAAATATAAAAGAAAAGAATATTTGCTTTGTGAATAATTGGAATGAATTTTTCATTGGGAAATTGTAGAAATTCATGTTCTTATTTGAGTAATACGAAAGCAATGTAAAAAATTTCAATAAATCCGTGGATTTTAATAAGTTACTCGATATTGTACGAACCTGGCATTGAGTTAATAATCACGTATAAATGAAGATTTTAAATTTAGAACTCAAAATGATGCAAAAAAAAATTATTATCGTTGTCTATCAAAGAAGTAAATGAAATATTTTTTAAATTAAATGATTACTGTACTTTAACTTTTGATTTAAAAAAAAGCATTTTTTTCAGTGCGCTTGTAAAATTATCTAAGATATTTTTTCTTCTTCATTAGTTTTACTTTCAAAAGTTCATAAATACTTTTATTCCTTTTTCCTCTCTCGTTAAAGTATATTCATTGTGGTTATTCGTCTTCATCTTCGAAAATTTTGAAATCTTTATAAAATATTTCAAATAGAACAAAGAAGATTAGGAAGGTATTTTAATATGATACGCGTAAAAAAATTATGGCTTTCATAGAGACATCGTGGTTTTCTAATTTAAATTCAGGTTGCCTTTTCTCCCTGTAATATTTGCAACTGGCAGCTCAGAATGTCGAATGTTTTTTACATATTTATCTAACAAAAATTTATTAGTTTGCAAAGGAAAAAAAATCTTTTTGAAACCCAAAAACTACTTTTCACTACTTTCAGCATAAATCATGGTCAATGCTGGAACGACAAATGAGTAAAAATGAACTTGCTCGAAGGCTCGTACATCGAAAAAGATTTCTTCCATTTTTTAAATCGACTCACGTTTCACTCACATAATTATTCCAGAAAGAAAATTCCGGTATAAAATTGATTGTAAAAGAATAATTTTTCCATGTATTGTATATTTTGAAAAACGTCCAAACGCGTACAGATCATTTTTCGACAAAGAAATCTGACTCTTTTTTTGCATTGCGGAAAAAGAAAAAAATACAAACAAAACAGAATACTCGAGGCAGATCCCGAAATTTGCTTACGACGTATTCCCTCGACTTTAGTTTTCGTTGCGTTAATTTTACGGTGTAATATAACGAAAAGTCAAAATTATTGCTTAGTCCTCGATTATGACTCTGCATTCGTCCCTGAGATGGTTCCCCGAAATTCCGTCAATATATCCGGCTTCCGCGTTCCGCGAGGCACTCGGCGCATCGGAAATCAGGGCGGCGACAGAGCGAGCGCCGGGCTCCTGCGGCGTGCCTTAAACTAATGTGCACGGAGAGTGCGTCGGTTGTGCTTTATGGACGAAGCGATCTGTAGCATCCGTACGCCAGGACGTGACGCGAACACGTGACCAAATTCCGATAATGTGAGCTTTTGATTAACCATTGCTTCGGCCGTTCAATCGTTCATTTCCTCGTGGTAAATTGTAGAACGCCGATCCCGATGCTTACATATCGTCGCTTCCGTATAAAAAGGCACTACCTCGCAGACCGATAGCTAGCACCTTCTTGAACCGGACGCTGAGATAGCACCTTTCTATACGGAAGCGACGATATATCGTTGATTTTATGCAAATAATAATGAATTTTCAGGATATTCCTATCCGGTGTAGGATTACAAAATCCAGTGTAAAAAGAAAAGGTTAAAGATTTCGCGGATACGTTTCTATATACGTTTCGGCTCATTCGCCCTTTTACACTTACACGCAATGCAAAAACATGCAGAACGCGAGTGGCTTTTTTTCAATTAAACAAGGTCCAGTCGATCGATTGATGGATCGCGAAATCCTGCGGCACACGAAAAGGACGGGGGAGGAGGCGCGCGCGCGAGAGAGAGAGAGAGAGAGAGAGGGGGGTAGGATTGAGAGAGGACGGAAAGGAGGTAACGGACGAATTCCATTCGTGTTCGGAGCGGCAACACGAGAGGCGCATCGCCGGGAGCATGCGTGATATATATATATATATATATATATATATATATATTTACTACGCGTGCCAGGCAACGAAATTGCACGATTGCCCCAGTCTCTCGTGCCTCCCACCCCTCTCCACCTATAGGCAATCGGCTTAAGGTTTTATACACAGCTACGGAATTAGGTCAGCTATATGAGGGGCAGAAATGGGCGGGTGAGGGAGCGCGAAAGAGCATCTGAACAAGCGGGTACTCCGCAGGTACGATACTGACGATTCATGATTTCCTCCGGCTCGCCGACGAGTAGAGCCCTTCCTGTATTTTTTTTACGTCATTTAAATATAGAGGATAACCAGAGGATGGGAGAAAGAGGGGGAAAGAGAAAGGAGAGAATAACCAATAATCATTTGGTGCTTTTTCTAATGGATCCATTTTCATTTACCAGTTTGCCATAAATTAGCGCCGCTTTTAACGCCGAGAAAGCTTTTCTGGCACTCAAAAGTAGCGAACGGATGTAACATGCAAAATTCATTATAGTTACTAAAATTTGCACTGTTAATTTAACCAAACTTTTCTACTAGAAGTGTAGATGGCAAAATTTTAATCCGTATGCGTAAAATTGGAAAGCTTTGCACTTACAGAGAGAGAGAGAGAGAGAGAGAGAGAGAGAGAGAGAGAGAGAGCGCGATATGTTTTACTCCTAGACTTAGCTGTTTTTGTTTCCTCTAATATACCCAAATAGAGCATTTGTACAAAATTCTTTCCAGTAGCTCACTTGAATAAATATATTAACAATTAAAATTGTGAACCAAAATGTCCTCCAATAAATATTTTCAATTTTTTTAAAATATAAATATCACCTCGTTCAGGACTAAGTGTCACGGATAAATTATATTTATTAATTACAATATATAGAGATATTATATGGATAATGGAATAAATATAGAAGTACATATTCCACGTATTATTTGTAAATTTCTAAATTACAAATTCAATAAAAATTTACAATAATATGAAACGTATATATTAAATAATTCATGAAAATAGTATAAAATATTTATTTTTTACAGTAACTATTTTAACATTTATTGCTGATTACAAAGACCACAATCCTTTATGTAATAATAAATCATAATTTTTTTCTATTCATCGAAGCTTACAGTCGACTAAATGAAAGTTGATAAAAAAAATTAATTGATTCAATTAAAAATTAATTGATTAATTTTGTTTTCTTTGTTCAGCAGATCCGCATCATTTTTTACAATCAAGAATATTGTTGCCAGATGAATGTGCTAAAAAAATATGAAAAATGTATTATTATTTTTTATTACATACTGGATAGTCCTCTGATCTACAATCAGCAATAAATATTAAAATAGCTGTTGTAAGTACGATATTTAATTAAAATGAAAATTTTAATTTAAAGAACGATTCTTTATTACCCATTAAAGCTGGACAATTCATCGTTAAAAAATCAAATTGCGTTAGCGCTAAAATATCGAAATTACTTATAATTGTCAAACGTCAATCAAATAAATTAGATGAAAAATATGGTTTTTTTTTATAAATTTCGCCGTTAATTCTGACGTCGCCGTTCCGATAAAATTAATTATCGGTGGAATTGATAGACGCAGCTTTATTATTTTATCGAATAAACCACTTAGACTGAGCCTATTAAAAGCTGCTAATGTAATATTTAAGTTTGCGCGCAGCTATTTATTGTACCCCCGTGTGATTTTATGCGATACAAGCGCAACCAAGAAAGAATGTAAAATAATTTTAAAAAATTAGTGAAATTGAATTGTTTATTTAATGATTTGCAAATTTACTTGATTTTGGTCAATGAGTTTACATAAATATTATTATGGATACTTCATGATGTATTCATCGAAAAATTAACTAATAAACCTTACAATAATGCATTAGAGTAAAATCAAAATGTATCGTCAGATGGATCATTTTAGTCATCGACATATTTACCTATTTTATTAGATATGGTGAGAATGAAATCAAATTATTATTTGAAATATTTTCTGATAAATCACTAATTTAACGACAGCAGAAAAAATTATTTTTTCAAAGTTTTGAGAAATAAATAAAATTTTATGCAATATAATATGCGCGAAATAATAAATCTAAACTATTAGTTGAAAAGTGATTAACTTTCTATGTGGATAGCCTTAGTGCCAATACTCGTTAAATTAATGAAGTCCTCCCGTTTCTTTAATTTCCTGTGTTATAACGAGAGGGTGAAATTCTACGCTTAAAGTTTACAATGGATTTATGGAGAAAGTGGTAAGCAAACTGTATATATCGAATATGTTAATAGTCTATTACGCCACTAGGGGCGAAAACCTCGCCTGCGGCTCGTGCGTCAATAAACACCCGTAAGCAATAGTCTACACATTTCGCTCCGTGTCGCGTAACGACTTTTTCTTATTCCCGTATCGAACGTTCGTCATTTATTTTTTATTTAATAAATATAATTCATATTTTTTGAATAGCAATATGACCATGGGACGCTGTCGAGCACCTCTATTTCTCTCTCACTCTCTCTCTCTCTCTCTTTCCCTTTGTCGTTTTCTTGGTTTTTTCCCGAAATGTTACGCGCTAAGATGGACAGGTGAAGGGTAATAATTGTATAGGGATTATTATAGTGAAATTTATAATACTGAAAAAAGTGCCAATACTTATATTTTCAAAAATTTATATTAAACCAGTTATAAGTTCTTCTATTTCGATGTTTAAGTATGAACTTAGCTTAATTGTAAATTGACATATATAATTACAATGTATACATAAATTATTCAAAACATGTGTTCAATAATAAATAAAAATTCGCTTTATTAAATTATTAAAATACTAAATTAATGATAGAATTATTTAAATCAGTAACAAAAACCTGTAGAGTATTCAATGAAAAGGGCAAGCAAAATTTGTTTAAAATACTACTTTAAACACAGAAATTGTAAAAGATGTAGAACTAACTGTAAAGAATATAATTTTCGTGTAAAAAATAAAATATAGTTCATGTGGGAGAGTAGTATCCACTATTTCCTTACTATAAACAAAGAAAGAAAGAGAGAGAGAGAGATAGAGAGAGAGATAAAGAGAGAATATATGCTGATATATAATACTTTGTTTTCCTCCTTCTAACCTACAAATCGCGCCATCGCCCTTTATCTTCGGTTCGAAAGAGGAAAAGGTAATTTTTTTACGAATCTCGTTACATTGCAAGCCTTCGCTTAAGGTGGTAAATCACTCACTTCGTAAATAAAATTATTACATAACCTATATGAAACTTTGAAAAATATGCCACTCCGCCGACATTCTACTTTCCCTAGGGTGCATATCATGTGTCTTCGTTATCAAAATCAATAGGGCATGAGAAAAAAATTAATTACTTTTCCAGAGTGGACTTGGCGATATGCTCGTAGATATAGCGGCGGCGTTTCTCGGAATCGGTTTTACTTGTACTAAATTTAAAAGAAAGCATACTAAAAGTCCAATAGATGAAACGATTTATATATGCATTTATGTACAAATACATGCACGCAAAGGTACATGCACGCATACACGCGCGTCCGCACTAATCTAATTGGATTCCCTGCTATGGCTGGCCGCACCGGTGTTTACACTACTTACAGTTCGGTAATAAAGATTCATATTGCATTAGCAAAATAATAAGAAAGTTGTTCTTATAATAAAAGGGTTTTTAGTAAGCCAAGGATCTTATTACTTTATACTTTATTTAGCTATTTTATATAGTATATATTTTTCATGTAGGTGAATAGATAGATTTTCGTGAGAATAAATATTCTAAAGAGGTTATTGAAAAAAATAATATCTGATATATTAATAATTAAAAACTCGACCTGCGAAGTAAATGATGAGAAATATATAAAACCCCTGAAGAAAACTTATTGAGTGTGTTAATTTTAGTTCGAATATGACTTGCAAATGAAGAATATTCTGGGCATCCTAGTTCTAAACATGACTTCGATAAAAGACTTTGTGTGTGAAAAATAGAACGAAGAGGTTCCTCAAATATACACAAGTATCTTTAAATATACACAAGTATTCCAATACTTATGAAATCTTAATTCGTTAACTTCTACTTTACACTTATAACAATTGTCTTCAGAGCAATTACCTTTATGACTGTAGTGGTGCATTTCGAATCAATCCTTAAATCGGTAGACCGAATAGCGATAGATGTTAAGAAAAAATAGAGCATTAATTAAGAGACAGAAAAATAATGAAATTCAACAAAAAAATGACCGAGGCAGAGAGAAAGACAGAGAGTGCAGAACCAAACGAACCCAAACGAAACCAAACGACAAAGTTCGGGATTCGACAGAAAATTGAGCGAGACAATTAGCAGGGCTGAGTTTTCCCTCGGTGTCGTCGACACACACACGCACATACACACACACACACACACATACATGCACGTGCCCTTAGACTTAGGAGAACCGGCTCTCGCAATTGGCCACCAGTGCTGGCTCGGCGGCCGCTAACTAGTTTTGTCTCTTAACTCTCTCGGTTTTCGACCACCCGCGTCACCGGTCCATCGCCCTTTCCCCGCGCCCGCCCCTATATCTCGCAGGTTCCTATCTATCTGTCGGAACGTCCGCGCCCAATCGCCGATTTGAGCAGCGAACTACGCGCTGTGGACGAAACTTCCCCCTCGAAGCAGTTTCGATCGGACGCCCAACTCACACCCACGACCCGGAAATTATCAACTTGTTCCATGTAGCCCTGAGGCTGGAGCGATAAGGACAGCGGCAACGGTAGTCTCTGCAGTATTTTCAAGAATAAATTATTACGGCCTAAAATTCTTCAAATTAATTACGGCTAGCATAATTTTATGAATATGATTTAAATGAAATGCCTGTCTAATTTAATGTTTATTTATTATATATTATTTACTAAATTAATAAATATTTTTATCGGTCTTACAGTCTTTATACTATAATATATTAACTAAAGCAATATCAGTCAGATTGTCCTTGTTTATCACCCCCAAAGAATCTAAAATAAAACTTATTACTAAAAAATAAATAAGATTAAAGGTTAAAAATAATAAAATAAAACAATATTCTTCTTTGGTGTTCGACGTTTCGAATCGCTACCGTTCATCCTCAGGAACTAAACTCCTAGTTTATAAATTATAAATTTAATAAATTAGTTTAGTTTCAGGAACTAAACTAGGAGTTTAGTATATATTATACGATCTATTATACGGTCTATTACCGCTACGGTTCGAAACGTCGAACACCAATGGAGAAAATAAGGTGGTGGAGGAGTCAGGTTGTCTTTTAATAATATAGAATATAGTTTATTAATTTTATTATTTTTATTTTATTTTTTAGTAGTAATTTTCATTTCAGATTATTCGGGGGTCATTATAAACAAGGACGGTCTAACTTTCATTGTATTAGTATAGCGAATTATTGTATAAATACTGTAGGACATTTTTTGAATATTCAAAATGATATTTCTTGTTTTTACATTTCTTAATTATTTAAAATGATATTGGTAAAAATTCCTTTGTTTAAGCTAAGATTAACAATAAACGTTTGAATATACGTGAGAATTTGATTGGTTGGGTATGTTTATCATCAGTTATGTTCAAATTATTGGTTTCAAGTCATTCAAAATGGTTACCAAACGTTGAAACTGAAATTATCGTATTATCTATCTAAAAATATCAATTGCTATTTTACACGTAGATAAAATAAATAAAAATTGTCAAATTTGAACTTTAAAACATCATAACTGTTAATATCTACTGATGGAGAAAGAATAATATATTCAATAACAAAAATTTTCGGCATAAAATATAAATTTTTTGTTTTATTTGCTTGAGCCATTCGCGTTTGAGATTTTTTCTCCTCTGTTCCACAAAGAAAATTGCTCCTATTCGCATTCTGCGGGAAAATACATAAGAAATATTGAATAGGTATTCTTTTGATTCAGTGATATATTATCAAACGATAAAACGATCCGTGAAATTGAACGAAAATTAGAATCTCCTTTGATCATTCAATGATTAGATTGAATCTGCTCTATATTATCATAGGATAATAAAATTATCTATCGGGATATAGATTTACGCGCAGGATATGTTTTACACAGATCTTACTTAACAGTTAAGATTATAATCTCGGGCAAAGCCGACACGCTGAAAGCTAGTATTATATAATAACATATTTGGCTTCATCTCTATTGCAGACTTCAATCAGGACGGGCGAGCGGACAATATCAGCTTCATGATAAAGCGCGTCAAAGTGCACAGCGACGGCGCCCTCAGGGATCCGAACTACCGCTTCCCCAGTAACTACGGCGTCGAGAAATACCTCGAGCTCTTTTCCGGTGAGTATCTATATCTAATCTAATGTATACACATATATCCATCTTTCCCTTTTCGATGCCTCTCTGTATAATATGTTGTGTATAAGCGCGCATCCTCAATCCTTATATATACATATATACATATATGCATACATATATATATATATATATATATATATATATATATATATATATATATATATATGAATATGGCGACTGACCGCACAGCGTGCAATTCAAATATAGTTGAAATGCTCGGGCGTCTGTGATATGTAGATGCGCACGTCGCGCTCGCACCGGGACATGCGAAAATATTACCCTCCTCCGAGACAGCGAGGGGCGCGTGGCCGAAACGCCTGGCGTATAATTAACCGGGACAGGACTTGTACTCTCAAATTTGTATATTGGGATATATCGCGGCGCCGGATTTGAGCGCTCTCTATGCATGTGTGCGAGCGATGCCGACCAGGGTCTTGTGAGCTAAACCACGCAGAGTTATTTTATATATATTATAGTAAAGTCAACAATTGTTTTTTTTCTCAACTGTTCACGTAAAATTTAATGTTTTCTTTTTTTTAATCGCCTAAAGTTTCGGCAACTTTTAATGAAATTTCCCCTAAACGAAATTTTCGACGAAAGGCTTTATTATCGTTTGGATTAAATGCTCCATGACGTACTCTTGCTCGTTCTAATATAAATATTTGTTTATTTTTCATATAAACATTTTTCTTTTAGTTTTATTTTATATACTGCAACCTTTGCGAAGTCGCTACCAGCTCTCTTCTTATACATATACTATATGAATATTTTATCTCAATACTTATAAATAATAAAATAATAAAATTTAATAATTATTATGATTTTATAAGATGATAAATTCTTGCTTACGCATATTTTTTAATTTAGCCGCATACATGTTTATTTCTAAGAATACACTATACATATAAATGAATAAATTTTGCACTACTTCAATACACAAATAAAGAATTTCAACTTTTAAAATTTGGAATTGCAAAGTAATTGGATAGTGTTGTATTTAAATTTAAAATTTCTGAATAGTTCCTGTTAATATGCGTTTTATTAAATCTTACAAGACTGATTGAAATTCATTTACCTATTTTTTTGATATCCAAATAGATGATTTCTCAGTCATCTAATATTAACGCTCCAGATTTATCTAATTATGCCGTTGGGTATTTAATATCGCATTAGCACCAATACAGATAACAGTCAATGTTCGAAGCAGTATGTAAATTAGAACTATCAATTACAATTAGATGAAACTGTACCACTAACTTTGTAGGTAACATCAGCCTGCACTCGAGAGTTGAATGGTCTATGGGTAAATATTTAACGTATCCGTGGAATTTATCTTCAACTAGAGACTCAACGTTGAATTTTTGGTTATTTACATACTGTTTAATTTTTTAATTATATCTATACGTTAACCGAATTCAAGCGCAGAGTATGGAGAGTCAGGAAAACGGAGCGATACAGCTACGTCCTATTGGAAATACACGTATAATGAAAAATGAAATAATTAAACAAATTTTGTGCAATTATAATATTAGCTTCGTGAAGATTCATCTGTTTTTGTATGAAGAATAATGGTGAATTAATGCCGATTAGTTCTGTTATCTACTAAGTAACGCTTCTTCATTAATATTAACGTAAAACCTTTGGCTGGCATACAGTTTATAGATACTCTGAGTATATAAAAACTTCCTTTATTGACCAATCACATAAACAAATATAGTTATTAACAATTAAAATAATTTAATTAAAATTCTTTTCACATGATCTAATAGCCCTAGTAAAACCAGAAATAGCTAAATTAAATATACGGAAAAACAGAGATAGGATACCATGCAAAAACTTGTCGATACGAAACTTATAAATACGAAACTGTGAATTCCCCAAAGGAGCTATTTGGCTATACGTAATGTTCTGAACTTAATATGTCCTTACCGCCATGAAGGTTTCATTATGTAGAAATTCTGTTATCCGTAATGAAGAAAGTTTCGAGGAAAATTTTTGTCAAATTAAATCTCTACCGATAATTAAAAATAAATTTTTAGAAGACGATTTTAATAGTTCAAAACTTAAAAACGTCAGAATTTTTTTCAAGGGGGAGAAGTACGAAAATACCTGCCAGGCACAGAAAAATGTTGAAATCACGACTATGATAGTCACTTATGAGCAATAAATTATTTTCATAATATAGCATATTGCAGTTTATTATAGCTTTAATAAAAATAATTTGTGAAAATCTCGCTGCTAACGTAATAAAATAATTCTTCGCTTACAATCGACTTATAAATTCATCGATCGTATAACGCTTTAACTACTTATTTATTGAACGATTCATTCATATTTTAACGATCTCACCAGATTTCTTACAAAGCTCCCAATAAAGCAATACTTGCTTTTATGAATCTTTAATTTTATCATACATTTATCCAAATCGATAAAATCGTAAATGCACTCCGTCCTGTATACAAGTCGCCCCCTGCAATATTGTCAAACTATATTTACAATTTCGCTTCCAATCTCTTTCTTCCTTCGTTATTCCCATGGCAGCTCATAAATACAAAAGACTTGTATATAAATATTCTCGTTGAAAATTCTATACAATTGCGCTACGTGATCGAAACCGCAAGGGATTACGTATATATATATATATATATACATACACACATATATATATATATACCCATATAGAAAAAAGCTAAAAATGAAATCGAGTATAATCCAGTAGTTTCCCGGGTTGTCTGTACCTCAGTCTATCAGTCTGTTCATAACTTTCTTTCTCGCTTCGACCAATTGCGCCCTTTATTCTCTTTCTCCCTTGCTTTACCCTTTTCGTTAGGTCGTAATGCTCTTCTGTTTATATATATATATATAGACACACACATAAGGTGGAAAACTAGAGTGAAGAACCGTGTTGTGGTAACCGCACGCACGCCCGCGTTAGTGGTATAAAAGAGAGACAAGACAGACGAACGAATGAGCGCGGACAGAGGGTTGGTCGGTAGTCGTCGCAGTCCACCAAAGGGCCAAGCAAAGTTCCCTCCTTGTATTACGAACGTGACGCGAATTCACCAGGAGAGTGCAGACCCGCTATAGTCCGTCTATCTTGCGCTCTTGCTCTCTCTCTTTCTCTTTCTCTATCTCTCTCTCCCTCTCTCATATATATATATATATATATATATATATATATATATATATATATATATAAGATAACCGATGTGTGCGGGTGAATAAGTACGGAAATAGCACTGGCTGCCCAGACTTTGGCCTGGTTAACTTTGCTTTCTGACCTCCGCGCCTTGAAGCTTCCAACCCGCCTTTCTACTTCTGTGTGTGTGTGTGTGTGTGTGTGTGTGTGTGTGTGTGTGTGTGTGTGTGTGTGTGTGTGTGTGTGTATGCCTGTGTTTGTATTGAACGTTGCTTTTGTTTATATGTATGTGAGTATGACAGTGTGTGTATCGAACGATGTGTCGCAGTTTGTCTATGTTTCTATAAGATACACTGCTCATGTGGATAATTGTTTAATGACGTTGTCGAGAATCAACAGAATCAAAAGCCTTCCTTCCGACAATGTTTCTTTCTTTAGCTTTCTATACTTTTCGACTATTTTTATTTTTATTACGGAGCCTCGCTGATTGCTTTTAATTAGTGATTTTGATGTATACTTTGGTTACTTACGAGTTTAAAAAAATCAACTTTGTATTCTAAAGCTTTATCCTTCAAGTGGCTTAATTAATTCATTAATTACTGAGATAATGCCTAGGAACGTATTTGTTTTAGATTGCACGATCGCGCCTGCAATATTATAAAATAAATCACGGCAAAATTATAGACTAACCTAAATGTTTCATGCGACAATAACATGATACTACATCGAAATCGAGGCTCAAAAATAGGTTAAATAAATGAAAGGGAGAAAAATAAGCAGAATGTAAACTTATAAAAGATTTTCGAAAATACAAGATAGAATCTAGAAGCAAACAACAGTGTATAGATACAGTTATATATTTCGGAAGTGAATCAGTTTTTCCAAAAATTGGTAAGAACTGCTTGACTTTTGCAAGAAACGTGTAACATATCCACAATTCAGATATTTTAAGTTTTAGGCAACTGAGATATAAATTGTTAAAACTGACCAATTTAACAATGCGTCTTTTGAAAGAGTCGTCGAATCACGAAAATGTGATGGCAGAAATAGAGAGTTTTATTTTTAATTCAGAAAATATTCATCGATGTCAATTAAATAAAAAAATATTATATTTTTACTGATTATGTCAGGACACCATATGAAAATGTTAGCAAGTGTAGCCTTGCCATTTTTAAACTAGAACATCATCGATTATACTACCTCATCTCAGTTTTTATGCATATTTAGATTTACACTATTTATGTATATATGATAAAATAGTCTAATAATGAGCATTATAAAACACTATTCGTATTTTTCTGTACAATAATTCTCAAAAAGTATACCGGGTTTCGAGCAATGTAGCCTTCACCCGAAGTATGTACCGAACGTTGACGATGATCGATAGAAGCAAGACAGAATTATGAAAGCAAATCTACGGTCAGCTCCGTGAAATGTCAATAAAGTTTGGATAATTACAGAACATATGTGATATACAGAATATGCGCTGGGAGGCTGAAACTGTGCTGATATGCCTTGATAATTTGAAAATGCTTACTGTTTATAAAACAAAAAGTAACAATATAATGTTTTCAATACCTGTTTCATGTGTATCCATTATTAAAAATGTAGTCAAAGGCTGTCGGACTAAATACAATCGCTTCTACTGTGAGCGAATTCAATGTTCCCTATAACATATAAATAACTGAATCACATTTTCTTACTATAACAAAAATGAAAAATGGACATTATTATAAACGGACGGTCTTAGATGTTATATGAAGCACATATTATATAAACACAATCTGATCAAAAATTAAGATTTTTATTAGCTTTCATAATTGGAACGAACCTTTTCATCGGGCATATACGATCATATATTCGTATGTACGCGCGCGCGTGCGTGTGTGTGTAGAAAAATGTAAGGAGATTAATTTAATTAAAGAAGAGAGATAATACGCAACAAGAGGAAAAGGAATAGAACAGGATTAAAAAGATGAAAGTGAAGCTGGCCTAAGCGACCCTGATGAAATTCCCAGCGGCAAAGATTTCTCATTATATGGACGCTTGACCGGGCCAAAGAATGGGTGGGCGTTGCCATACGGCCCGCACCCCGTTCGCAAAACTTCGAAATGGAACAAACTGCATCTGCCTCTTCGATACCGAGGCGGGTATAACGTCCGCCCTGATATTTCCCAGGGGCGGTTTATTTTTGTCTTCTCCCACCCTTCAACCCTTAGCGGGCGCTTCTTCGATTTTCCCATACCTTTTCTCACCCTCTTCGCGTTTTCTTGAGAGAAGCAAAAAAAGAACATGAATAAAAAATAAGAGAATAAAGAAAAAGCGAACGGATGAAAAGAGGTAGGGAAAAAGGAGGAATCCGGAGCTGACGGCATACATTACGGGCAGTTTATCGCCCTTACACCAGCCCGTATAACTGCCGCGTGCAATATAGCCTAGGGTATCGCTCGAACGTACAATAATATGTTTATATATATCATATATATATATATATATATATATATATATATATCCTATACACTGATTAATTTATTATTACGAAACTTTAAATATTTCGACTCTGATACAAACATTCCTGTGAATCTGACCTGGATAGAGAAGAAGAGAGAGAGAGAGAGAGAGAGAGAGAGAGAGAGAGAGAGAGAGAGAGAGAGAGAGAGCAAGCAATAAAAGTTAAATATTTCAATGGTTACATTAATTTAGAAGTAGTTTCACAAATGAAATCGATTGCTTGGATAAAATCCAACAGTTCATATAGACATAACATACAATGTTCAGATAGAAGGCAAAAGAGATAATTACTCATTAATTTCCTAAACTCAATAAAATCAACAAACTCAATAATAATAAGGTACTTCAAGACCCTAGCAAGAAAATTAAAAATGACACGGATGGTAAAATATTTGGTCGATTGTTGTCTTGTTAATCATAATTACAATAGAACGATCCCAGAAACTTGGAAAAGAACACATGCAGATAAAGTAATGGGATTGATATTAATCGTGAGGAGAATAAGAGGATTCGCTGCTCCAAATGTATGTAGAAAATATCCAATAAAAGGATCGTCGAAATCAGTAGCCAAATATGAGAAAAAAAACCTATTAACCTCTTGAACATTAAATTAATAGTATGGATAGGAAAATTCTTTGGTATAGTCGGTGGTATAAATAGCATTCTTGATTATCGATAAACGAAAGTAAGAAAACTCAAAACACATAGTTCGAATTTATATATAGCTTCCCTCCTCATGCATCTATACTCTTTTATATCAATAGATCCTGTGCTTCTGTAAGAGACAACTAACACATTATATCGATACGGAAGAAAGTTGAGTATTCAGCGAATTAGCGGAAAGTAATTCATCGGGAACGATTATCCAACGTTGTCTCGAGTTTCAGATATTATTTTTCATTCTATCTGATCATAAATTCGTGACTAATTGTGCCGTTAATACATAAAATTTTTGCCACTCGTACAATACGCATTATTTGATGTTGAGTGGACAGCTCTTAGCATTTGTTAACAAGTGCAATCCGTAAAAATCGAGGATTGTTCGGTATCGGATGTTAAAAAAACTTGAGAAGGAA
The DNA here is from genome assembly GCA_018907035.1 of Sycobia sp. Sy_11. Taxonomy (NCBI): domain Eukaryota; kingdom Metazoa; phylum Arthropoda; class Insecta; order Hymenoptera; family Epichrysomallidae; genus Sycobia; species Sycobia sp. Sy_11. The sequence goes on along the minus strand of JACCIC010000022.1, from coordinate 126,263 downwards.
TAAAAAAATACTGCCGTGTTAAATATAATTATGTACTAATTTAAATTGTTTATTAAATTTAAATTGTCTCATTCCACCATAACACGATTTATTTCCATATTGAATATAAAACTCACCTATGAAAGTTTATTTGAATCATAATTTGTTGATATAAAAAAAATCTTTAATTTTAAACATAAGCTATTTACATCTGAATTGCAATATAACGATTTTATGTCTATGAAAATTCAAATAAATATATAAAGAATGTATGAAAGGGCAGCGAAATTGGTGGCAATAAATACCGCGAATTTTCGATCGAGATGTAAAGACAAAAAGGGTCGCTCTTGCTAAAGAGCTCATCCTAGTAATCATCGAAGAATCGGAGAAGTTGATATGCTTAACTGGACCCACCTTGTGCAAAGTATAGCTCAAATGTTTACATAATCAAAAAATTGGTACATCTACATCATAACTGACTTCTAAAGAATACCAGTCAGAAAAATTAAGTATAGAGAGTAGTCAACGAACATCAGTTTTGGACCAATCATAAATAGAAAAGCTATCTCTAATTGTATGGAGTACAACAATATCGAGAAAACCCATTGAGAGGCCGTGATAAAAAATAAAAGTAATATCAACGAAGCGAAAAGAGAGAGGGGGGTGAGGGAGGGAGTTTGCGGAAGGTCCAAATTGTAAGTGATGAGCACGAAGAGAGATTATTCCGGTTCCAGTGGATTAAATAGACAAGAATAGTTGATCGCTGAGATAGAGTTAATAGAATTTTATGAGAGTAGGATAAAAGGAAGAACAAACGGATCCAATTAGATGATAAGAAGGCAAATTATTAATTTCCACTCATTTCAACAAATAAAAGTTAAATAATTTTACTTATTTTCGTTTAAAGAGTTTTTAAAATCATGAATAACTTGTGAAGATTTCAAAACAGTATAGCAAATATAAAAAATATCTTGAAAAATTAAATTATATCTTTGTATAACTATTACTCTGAGACAGAAAAATTTTTATATGTATTACTACGGTATTACATATCTATAATTCTGTATAATGTAAAAGATCGATGGTCTGCGGAAACATAAGACGTGAGGTCATTCGCGCGGATTTATCGCAATATCTGGCACATTTTTTGTATATTCTTCATATATACTTTTAGACCACATTAATGTACTCAAGTATATAGTGACGTAGACGATGCTACAGGTGTAATATATATATATATATATATATATATATATATATATATATATATATTTAAATATTTTATAATATATTATTATCTTATAAACAATGTTTATTAATATAAAATGGAAATTATTGCTGGTATACTAAAGCTAATATACTTAATATGGGGTTAATTATGCAACAGTCTTTATTGCATCATCGAGTATTTATAAATAATTTTGAATAATACCAGATACATTTAACGACAAATTATTAACTTTTGAACATTATAGAGCATGTACAGAACTAATGTAAAATAATACATAACATCTAATTTTTATTATAATACTACGAGTTGAATGTATATATTGTTCAAAATATTCTAAAGTTATAGGTAAACTCACAATAATTCGTAATTATTATTATTATTATTATTTTAATAAATTACTCTACCCATCCTCTCAACCTCGTGCGCGACTATTAGATGCGCCATCTGATATATAGTTTTCGAGCCTTCGGTGCAAGCGCGAAGGACTTATATACGAAAGGTTTATATACGTTGGTTCTCAAAATCCCCCCCTCCTGTCACTCTCGCACGGCGTGCGTTACTGCTCTGTCGGAATCCGTGCCTTATTCCATGCAAGCTTCCCTTTCTCTCTCTATGTCTCTCTCTCTCTCTCTTTCTCTCTCTCTTCCTCGCGTGTCGAAAGTACCGCGAAGGCCTCCCCCCCCCTTACTCGCTCCTTCGCCGGGAGCTCCTCGTAAAAGGCGCAGGGGGCTGGGAGGGTAAAAGCGATCGTAAAAGTTTTATGTATATACGAGCCGATACAATTTTAACTCCGCGAGCGCTCGGCCGACGCTCTCGAGGGCCTCGGGACCGCAGCCTCCGCGACGCGCGCTGCCCGATTATTGCTGATTCCGACGCGCGGCAACAAGAGCGCAGTCCGCGAGGCGCTTTCAAGGGGGGGGGGGGGTGTGGAGGGAAACGAAAAGAGAGTATGTGTACGGGCTTATACGGGACACCGCTTGTCTTTAGTCGGCGATTTATAAGCACCGAGAGAACGCCTCATAAAGCTTCGGTTTATCCTTGCGAGAGTTATACGAGATGGCGCACGAGAGGTAAGGGCCGGGGGAGGGAGGAGAATTGTGCTCCGAGCGAAGGCGGCATGAATTGTTCGTGCAATTATTTCGCGAAAGAAATTTCTTTTGTCTCGGCAGAAGCGAGTAATATATTATCCGTATGTGTCGATAGTTTGAGCTTGATAAAAAGGGCGAGAAAATTGTACAAATATGTTGCTGCAGGGAATCCAGCCAATGCTTGCTATTACTTTGTTTTTATTCTTTGTAATTAGCAAATCAAGTCAACGAAGTTATAGTAAAATACAGCGTTTAATATGCTTAGAATCTACCATATACACTATGCAACTGATAAGAAATTAAATTGCAATTCAACGATAAGTGATAAGTTCATATGTTATAATTGTTTCGGTGATAAAATTTTAGTTAATAGAAAAATAGAACAATCGGAATTTCAAATATTGATAAAACATAACTCGTCAACGGTATAAAAAAATTACTTGTCTATTATGAATAAGTAGTACTCTGACTTTGATCCATCGAGAACGAACAACAGATATCGTGTACATTCGCAGTTACATAAAATTTAAGTCCTTTGTATGAAATACATGGGAAAATTAGGGGTGATTTAAACTTCTGTCTTTGGAAAACTTATTACGTAATGTTTAAGCAAAATCAAAAATAGTCTTAATCTGTAGTATTTTCCCGGAATATGTTTTTTGTATTTATTTCATCCAAGATAGAAAAATAAAATGTTGCTTGAATCTTAATATTACAAATTTCAGTTGAATTTGGTTGATTAAAATTAAAAATTAAAAATTAAACTTATGTCGACTGTTCTGAATTAGATTAAAAACTTTTATCAGCTTAGTCCTTGAAGATGAACCAAAGCGGTGCGAGAAGACAGACCTCTAAGGTACATTTAAGGTGGTCGGGGCAGTCAAATTATCCTTTGCTAACATAAAATATTGTTTATTTTTATTATTTTTAATTTTTATTTTAATTTTTAACTTTTTGAATTCATAAGTTCCATCTTTAAAAATATACGATTGCGCCGGTAGGAATTTTTTCTTACTCCTTAATTTTAGCGTTGTCGGAGCTCTTATTTCTCCGCACTGAGTCTGGATCGTTCCACCCCTGTACCTCCCCGTATCCGAAGATCAAGTAAATTACCGCCGAGGCCACGTATAACAGAGAAACGAGCCAGAAGACTAAACGCCATTCGCTGACCGTCTGATTCGGGGTTAAAATGCCAACGACTTAGGGTGAAATAATGTCGCTTGGCATCGCGAGGCAGCCATCGAGGGCCGTCAGGACCCCGGCGCAATTCGGCGCGATGTCCAGTCCGTTCACCATTATGCTAACCCAGCAGCCGTCCATCTTACGCACCTGGCCGTCGGTCAGCCGCTTGTTAGCGATCGCTGAATCGAAGAGCGTCCCGACGATCCAGCCGCAGACGACCAGGCAAGAGATAGTGCGGCGACGAGAACACAGCGTGGTTACGGATCGAGAACTTCAGGACGTCAGCGCGAAGAAGCCGATCGCGTTGACCAACTCTGGCTGATTAGCGCCCACGCGGGTTTCGAGCGTAGAATGTACCGCCGAGGGATTGTCGATTATTCCATACAGATGTGCGCTACAACGAATGCAAATGCGCAATACTTTCAATACTTTCAATTTCTTGAAAATAGAAGGACTATTTGTATTAATTGGATGCAAAAGATTTAAGTTTGAAGTGCCAAACTATTCATCAATTCTTTTCATCAATCCTATTGTAATATATAATTACTTGAAATAACATTTTTTACCAATTCTTGGGGTAATAACAGATTTTTATCGATTAATCAATAATATTGACTCAAATTCAATTTTTTTTCTGTTCAAGTGTATTTAATTTTTTGAATCAAAGATAATGAATTCAGCTTTGATTTTTTTTAGTCTTCACAATGGAAAATAAAATGTTTTGCAAACTTTGCAAATTTGTGAGTCTTAAAACAATGATCTTGAATGTATTATAGTTACTTATAATCTGTGAGTGTCTCATATATAATAATAAGCCACAATGTTCCGAAATTTGAAGTCTTAAACTTTAATTTATTAAAAAAAACTTTTTTAAAGCTACGATAATGTTTCACTGCGTTATCCGAAGTGAGTTGCTGGCAGGTATTCAAAAAATCATATTCATACATAGTCGTACACTGCAGCACTAGTAGTGATAGCTCTAATAATACCGCTCGTTCGATTTTCGTATTGCCCTTCGTCGTGCCCCTCTGCTATCCTGGCACTCGTCTTTCGAGAACTCCGTCGTAGAATTCGACGGATGTACCATTTGAATAATGGCGATTGGCAGGCAAACGCGCACGCAGATCTGGCTGAAGAAGCCGACGAAAAGAATTAGGATCGTGATCCATCGCTGCTGAATGTACGAGCATATATATATGAAAATATATGAAAAAAATTTTTATAAATCTGTCGATATACTTACAGATAGCCTCCCTTCTTTCCCACATTATTAATTTTTTTTAAGCACCACTATAAGTTTCATAAGTTCCTCCGGATTATAGTTTGTTTGCCAAAAAGTGTATACTCTGTAATAAGAATCAAAGCAATTGTTCAATTATAATGATTTAGTTTAATTCAGTCTCTCTGTATTACTAAAGAGATAAAAGTATGAACCATCACTTTAAAAGTATATCATTCTAAGTTCGCCTGTGTCTAAGCTAATTTTTCACCCGAATTAATCGAACATTAACGGCAGACTGACGTAAACCAGATATTCCGGATTGGTCAGCGTTGAAAATTGAAACGTATTTGACAACCATTTAAAAATTCATAGCGCGCGTTGTAAAAATCTTTTATAAAATTTCTAAATTATTCAAAGCTTAGGCTTCTAGCTTACGTTTTTTACAAACTACCCGATTTTTATCGTTATCTTTAAGTTTTTGGCTTTAGCAAACAAACAAAAAAGGGGGATAATTAAAAGGAGAGCTCGTTATTATTCTCCTCAATTAATTTATCAATTTATATTTAATATTCGCAACGCCTTGAGAAAGCTGCCAACCTAAGTAAAATAAATTAAACATCTATCTATTCAATCACAAAAAGAAAATTATACATCGACCACTAGATTTTTTTCCTTTTTGGAAGCAACCGTACAACATGCAGTCTTAGACTGAAATTAGCATGGACATTTATATGAATGATAACGGAATCAATCATTTCTCCGCGTCTTACATAAATTTGTTATTCAATTACAGAAAAGGTGTAGGTGTTTAGATAGTATTTTTCTCTCATGGATATTATATCTTAGTCGCGAAACAATACCTTGTCAGCGATGAAAAAAAAAGAAATCTGTTTCGAAAATTTGTAAAAGTTATTGAACTTGAAATGGTTATGCACAATAGATATACTTATAGATGTATCAAAGTCGCGCCTGAAATCTGCTTTATAGCAGCATTTCATTTTGCGCCTTGTTTGCTCCAGATTTTATATACAGTGGTTGCTCCAAGTATATATGTATACGACATAGTAAATTTTTGTACAATTTGTCAAAAAAAGGAAGCCGAATTCATAAGATCCTTTAAGAGAGCCACACTGATATGGTAAATACGCCAAGACAAGCCGAAGTCACCTTACATAGAAGTTAAAACAAAATCTGATTTGAAACCATTCTCAAGTATAGCCAATAAAATTGAATTTATTATTATTACAACAAAAGTTTTAAATTAAGAAAGCCATTACTTAAAATGTTTCAACAACGTCTAATTAGTTTCTATAGGAAATTTTACAAGAAGAAAGAGCTTTCTTCTGTGATGAGTTCGTCAAGCCGTAAGTTTTTTATCTAAACTATGATGAAAATGGTACAATTTTTATCGATCGAGCAAAAACTCTCTGGATAGTTACATTGTCCACGAGGATAGAAAAGTTTCGCGAATTAGCCCATAAAGATTTATATAATTAGATAAATGTAGAAAATTTATTTATTAATAATCTACCTTTGAAATTTTTAATTTTGTTTAATATTATTATTAATTGCTAATTAAAATTTATTAGTACATAATTTTTTCGTACATATCCGATTATCTAATCTACACTGATTAACACGTAAATTATTTCTGCAAATTTGTAAGAAATCTTTCATTTTCTAAATGTCTGTGTCAATTACCTTTATTCACTCGAATGATCGCCGGACTATTTTAATAAAAACTCAACTTGTAATTTCTATTTGAATAAGTATAAACTCAATATTTGATTAATTTAATCGAAAATTATAAAATCACTGAATAAATGTTCGAATGTGTAATATGATTTAAGTGCAATTCGAAGTCAAAGACTTCAAAATGGATTTCAACCACGTATGAAAATATCCAATAATTTTTTTCAAGTAGAAACATTATCCTTACTATATATTGAAAGCGATGACAAAAATCTGTCGTCAAAATAACTTTTATAAAACATTTACTTATCAATCTAGTATCAGATATTATTAAAGGATATATCTTAAATTTATGAGAAATTCATTTTGAGTCGTTTTCGCAGTCTAAATCATTCATATAGTAACTGTAAATGCAATGGAGGAAACCGGAGTAAAAAATATTCATTCCTCCATATTTTTAAAATGAGAAACTTTATTTCATGAAAATTATTTTTAATATAATAAGCAGTTCCACATATGCCCGTTGATTCTAATTATATTATATATGGGTGCAATTGGGCGATGTAATAAAAATTCAAAACTTTGAAAATCTGAAATTAAAGTATATAAGGCACGGTCACTGATATTATATTGTAAATATGCTATATTTGCCTTCGGAGTGCGACCGTGCCCCTTTATATGTTTCTACTGCAATGACAAGTGTTAGGATTTATTGGATTATTTTTTAATAAACATTAAAAAATAATCCAATTGTCTAGAAATAGTGGTCAGTTGCGTCCGAGACAACTTTTGTTTTTAGCTCACACGTGTTCACTAAATTATTTTTTACAATTCTTGTAATTATTCTAGAGCCATTTTTAAGATTCTACGGTTTTATGGAATGTATGCTACCCACTATTTCATTTTTTTAAGAATGTCTTTCAGAAAAACAATTTTCAGAATATGCATTTCAAAACATAAAATCAGATAACTTTTCATAAAAACCAATGATAACTGTACCAAAAGTGAAACTTCTCTAATTTATGATACGAATATCCTGACCCTTTAAAACTATTGAATGATTATTTTTATAAATTTATTGAACAGTAGCCAGTGGTTCATTAAAATCTACTCGGCATTGCATTCGCAACTTGCTAAAGCAATTGTAATTTAAGGACACTAACAAATGCAATTTTCATCTCTCATTCTGTACAAGAAAATAATACAATGACTCTGTGTCGTTAACACGTATTCTTTTTCTATCAAGTTTATATTCTCAATGCCTTCGGCGAGCATTATTTATTTCAAATTATACATAGTTCACTAGATTTAAAAGGATTCTTTATATTTTTCTTTCACGGCCAACGGAAAATATTCACTTCATGGATATCATCATAAAATACCGACGTTTGAAAATGATATTCGAATTTTTAGTTTGAAAGTTACTTTTGATAAATGTTCGATTGAAAAATACGAATGACAGAATCAATTAATCATCCAATTATGTTATATATACACGTCTAGATAATTACAATGGGCGATAGACTGAAAGAGCGACCAAATAACTGATTAACCAACGTCGCAAATGTGATGTTTAATTTGCAGAGGAGGATTACGACGCGTTCTGCCTGGCGTACATGTTCACCTATCGCGACTTCGAGATGGGCACTCTTGGACTGGCCTGGACCGGAGATCTGAAAAATGCCGGGGGCGTCTGCGAGAAGAACGGGGTAAGAACGTCATCTTATTACATAAATCGATTATAAACATATACGCACATTTTATGCACTTATCCTCGCCTAAATTTCTTGGTCTTTCATTTCTCGTCCTTTTTTTCTTCACCAAAATCATACGAATTTCTCATCCTGCCCGCTATATGTCTAGTCCCACCCACTCGGCCTCCTCTGCCACAGACATGCATTTATTCTCCACGAGTCATTCCTTTCAAACTCTTTTTTAGCTTGTGGTGGGGAAGGGGGTGGGATGTTAGCGGATACGGAAATCATCGCGCGCCTGATAAATAGTATAGACGACACTCCCCCGCCTCCGCCCCCTCCGACCGTTCATTCTTTTCTTTTGCTTGCCTCGCCTCGCCTTTATCTGGGTCGGAGTCCTCCAACTATTTACATATCGTCCACGAATTCGATTTGTCATTCTCGGCTTCTTCGTCTTCTCTTCCTTCTTCGCGCACCTCCCCTCCCATTCCCTCGTCTATATAGTCTTTCTTTAGTTTTGTTTTCTCCATTGCACGGTAATTTGATTTCTCCGTTGTCTGTTTGCGCTACGATAAGTTTACCTCGCTTCAAAATAGTTCAATAAAATCATTTTAAGAATATCAATCGGGCATAAATATACTTGGCGCTGTATTATTAGATAGTTCTTATATTATTAGATAGTAATGTCAATAGACTTAGTGATTTTGAGATTTTTATTTATCGAAAATAAATTATTTACTTGCTACCATGTGGTCCAGATTTAAAAACTAAAACTTGGAAAAAACTGATGAACGATTATATAGATTTTTTTAGCACAATGTAATTAATTTAGAAACACTTGCTTCTAATACTTTTTTCGATATAATGACACGATTTTAATAGAAATTTAAAACTTATTAAATAACTGAGATATAAAATAACTTTTACCTATTGCACGTATCCAAAGTTAGAAGGCATTTCCAGCTTGTTAAAAAGGTTCTTTTCCAAATATTTTACATAAACACGAAATTTTCGTTATTACTTGATATCGTAAAGTTTTGCATTTAAATTGCTGAACATCTGGAATAATAAAATATCATGCACACTACAATATCCATGAACATTATTATATGCAAAAGTAAACCCAAACGCGGCTAGATGTTTGCGAAACTTGGTACAACATCCGGACAAACTTATAAGATTAGTTTGATTCGCTGAAGTAATGCAGCGTCGTTTGCATTATTCCGACGATAACTTTATGTTCAACCGAAACTTGAATTGAGGATATTACATTAACCAAAAGCACTACCGATAATACTTGACCTACCTCTATTATCAGTTGTTCCATACCGAGAGGTAATATCTGAGATTTATTTGACATTGCCTTGCAATTTAAATTCTGATCTTAATTTCGCTATTACTTCTTTTACTTATGATGCCCAAACAAATATACTACTGGCTTTCGTTACTCTATACGTACACATACTTGAAATTAATGTAGAGCTTGAAGAAAAATTGGATTGCATTAGTAATAATGACTTATAAATTTAGCCTCTACTTGGGAAAGTAAACTGTAATTTCGAAAGACTGCAATTGGGAGGATAATAGCTAGAAACTAAAGAGAGTCTGTGAAAAGAAAATATTTTCCAGCTTAGACTAAAATATTTACAGTAATTAATTGATGAATATTTGAAGTACGAAAAAGAAAAATGGAAATCCGAAGATTCATATTATTAACCATAATAAGCTCTTGGCAAAAGGCAACTGTTTACGATTTGTTCATAAAGAAAGTTAGCAACCAGTAGTTTTTACGTAATCAAAGTTGAATAAAGATAATATATAAGCGTGTCTTAAATAATTAATTTTAAATGATCATTGCAAGCCAGTTTATTCAAAAGTTTCAATGTTTCAATTAAAAAATCCAATTTTGAATTATCTTTCATCATTCACATATGCTTTGTTTGCGACAATTAGATTGGGTTTTATATTAAATGTATAGTCCTCTACATATCTTGAAAAGGGCCTATCCGAAGGCCTGATACCTTGACAATTTTTAATAAACTGTCTTGTATTGATCATTTAAAACTATTGAATTAAAGTTAGTCGATAGTTTCAACTATTGTTTTTTTTAAAGATATAATTTATTTATAATACATATAAATATACAGTTTTATGCAGAATTACGTATGTTCTATAATTCATAGCTCATGATATATATTGTTAAATATTGGGTGCATGAAGATGTGAATGGATATTGCATTATTACTGATAGAAAAAAGATTTTACTATTTCCATACATGTGGTGAGGAAGAAGCTTTAGTTATATAGTTATTTATAGTATAGTTAAAGAAAAGGTAAATTCATCTTAGAAAATCTACGAATATTAAAGGAAATATATATATATATATATATATATATATATATATATATATATATATATATAAGTTAAAGAAAATAGAAGAAAGAAAGAAATGGAAAAGATCCAGAGAGAAGGGGAGATGAGGAAATACATCCGAAGGATGAATAAAAGCTACTAACATTCAATCGAGATTCGGGCACACAAGCACGTGACCGAAGCATGAAAGCCAATCGTATAAGCTTTATATAGAGAAAGGAAAAAAAATAAAAGAAAATAAAATAGCAGCAAAAGAGCGAGAGCGAATTCCTTGTGCGCGAGTATGTGTATGCGAGTGTGTATGTGTGTGCGAAGAGAGAAGTGTAGAGGAAAAAAGAATCCTAGATATAAATGGATATACCAACCGGGCTCTTTTCCTACGATATTTCAATGTAAAATCGTGTTAAACGAGCGTAAGGGGGAAAATTAATGTAAGAATATGCAGAGTAATTCTATACTACGATGTAGGAATGAAAGTCGCATTCTTTGTGCAATAATCGACCGTCTGATCTCTCACATAAAGCACCAGAGTAATGCCGGTTGAGAATTTTGCCGATGTAATGGTAATCACTCGGATATATATATATATATATATATATATATATATATATATATATATGTATATATCCGATAGTCGTTTAAGTATATTAAATATATCTCAACTCGCATTTCAACGAAAAGAGCGCAAGCTTCGAAAAGCTCAGGTTCGATCCTCGGAGCTTTTACGCGAACGTGTCCCCGTGAAACGCGAACGCGTCACTCTCGGACCAGCTGAGAGGCGAGGATCATACACTTTTTTAAAATATGTCGAAAAATTATAACCAGCGAGAGTGTCGTATTTTCTGCAGCACGTAACCCCCCCCCCCCCAGCTCCTCGTTCGAGGTACGCTTTGCTTATTCATTCACGTTTTCACTTCATCGACTGTAAGATACAGGCGTTGCGTGGAGTGCGAACGTCTTTGACCACCAACGAATGCCTTAAACGTGTCAAAAGTCGAAGTGGCCAGTTCTCAAATATTGTTCTACCATTATAAAAAGAACAATATAAAATTTAATGTAAATTAAAGTAAGATTGGTGCATTAACTTTATTACGTACGTGTAACAAAGTGGAATTTAATGTAATATATCATACATTGAATTCGAAATTTGACGATATTGGTGGTTAAATTGAGAATAATAAAAGACAATAAAAGACCTCTAGTGGACACTACAATTGTACGTTAACTTTAATCTAATCAGGCATGATGTATTACATTTATTATGCTAATAGAGCAAACATAAATAATGCAAAAGTACATATATTAAATTTCATATATACGTTATTGTACAGCTTGTAAATATAAATTTAATTTAATTAACTATGCATAATGTAATTCGCATCCCATTACATGTATATTAACAGTATAATACGGAACTTTTTAGAGGTTTACGATCAAGAAATGGTAACGCTGTTTGTTTTTAAAATAATGGCGCTCGCAAAATAGTTCATCAAAAGTCGGACGGTTTTTACAGAGTAAAGGGATTTCGAATACTCAAATTCTAAAGCAATGCATGGTATTTACTTTACCGTCCCGTATGAAAACTTCGTTACTATTGATTATTACGTGTTATTATTAATAGAGTTCGAAGCCCCTGACAAATATGCTCACAATTCCTTTATCGATGAAAAGTCATATATTTCGGAATGTCTTCGTAGAAAAACAAACAATTCGGAAATTACGGGACGGAAAGCAACGCAACTCAATTGCCACATAGTTTTCAAAGCAAAGTCACCGATTAGTTAGCTTTCGATGCAAAATTCGGAATGTGCGAGTATTCATTGGGAATAAGCAAAACTTTCCGTTGCTGTATGTATGTATATATACATGTATTATGCTGAATTCGAGAACAGGCGCCCTATACGGTTTTATACGCAAAAGTACACAGTGCTTTTGCTGTTAATCATGTGCGAGAGAATGGTTTTATAGACAAATTTTGTCTGAAATAATACAGAGCTTGAAAATTGCCTGGGCTGTTCAATACGTATAATAATAAATGGCCAAACTTAAAAAAGAGAATTGTAATATAGATTTTGGATCAGAATAAAATGTCTTGGATTGTTTTCGATCCGCACCGGTTTATTGAGCAAATATTTCTACGTGCTATATGACTTTCGTGTGCACATTATATATATATATATATATATATATATATATATATATATATATATATATATATATATACGTAGTGAGCAATGATCGCTAGAGACGACATTGTGTAACGTTATTATATATATATATATATATATATATATATATATATATATCCTAAGTTGAAATTTTCAACGAGAAGGAAGTATCTGCAGACGATGGATACCATAAAAGTGAGAACTCGAAGAAAAATTGAAGACGGTACTCTAAGGGCCTATAAAATGTGCTTTGAAAAGCATAAAAAACACCAAAGTTTATATATCTACAGAGACAATCATTTTTCAAAGGATAAAATAAAATATAGCCTATATAAAAAAGGTGGGTTATTTTAAATTATGTTCGCTACTGAGACACAGCAGACTTACTCTTACGTTAATTGAGTGTAAATAGTCTCATTTCATTTGATATTTCTAACTATATAGTTTCTTAATGATCGTGGCTACGTACACGGCAAGGAAGGGGTAATGTGCGGGAATGATAAAATTATATTTATAGAAATATAAAGCATGTGACATATTTTAATAAATTAAGAAGTTTTTGATTTATTTTATATTTTATGCCTTGAAATAAAAGAGCCCTTATTTCTTAATATTGTATCATTTTTATTTCTGCTTGTCAAGGAGACCATAGATCTTTTCATAATGGAAAAAAATATAATAATAAAGTACCCGTGCAGAAATATACTCGGTATATCCCTAGTTCGGGCTAGATCCTAGTCAGTATTACTGATGATTTCCTCATGTAGGTAAATCTCGCCAGATCCGAGTTAGATTTCCCTTCGATCATCTAATAATCATCTTATATTAATTATTACTTTCTCGAATTTATTCAGATTTACTTATCTTTTATTGATGTTAGAAAGAAATACGTGTTTCCACTAGTCAAAATTTTACAAGTAGAAAACTTAAGGAAATTATCAGGCTTTCTATCTTGGATCTAGTCAGATTTCCATAACTTCTCCCTATTTTGGAAAGAATGGCGTTTTTTTAGGCGGAATCTGCCAAGTAGGAGAATTCAGGAAATGGTTAGACTTTCTATTTGGATTCTAGTTAGATTTCCTCAACTTTTTCTAATATTGGAAAGAACGACGTCTTTTCTAATCAAGACCTTATGTGTACGAAAATTAGATATTATTTATATATATATATATATATATATATATATATATATATATATATATATATATAAGTGTGTGTGTGTGTGTGTGTGTGTGTGTGTGTGTGTGTGCGCGCGCGCGCGCGCGTATATATATATATATATATATATATATATATATATATATATATATATATATTTAAATATATAAACACCGGCAGATCTTTCCAACATGGGAAAGAATTTAAAAAATTGATTTCCTATGTATGTTTTATCTTGTGTTTATAAAATTATTATATTATCTTAAGTGCTTTACGGTCATATGCAAACTATAGTATAGTAATCCCACATTGCGTTTTAGCATAGTGCATAATGCGTTAGCTTGCGAATCGTAGGGTCGTGGGTTCGATACTCAGCGGAGGTCGGAATTTTTTTCATCGAATAAAATATTATATGTGTTCAGCAGAGGTGTTTAACATTAAAATTTACAATAATTAGTGTATAAAAAATATATTAATAATTATTAATTGTTATTGTAAATCGTAATACGGTAATAGTCATATAGAAAATAATTTATGAATGCTAATTAAATGGTATGCGTCACCTAAATACGTAAATATATTTTTTTATTTTAAATAAATAAATATTAAAGAGTCAAAAAATTATTGACTTAATCGAGGAAACAAAATTAGAATAATTTATTATTGGCTTAATTTCTAGATTTTCTGACTAGAATCAGTCTAGTTTCTAGCTTGGTATACCTACCAAAATCTAAGCTCGTTCCCTATTAAAAATGCTATTAAAAGTGGGACAAATCGGAACTAGGATCAGACTAGATTTCCCTTTTGGGTTCGAACATTTGATAAGGAAAACTCACCCGATACTAGTTAGATTCGAGAATAAATTTGTACACGGGTATAGCCCACCATTACCGATACACAAGAGCATATAGCTCAATAGCTTATAAGCATTTTTTTGGCTAACCAGCCATGCATCTAATATTTATACGTATATGAAATGTTATTTCATCGTTTTCAGCATTACCGGGGTAGCATGAAGTCCCTAAATACCGGTATAGTCACACTATTGAACTACGGGAAGCACGTGCCACCTGCAGTCTCTCACGTGACGTTGGCGCACGAGATTGGACATAATTTCGGCTCGCCGGTAAGACTTACAATTTTATTTTTAAGGGGATTAGTATATATATATATATATATATATATATATATATATATATATATATATATATATATGATCTCTTCGTGCCAAGTAAATTCCGTTTGCTCTCTCTCTCTCTCTCTCTCTCTCTCTCTCTCTCTCTCTCTCTCTGCCTCTCTCTCCTATTCTCTTTTCGTTCAAGAAAGGTTAAAGAGAGAAAATCGGGCCGAAAGTAAGAACAACGACTTGGACGATGGCGGGGGTCACGCAGAAGCAGGAATCGCGATCTCGTGAATCTCTATTTCTATCCCCGTACATAAACTCAGCCTCGTCTTTACGACCTATATATATATAAAGTCGAATATGTGCGTATAAGGTGTCCTTTCAGTAGAACGCGCACGCCACGGGGAATCGTAAAGAGTCCGTGCTTACTTTTCCCTTGGCGCTCTTCCGCCACCCCCTCCCCCAGGCACTCAACGTCAATTTGATCAACTCACGGCTGGTCCGAGGGTAACGTTTTATACATAGATTCCAGCTCTACGCCTGTTCATTACCGCGATCCCACATTATATTATATTCGCGAGCTGATCTACACAGGGGCGCAATTATACATCTATATTTACACATATTGAGAAAAAAAAGCCCCGACGCGATTTATCTAATCCAAGAAAAGTTATACCAACCGATCGTAAAGAGAGAAAGAGAGAGAGAGAGAGAGAGAGAGAGAGAGAGAGAGAGAGTGAGGGCGGGGGATCGAGTGACAAGGGGAGGGCAGAGATCACCAGATAATGGATCGGATAAGAAGGGGGGGGAGAGAGGGAGTTGTTGGATACGACGGCTATTAAACGACACACGTCATCGGCTCTTTATCGGTCCCAACAGCACGATCCGGAGCAGTGCACGCCCGGCGGCGAGGATGGAAATTTCATAATGTTCGCCCGCGCGACCAGCGGCGACAAGCGCAACAATAATCGCTTTAGCCCCTGCAGCCTGAGCGCCATCAACCCCGTGCTGAACACGAAGGCGCGCTCGCCCAAGGGCTGCTTCACCGGTGAGTACAGTTTAGCATCCTATCTACGTATAATATATATATATATATATATATATATATATATATATATATATATATATATATATATGCATCCATCATACGTATACTAACCTACTGCCTTTATTTTCATCGCGGACTTCGCGCCGCGCCGTCGCCCGGGCCCGACAAATATTCCGTCATTATACGCGTCGTCCTTATGCGCGCGGCCATCGCTCGGCGACGTTCCGCCGCTGCGTTGCCCGGGGCGCGCGGCAGCGCTATAAAGATTTAACGAGAAGCGCCCGCCTGCAGGTTGGTTTTCTACGTGTACCGTTAAAGACGCAGCCCCGGGGAGAGACGAAAATTAGGTCTTTGCACGCGTTTCGAGGCGTCCGCGCGTTCTCGTACAATTTGGTCAAAAACGAGTCGAGATTATTATTTGATATTACGTATAAAGGGTGTATTGTGACTCTATTCTTATTACGTTGAAAACTTTGATGAATGGCTTACAGTAAAAATCTGTATAGTTTTTTTAGAATCCAATCGACACTTCTTTAAAGATCGTATTTAATCCAACTTTATTTAAATTAAGATTAAATAAGATTTAAAGATCGTATCTAATCGTATCCAATCCGACCGACATTCTTTAAAGATCGTACAATGGACATGCTGCTACTTTGTGCAGATTTAATTAATGTAATGAGAACATTGCCATTTATCAATTTTTATTACTTAGCCAGTACTGAATAAAAGAAATAAGTAAAAATGCCGATTGGGGCGATTCGTTCATGGTACATCCGTCAAGCAGAAATTCATTAAGCTTGCCCTAGAGTCGACTCGTCTAACAATTAAAATTACGTTAAGTTGTTACAAAATCTTGTCGCAACTTATATTATATGTATCTTAATATTGTTCATGAATAATTGAATTTTTTCAAATGTTTTATTATTTATAAAACTATATATCTTTTACATATATATATATATTACATTTTTGTGTATATATATACATATAAATTTTTCGAAAAGGTTCTTTTCACTTCTGAACAGCCAATACTTGTGTTCCATATCTAAAAATATTTAGAAATATAAAAAAATACATTTCAGTCAAATTGTATTACATAAATGTATCAGTAGTATTAATGAAATTTCGGATAAAAGTTTCTTTTTACTTTCATGTATTAAAAATTTGAAGAAAAGTATGTACCTGAAAATGTACAAAACTGTTTTTAAAAAATACGTCAATTACAAAAGAAAGCTTTATTATACAAAATTTTTCAATATTCTCAATTAAAAAATATGCATCAATTTTGTTTATTTTAAATATAACAAGAAGACTATTTTTTTAAATAATTCAGTTGATTCGTTTACAACTCTGAAGTCAATGAGATACTGTCGGATGTGATTTTCCTGCTTCAATCCAATATCTTCAATAATGTATTTAAACAATGCATACTTTTAAATTGTGTGCCTACACGTATCATTTATAAAGTTAATGAGTCATAAGTGTCGCTGTTTTTAATATCGTTTTATGATTTCCAATATTGAATAATTTTAAGCGCATATCTTTACAACACCTGTACTTTTAAAGCACAGATTTTTTACGAGATGAAAGGTGTATAAAAAGTTATTACATACACTTTCTCATGAAAAGGATGAAAAGTTACACGTGTACTATATATATATATATATATATATATATATATATATATATATATATATATATATATATATATATATATAGTGATATTAAAATATTATTTTCAAAATATAGTTCGGCTGAAAAATTTAGTCCTCAGCCGTGCCTAAACTTTTTTCAAAAAACTCTCATTTGAATTTATGAAACGCGGAAGATTAATTTTGCATGTACGATCTTGAATGAAATCACGAAGTAGACTTTGCTCGCTTGATATTTAATAAACTTTTCATATTTTCGTCAAAATTTTTTAATTTTTATTTGCATTAAGAAATACTTTTGAATCCTTAATTATTTGGCGGATTAAGAAGTTCAACTTTGTCTCTGTCGATAATGTGTCGAATCTCGAAATGCTTAATAATTGAAGAAATTCCTTTAGCTGCTATTTTATTTCAACTGCATCATCCGTGCTGAAAGTCGCGTGCATAAAATCTAGAAGAACAATTTCTCATGCACGAATTCTTTTCTTTTCCCTATCTTGTCGCGAGAAAAGAGAAACTCGATTATAAGAGGCAGGATATTGAGATGACACTTATATGGATATATATATATATATATATATATATATATATATATATATATATAGAGTCAAGACCGTAACATATGCAATATATCGTTTTCAATAATCTGATGCCGTGTGTTATTTGCACTCGTGAGAGCACTTTCTCTCTCTCTCTCTCTCTCTCTCTCTCTCTCTCTCTCTCTCTCTCTCTCTCTTCTCTTCAGAATGCACTGCCTGCCAACTGACGACAGTTGCTGCCTCTCTGGGTCTTTACCTTGCATACACGAGCAGGACGTGCACAGGAATCGTATTAGAACGTGACGTTTGGGGAAAAGCGAGAGAGAGAGAGAGAGAGAGAGAGAGAGAGAGAGAGAGAGAGGCAGAAGAAGAAACCTACAGTGTTGAGAGAGGGTAGATATTTTAACAGGAAGCAAAAAGAAGGGAGGTTGAGAGGAAGAGAGAAACATAAATGATCCGACTGACGAAATCTGGCGCGGAGTTTCGAAAAAGTTGAAAAAAAAACATGTAAGCTGCTGAGTCAACGTTTCTTTTTTTTTGTCCGTCTTATTATTCTTTCATATTTTACACGCGCCTCAGTGCGCTGACTATATATAAACCGAAGAAAAGACCGGGCTGCGTCAACGTCGTCGGCACTGGTGTCCCCATTCGTCGCGCATTTTGCCCCGATGTGTCAAAAAATGTTCTTTCTCTAACTGGGAATTCGGCTCCCTTCTCAAACCAATCGTAATAATACGAATACTTCGTAAATTTTGAAGCCGATGTAAGCTCCAATAACTGGGGTACTTTATGATACATAGCTGCGATTCCCGGATTGATTAAAACCGATTGTTTCGAATCGCGCGGTTTTCGGTCGAGCTTTGAGTGAAAATCCAATTATGTGTTTATATCGGGGATCTAAGGTGATCCGAGCATCTGTCGCACAGAAGATGGATGGAATAGAAATGTGTTCTCGGGGTGAAAAATTAAGTTTTCTCGTGAAATAGTTCATTTCGAGTAGTATCACACTATATGAAGTAATTTTAATTTTACGCTACATTTACTATCTAATAAACATTAATTATTTACTTTTATAAAAAAGCATATTAAATAAAAGCTACCGAAGTATAATTATATTTATATACATATAAAAGCTACCGAAATTTTAAAAAATTTTCTCTAATAAAACAACTTTCATACTTGCTATTACAAGTAAATGATTTTTTTAGTATATTTAACAAACAAAAATCTTGAAAAAACTTTTTTAGTCTGAATATAGTAATACAGGAATCCGTCTCACTGAATACGAATTTGCACACAGAATTTCGATTTCATGTCAAAGTGAAGGTCCATTCTTAATGAATGAGAAATAAACTGTGAAGCACATATCGAGGTGTAATAATATCTATTCATTATAAATAAACTAATAGCTATCTACTCTATAAAGAGCATTTTCAGACTCAATTTAGAGTAGAACAGAATTGACATATAAATCAATTCTAACATTATTAATAAATTCGTATTGAAATGCGAGAAATTTCTTAATTAATATGAAACGACTAATTGAATTTTATGCAAGCTTCGTGACATGTCTGACAATCGAGCATCAGACAGTTAAAAGCAAAAACAAGATAATATTTCCTCTCGATCTGTATATTGTATTCGTCAATTTCAAATTTTTACGACGATGCATCCTCGGTGCTCTATCTATAAGCAGCGATCGGGAGGCGAAAATTGGATGAAAAGAAGGAGAGTAGAATGCACATGAATCGAATAAGGCCGCGAATAATCGACGCGAACGCACGCGAAGCCACGTGTTTACATCGTGGATGAGCGCGTTCTCATTTACGCCCCGTGTGTTTCGCAGAGCCGCAGACGGCCCTGTGCGGCAACGGCGTCGTCGAGAAGGGCGAGGAGTGCGACTGCGGCTGGGAGGACGACTGCCGGGACTCGTGTTGCTTCCCCCAGCGACGTTACCCACCGGCCGACGAGGTGCCCTGCACCCTCACGCCCAGCTCCATATGCAGCCCCAGTCAGGTGAGTCTATTACATACATAATGTATATAAGCACACTATTATTATGTGTGTGTATATATATATATATATATATATACATACATACATACATACATACATACATACATACATACACACACACACACACACACACACACACACCCACACGCATACATACATACATACATCATGGATTGACTCATACGGCGCCCTTTACCGTATCATCGTTAATACACTTATAATGAGAGTCCAACTGCCATTAATTGCACTTATTCGCGTCAAATGGGAAATATAAAATCTAAAATATCTGCCTATCCACTCTAACGAAACTTTCGGCATCTACAAACTCGAACGTCTCGAGCACTTCCCGACGGTTCTACAGGAACTTACGACTTCTGACTCGCTGAAGAGAAGCAGGGGAGGCTCGAAACGTCCGAGTTTGCCGATGCCCAAAGTTTTGGTGAAGGGGAGGGAGGCGCAGTCAGATAGTAAATGGCTGGCAAAATTAATTTTGATTTTTTATGTCGGATTTTAAATGACAGATATTTCATAGAATTATTATAAATACGAACAGTCTGGCTGCTATTGTAATTATGATATTAGTTATAATTTGCTGTGTGTACAAAACATGAATGATTATTGAAAATACGAAATACCTTATATGTGCCAGTGCATGGCTACGCTAAAGAAGCTGTAACAATAATCCACACACACACACACACACACACACACACACACACCGATTCAAACATAAAGAAAATTTAAGA
The DNA here is from genome assembly GCA_018907035.1 of Sycobia sp. Sy_11. NCBI lineage: Eukaryota > Metazoa > Arthropoda > Insecta > Hymenoptera > Epichrysomallidae > Sycobia > Sycobia sp. Sy_11. Next base: position 105,348 of record JACCIC010000022.1, on the reverse strand, counting down.
CGGCTTCAGAGATTTATTTCATGGTTAGAAAATTCTGAGCTGTTTCATGCGTCCTTATGAAAATCACTCTTAAATGGCTACATTTAAAAACAGTTGTCCTTGAAAAAAAAATTCAAAATTTACACTATGTTTAAAGATAATATTATCAGGAATGTGGAAGATAATCAACATATACACTTCCAAACAAATATTTCAGAAAATTTATCAAATATAAATAACTTTTTATCCATGTATTAATGGTTCTTTACTTTTCATCGATTCTGATAAGAAATTAAAAATAAGTTGTTTGCTAAGTATTATCATTAATTTCATTAATCATCTTTCAACTAATAATATATATAGCTAAAAGTTTCATACAGTTGATAAGCGTAGCCCTTTCTTTATAATGTATCTATAACTATAGAGTATTTAATTAAATTTGAACAAAATGAAAAGAATGAATTTACTTTGATATTTTTCCCTTTGATATGAATACATTCCGTGCAATTATCTTCGGTCAAAGAATTAATATTTGCATTAAAAATAATTGGTATATTTCAAAATATAAAAACAAATTATCATTATATTTTCATTCGGTTAAAATTTAATTTAATCTTGCCCCGCTAGATAAGTTGAAATTTGTACGCGCGGGGCACTAAACTAATATCCCACATATTTTCAAAGCTCTCGGTTTAATTAAATTAAACTCCGCGAATAACTTATTTGAAAGATACAGTTCTTTAAGTTAACATCTTAAATATGCATTAGTATGTTATCGCCCGAGGATATTCTACAATTAATTTGTATAGTAAATTAATTAGGGCATTTAGTTTGAATTTAGATCATTTTCAATTAATCTAGACTTCCACCTCAAAAATTCACATGCGCTAGATAAAAGTAAATATTATTGCAAAAAAACGCGCGCGCACGCACACACACATACTTTCCCACTCTCTCCCCCTTCACAGAGGAACACCTAATCCCTCCCTAACCCCTCTCTCCCGCAATAACAATAATAATCTGTATAAAACGCATCGCCGCGTCTCTCGCTTTCGCAGGGCCCCTGCTGCACCACCGACTGCCGGCTACGATTCAGCGACAAGTGCCGCGACGACAACGGCTGCCGGGACGCGAGCTTCTGCGACGGCCACTCGCCCTACTGCCCGCCGTCCATTAACAAGCCCAACAAGACCATCTGCAATCAGGAGCTCGTTTGCTTCATGGGGGTGAGTATTGTGCGTGGACCAGGCGCGTATAATAATTGAGGCGCGACCGCGGGTCCCCTCGACACGGCTCGAGGATGGAAATTCGACAGTCTCGCGCGAAATTGTCACGTTCTCCCGCCCCCCCCCCTCTCGCTCAACGGCGCGGCGCTACGTGGGATAGTCTCTGCGCGCTTTGTATGACGAATTTTTTGACCCACTTTTAACGAATTTAATTCTTATATACGGCCGTCTTCTCGCGCGCTCCTTTGTTCCTCGTTTTTCCCCCTCGTATTGTTTTTCTTTTTTTTTCCCGTTTTTTTTTGCTTTTTCTTACTTCGGACTCGCTATTCAGGAATATTCCGCGTCATTGTTTTTTTTTCTTCACTTTTTATTTTGCTATTGAAGCTCGAGTTTTAGTTGGTTGTTCGTGTAAATGAAAATACAGCCTGGCAATAATAATCTTCTCTTGCTATTGGGCTCGAATGCATTTTTCTTACATTTTACACGAATATATTATAGTGCAAAAAGAAAATTCGGCTGAAAGTTTTTTAAGAATATGTTTTAATATATACATAACAGTCGAGTATTTAACAGTAGAGTAAATTTTTAGACAGCTGCTTTGATTAATAATTTCTCAAATAAATTATTTAAAATTATAAAAAAATATTATCTGTTAAGATTCTCATGTAAACTTTGAAATACTTTGAAAAAAATTTTAACTAACAGGTGCAAGTCTCGTTTTAACGTTTGATCAAGCGTAAAAGGCAGTACTGAATTAAAACTTTTCTTTATATCCACGCTGACGCGAATGGATCACTGAAAAGTTGGTCTATTTTCATATACAGCAAGGACTATTAATGTCAATAAAATATCATTGTATGACAAACACCTACCATAAGCTGATACACCTATATATATATATATAGCAGTACGTATTGTATCAGGCAATGGTATTTTATTAGCATATTGATTATTATTCTTAAATTGGAATATATCAACTTTGTAGTGATACAACCGTCATTATGCATCTTCAAAAAAATTTTCTCATATTTGTATAAGAAAATGATTTGAAACTAAGATTACCGTCACTAATGTCAGTTCCTGATTGATAGCTATTACACATCATTATATACTTATTGTAAATGAATTTTTCATTAAATCATTTAATTGCTTTTAATACGTATAGTTCTTCAACTATATTAATTATTATAGATAGATTTCTGTATGTATCTTCTCCACATATATTGATAAAAAAAAAATCGATGGTGAAATGCCCGTTCGAACGTGGGCTCGAGTTGTTCGCACAAAAGAAAATATATATAAAAAAAAAAAAAAAAACAGAAATCCAGGAATGAAATTTCCAGCTTCACGATCGCGCGTGCCGCAGAATCAGAATGTAATATAGCCACGCCTTGGAAAATTCCCCGCCCCCGCCAAATTATTACAAATGAAGTCGCGTTCGACTGATCCCATTTCATTGTGACTTGCTTCGCAGGAGTGCACTGGAAGTATTTGCCTCGCCTACGGACTTGAATCCTGCCAATGCATCCCCGGACCCGAGGACCCGGCCACCAAGGCCTGCGAGCTGTGCTGCCGGCTGCCCGGCGAGAATCAGCCCTGCCTGTAAGTATTGGATACGTTAACGCACATCGTCCGGATGAGAAAATAGTTCAATATTCATGCACTTTATATGTTTTTCAATAGTCATGCACAAGTATAGCGTTATTCTTGCAAATTATTATAGATAAAAGTCGTCAAAGAATCCGATCAGAGATGTTTCAATTAATAAGTAATTAGTTCTTGTTATTTCATATTCGGGGTACAATCAATGATTGCGACAAGGCAGGACTCAATAAAGCAAGCGTTTTAAAATGGATGAATTAGCGGAAGGTATAAGATATAAAACGGGCCACTAAAAGCATTTTACTGAGATTGCAAAGAAGGAAGATAAAACCAGGGATTAAAATCCGAGGGCCCTTTAAACCGGAGGAAAGTAAATTGAGACACTACTCGTTAAATTGCATATCGGGAGGAAAACAAGAGCGAGAGCGAGATAGGAAGAAACGAAAGAGATGAAGAGGACAAGGGGGCTTATGTCAATTTAATCAAATTCCCCGGAGGATGTTGCCACCCTTTACACGTCTCTCTATCCCTCTCTCTTCCTCTCCATCCACATTTATCGGTCTCTTGTTCGCACTCTCCGCGTCTCTACGTCAGAGCGCTCGCTCACTGCATTTCGACATAAGTTGATTAGGGTTTCACACAGAATGATGAAGCTCTCTGTATGCGCAGCATTCGATGTCGTTTGGATTCTGAATGTCTTGATACTGGCCACATTTTAAAAGAAAAACAGGAAAAACGCTGATTATTGAGTAATGCTTTTCTCCTCTTAGTAAAAATGAAAACATTTTTAATAATATGCAGTTGTATTTAATACACTAATTTATCGATCTAGAAGTGTGAGTTGTTCATTTTTAGTATTTTCCAAAATGTTAGCTAGTTTCTTGGTTTAAAAATCATTCCGACGTCTACTAGAAATAATTTATTATGTTATTGTCGTTATAAAAGATGAAGTAAAACAAAAAATATGCAATCGTGAGTTCATATTAATGTTGGCATTATTTTATTCGTTAAAGTTTCAGATTTCGAAGGATGGCATAAAAAAATTTTGATCATAATAATAATGTTTACAACGGTAAAATTAGCACATCGATAGATAACTGAATTTATGAAATCAGCACACCGTTAGAAATTCAGAAAACATATGTTATTATTGGCCATTGCAGTCACTGTAATCAGAATTTTAATATTAGAAACTTTATTAGCGTTATTTGAAACATACAAGTAATTTATTCATAAAAATTGATCTTATTACTAATAGGAAATTCTACGATCTACCGATTTTCAACTGGAGCATAAATTCGAGCCTTCCGCCCAAGCGTCCAATTTCCACTACCGCCGAAAAGCTAAATCTTCCGAAGCTCCCGGACGTCCTAAACCTCTCATTTAGCAAGCCGTCCGGGCAAACCCGCACGCGCCCGTCCGTTAGCCGTTGCCGCGGAAGCTAAAAGCGAAGGGGACTGGGACGAGCAGCAGGGAGATGACGCGGAAATACGGACGACCTGCGACGGTCGCGCGGCAGCGTTGATCCTTCGTGTAGATAATTAAAGAAATTCGACAATTCGCTTTATGCAGAAGACCCTCAAACTTTTCCGGAGACTCTCGTCGTTATGGGAGGCTCGCCCGGAGCGATCCGCCGCGAGCGACAGAGACAGGGCGTCGAAGTTTCCGTCCGTCCGTCGATTCGTGCGATTTCGACGGGAGCGCCTTTCGAGAGGGGTGGAAGGAAGGAAGGGGAACGGGGAGGGCGCACCGTCGGGACATTTAGACGTGTCCGCGATGAATTGGTGTGCGTCCATCTTCCAACCACCCCCGCCCCCAGGCCAAACCCACTCGCTCCCTCAGACGAGCGCACGGATTGCTCAGACGCGCGGAATGTTTGTACTTTTATCGGATATCCACGTGAGTCTCGCGCCGAAGCGTATACTAGAAGGAAACCTCCCCTCCCCTTCCCCATACCTCCCGACCCAGCCGATAGTTTGCGAATTTTTCAAGAGTTACCGCTCCGAATGGAATCGAGTTAGAAAGTCGCCGAGAAAAAGAGAGAGAGAGAGAGAGAGAGCGCCTGGAAAGCCCGAAAAGCTCTGGGGAATCAATCACATTTTTCGCTCGTCAATTGGCGAGAAAGTCTTTTCATATATATATATATATATATATATATATATATGTATATATCCGAGCGCCGACGCACATCGCCCTCCCCATCCTTTATTTTTGCAAGGGCTGCGCATTACATCAGGAGCGCTCGGAGAAGTAATTTCCAACGATTGCCTATATATGGCGCACGCCATATATATATATATATATATATATATATATGTACGTTAGCTTTCTAGCCCTCCCATACCTCTATATACGTATAGATCGAGCAGCGAAAGGGAGGAAGAAGTCGGGCGTAACGAGCGCGTCGATTCTGCCAGCGCCGACATCGGGACGTGTGAAACTGTCGGGCGAGTCCCTCTCTCCGGGCAGCTCTTTTTGACGCCGCTCAGCCAGTGTATAACCCGGGTAAAAATCCAACGGGTTTATTGGATTCTTTGCGGAGCGATTTTCCGGCTGAAGGGAGCAAATTTTTGCGCGGTATGAATATTCCTCGCGGATACGTTCGGAAAAATACTTCCATTTTTATCGTTTCTCCCTTTGCGAATCAACGCGCGTTTCTTCGCTTCTTTTTCTTTCGTCCTTGTTCTTTTTCTTTCTTTTTGTTTTTACGGAAGCCATTGAGCGAACGAAATTCTACAGATTTCATGCTCCGAAGACCTTCGCGACGGTAAAGTTTTAATTTGTCCGGTACAATGCAAGCAGTGGAATTTAACTGTAATAGTTTCATACGAATAACTGCGAAAACGTATGTATATGACCGTACCATGATTGTTTATTTAAATTTTAATTAACCTTTACATATATATATTCAATATTGATTTTGGTAATAAAAATTCTTCAAGCTGAAATGTATATGTTACCCTCTCTGATTAAAAGTCAAGTTTTTTAAATTCCTTTACTGAATAGGGGAAAAACCTTCCAAATCATTATTTTTATAAAATTTAATTAGAATGATATTTATTAAAACAAAATTTAGGAGGTGCGACAATTTGGAAAATCAATGTTTGTACCGGGTCTTGAAATCGATTTGTCTGGATATGTCATATGGCCTATGCTGGACTCCATCAATACATACGTGAGGTAGAAACGATTGAGGAAGCCCTCACATTGTAACAAAAGACTGTTATAATTAGTAGAAGAAAGCCATAATGAGCAGTTCTTAATCTATATAAAATACTTTATTCTGTGTCAGAAAATAAGTTTTGATGCAAACTGATGATTTTCATTTCTAAAGACAGCTCCAAAAATGTCCAGTCGAATTAGAGTTGAAATATCATTATCATTTCTAACTCTCCTTTTTCTTATCAATCTAACAATTTTAAGTATATGATTTTTCCACGTGACCGGCTTGTCACTCGTACAATCTGACTTTCAAATATAAATTTTTTAAACATTATGACTTCAATAATTTAGTTATTATATAATATTGACGAATTTGTCAAGATCTCCAAAAATGACGGTTTTTAATTTGATTTCGATCCATTCCTCGTTCGAGGAGCTGTCTTATTTAAACGCAATAGTAATCTTATTGCTGCATCGCCATGTAGCTTTATGGATATAATCGGTATTGATCAAATTTTTTTCTTCATTACGATAAAAAGAGCACCGAATACACGTTTTTCCATGTATACGTAACCTGTTGGCATGCAATAATAGAATATCCAACGCGCACGATACAATACCGGCTATTATTATACTTACCAAGATTCGATCGCTATAATCTATCGATGAATAATGGAAAAGTGTCAGAAAAACTGACACTCTTGTCCCTGCCTTTATCTGCTTTCGAATACTTACTATAATCATATGCAAAAAATATTGAAGATGGCAATTGAGGTAGCCAAATGGAATGAACGAACTACGGAGCATTTCTTTTAAAAACAACCATAATTATATTTATTGGTTTTTTAAATTTCACTTTGTGGCGAAGGTCGTATTTTTAATCAAGGTTGAATAAAATTTAGTTTAATTATTGTTCGTATTTGTTATTCCGATGATAGATAATTAGCAAGAAAAATGCCGAATCCAAATGAACAAGAGGTTCGCCTAAGTGGAAAAGTATTTAAAGACACCGAATCCGCGCCAGAATCGTACATTCAATTATTTGCAGAATCCAGGAGAGGCGCGGAGATTAAGGATAGGGGAGAGCCCTCATCGAAACGACAGCGAAATCCCGTCCCTCTGTGTCCTCGAGCTCGCCTCCTCTCCTCTCCGCCAAACGTTCTCCCACCCCCTCCACTCCTCGTCCCGCTCATTTTCAAGAAGAGCCCGCGGCGGGCTTCGTCTAATCTCGCGCGAACTAAGAGAATCCGCGCTGCAAGCGCGCGACATAGGTATATCATATATAGGGCGAAGTAATTCTCTCAAAAGCTAAATATCGGAGGTGCCCTCGGCTTTACTCCTTCCTCCCCTCCTCCCCTCGTACCGTCAAGGACCCACCACCTTCATTTCGCCCATCGTGTACATTGTATATTTTGGAAGTATGTATAGACGTGTAGTCGTTCTCGGTGGCGTAACAACTAATTAAAGCTATTACGAGTTGCCCAAGGAGCTTGGGCAAAGAAAATTTCAATAACGCAATGACCTCTCTTTCATATATACATCATGTATTTTTTCCAAAAGTAGTCTCTATAATTATTTTATGAATAAATTGCAGCTATAACTTTTTCAGATTAACTTTGTCTAGAATGTCCTAATCAATATCACACACCGCTAAATTATCCTTATTTTCTCTCGACACTGCGCTTTATAAATAATTTTATCACTGCCTGACAGAATGAAGTTAAGGAAATATCTCGTACAATTTGGAGAAAAAAAACAATAAAGTAAAAAGCAATACATATATTAACCGTTCTATCATTTTTTTAATGAAATTTATCGCGCAATAATGATATTTACATGAAAGTATTTTTAAATATTCACTTCTAAAGTTAGAAACATATACTTTGTTTTACCGAACTCTTGCTCACAGATTTATACTTCAGTTTGCTTCTACAGAATAACTAAAGTTATAATTACCATTTATCTGGATCCAATTCGAAATAACGTTTGGTTAACTTTACATATAAAATTTAATGAGTAATGGATTCCGATGACAGAGAATGATTTCAAAATGACAATGGAGAATAAAATCATTCAGCCGTTCAAGGTAGTTATAACTAAAACTGTACATGAATCTTTTTCAGTATTTGCGCGAACATTTCGGATTATTTAATTATTCACCTATCTGTAAGATATAAAACACGCTACAAATAAATACACGATGAACATATTAATTCTTAGTAAATAATATTATGCGCTAATTATAATAAATTACAAATTTTCTTACATATTTTAAATGTAATATGTTTTGAAATAAATAGCTCGCGCTATGTTTGGCCTATAAAAGGCAAAACTTTCCTATTTATAATTAAATGACGTATCTTTGTATTAACATATAATCATGTGGTATCGTGAATATAAATAGAATTAAGATAAGTCCTGTAATGATTAATAGGAAAGTTTTACTTTTGTATTTATTTTTAGTATATTTTATGCCTTGAAAAGGGATGAATAATTCAATAACCTGAAACGTCGGCAAAAATATTGAAAAAGATTTATGTAGTTTTACTTGTAACTACCTGAGATATCTGGAGCATTTCCTTCTTCATTATCATTTAGATCATACAGATATAAGTATATGTGAAAAATCTAAAAGATTATATACCTTAATGTTGACATGCCTTGTCTCTTTGCTAAATTATAGATATGACCAACAATTCAGAATATTGATTTGTCAAAAAATATTCAAAAGACTGTGAGACCAGATACTTTTGTGCATCATCTCTAAAATGTTTGCAAAGGACAGTACTTTTTAGGAATTAAAGGAGCTTCTGCAGCCTTTAAGTCTTCAACGATACATTCAGCCTAAATTGACACATTGGAAAAAAATTTCATCAGTTTGAGACTTTTCTAAGATTTCTATTGTTCATTCTGTGGCCCTAACTGTTAGAAAAGATTTTCCTTGCACTGTTTTAAGTAAAGATTCGATGTGAAAAACAATATTTTTTTGGCATAAATAAGCTGAGAATAGTACCAGTGTCCGTCGTTGTTAATTTGACAATTATAAAAAGATGCATTGGTTACAAGCGAGGTAATCACTATAACTATTACTGTTGCATGTCGGCAGTAAATTTGATCTCCTCCATTGAGAGGGTGTCATTATACAATGAGAAATTGTCCCAACACCCCTAACGTGTACCGGTTGCGTCCCCCGAACTCGCTCCTTTTTCGCGGTAAAGAGTGCTACGATCTCAAGTCGATATCGTAAATCGGTCCCATATACAAATTGGCATTATTCATGGACAGGGGGGGGGGTGCGTAGATAGATATAGATACATATATATTGGATATTAAGCAGCGTGGACGCGTGCGTGTTCGCAGCTCCTCCTTCGATTGGAATTCGCCGCCTTATGACGTGCCGGATATGTTCGCCAAGCCCGGGACGCCCTGCAACGACTACAACGGCTACTGCGACGTGTTTCAAAAGTGCCGCGAGGTCGATCCGAGCGGGCCCCTCGCCACCCTCAGGAAGTTCCTGCTCTCGGACGAGAGCCTGGCGACCTTCCGGCGCTGGGTGTCGGACCATTGGTATGCGGCTACCCTCATCGTCCTCGGCGCCTTCACTGCGATGGTGAGTTATCATATATATATATATATATATATATATATATATATATATATATACTATATACATACATAAATATACACGGTCGATAAAAGCAATAAATAAAAAAATCATATACCTAATATAATATATAGCACAAGCGTCAGCGTCAGAATTTCGTGTGATCAAAATTCAATTCCGCGTACAAAATTTCACATATTCAAGTCAAAGTTTTTATCATATCGAGGCTATGCATAAAACTGAGACTCATGAATATTTTTTTATTAAATTTTTTAACGAAAATTAAATAGTATATACTTTTTTCTTTGTATAGTAATTTAATTGTATTTAATTTAATTTAATATAGCATATACACATTACATACATTCGAACCAATCTATTATTAAAAGTATTTATTTTAAATAATTATGAGCAAGTTTTCTTGCTCATATACATTACTTCTATCGATATTATACCATTATAGTTGCCTTTTGTACTTCGCGAATAGAGAAAAAAGAATAACTAATTGTCGAAATTGACGTTATTATTTTTCCAAATAATGTACATGTAAAAAGATGAATACTATACCTCTGTTATAATTTTTGTATTTATGTTTAATTTGGAAGAACACAATGAAGTAATTATAGGCATCGAATCAGATTTTTTTTAAGGTGCGTCAATCACGGAATACAGCACTGTCACATAGACTCGATTACTATCCAGGGAAACGCAGTTGACCTTTCTTTCGCCTCAAAGAACTTTATCTGCGATAAAACCTGTGTTGAATTTCCCTCAACATGAAAGATTTAGTTAAGATTTTCCAAAACTGAGTTCTAATCAGGATAAAGGGAAACGAGTGTTCGGGTGTATATTTGATAAAGACACAATTAATTAAAATCTAAATTAAATTCTCATTTTATTGAACTAAACGCGCGGCGTAAAAATTTTCCCCTCAGTGAGGGGAGGAAAAAGCCTTTAAAATCGAAATGCAATATCGTGAGACTAAAATATACAATAATAAAATGTCAAACTCTTACGTATTATACAATCTTTTGAATTTAATGCAATGAGCGCTCTAAACACACTCACACGCTTGATTTCGCCTTGGTGTAATCCTGCGTAATAATAATCAGATGGAGGTCCTATAGGGGAAGGATTGGTCCACAGGTGCTACTGCTTTGCGTCGTAATCCCAATGTCTTGAGGACGGAAATAACCCTTATATATATATATATATATATATATATATATATATATATATATATATATATATACGCGAAGACAAAACAAATAACTAATTGACATTCTTAGTTTGTGGCCAACGACCGAATCCTTTCCTCAATTTCAAAATCCCATGAATTAAATGTGCGAAGGGAACAAAGCACCATACGATCGATTTGAAACTATCTTTACGAAATTTGTCCATAACCGATTGACGATCACTAGTTAATTCGTAGTATATCATCAATATAACATACAAGTTCGGTGATTTGTGAGGCACACTAAAATGTTCAAGATTTTAATAATTTTCGGATGGAAAAAATATCTTCCTTTTTCAAATAAAAATTTTTAATTTATTCAAATATTGAACTAATTTATTTAATAAATCTTAATTACTATAAAAATGTATTGTTTTTTCAAATAAATATTGAACGTGTTGGGAGGAACTAAATTTCGGTCAATTATCCATCTTACTATCTATTTCAAGCAGTTGTATATAAAAGTTGTATGAGAATGTAATTGGGTGAAAATATTTTATATCACGACAGTGGCTTTTGAAAAACCATAGACTTGTCTGTATAAAAAGTACGAAAATCATTGAATATTTTATTTACATTCACTTGCAGCGACTTCAACGACGTCGTCGCAGGAAGAAATGCAGCACAGACGATAATAATAATAATAATAAGAATTGCAGTAAGTTTATCCATAAATCAGTGCCAGTAGCGGAACCGAGTAAACATTAAATTCCAACAAAGCTACTTAAAGATGCCTAAACAAGCATTTGCTCAACTTATGTTATATAGTCACTCCTGTATACGCGCTTTCTTGTCCCGGTGCTCAATTTATTATACGCAAGCTTGTGTGTATCTATTATTTATACATGCACGGGTATGTATGTATATATATAGATATGTGTTCGTATGTTTGTTTGTATGTGTGTACTTCTTGTCATACAGGCACAAATCGCAATAATAGCCCAAGTTCTCGAATTATTGGAAATGCTATTCAGAAAATTCCAGGCGAAGGCGCTCGTTATATTACGCTACAGAAAAGCTAGTTTGCACAATTATTATTATGTTTATCTGTATCTATAGAGAGCTCGTCGCTATGCGCATAGAAGAGACGTATATGCGGATAAAAATATTTCCCGTGTACAAAAAAGAAGGTGCCTTATATTATTATGCATATACCGTAAAAGACATCGAAGAAACGACCGTGACTCGAGTTTTCTATATAAAAAATTACTGTATATATATTATAGAGAGAGAGAGAGAGAGAGAGAGAGAGAGAGAGAGAGAGAGAGAGAGTGAGAGAGAGAGAGAGAGAGAAAGGGGGAGATGCGACCGCGGACGAGATCTTCTACCGTTCGGATTCTCCTTTATTCAATTCAAAGTTCGCGCATTTCCTTCCCTCGCATTGTAGATTTTTTTGTATCTTCCGCCCGCGCGCGTACTGCGTTTGCCCGCAAGCTCGTTATAAACTTATTCTGCGCCCTCGTGCTTCCGCCTTATCGTTTTAATTAGCTTAGACGAGAGTCCAATTGAATTGTATGCGAAAGAGCCTAATGAATCTCTCTCTCTCTCTCTCTCTCTGTGTTTGTGTGTGTGTGTGTGTGTGTGTGTGTGTGTGTGTGTGTGTGTGTGTGTGTGTGTGTGTGTGTGTGTGTGTGTGTATGTGTCTGCGTGGGTAGTATATCTAAATCGTCGTCGGCTAAAATTGCGGAAATACTCGTATTTTATTTCTGAAACTAGGCCAGCCGTAAGTCCAAGAGCCCGTAGTATCTTGAAGTTCCTAACGGGAGTTCGAGCGTATTTAATATGTTGCACAATTATCGTAATTTTATTGTATGAAGTACCGGCGGCATAATTCTACATTATAATCGGATTGTTATACAGTCGAATTTTAAAAGTTTCGCCTGTAGAAAAAATTACTCGGACATTATAAAAATAAAATATATATTTTTATAATTTTTCATATCGACCAAGTTACAATAGTTTATTTTAATGTTAAAAGTTGCCGAGCGATCTACGGTAAATTTTTATTTCTTGCTATGACCAAATCGATAAGCAGTAAAATTGTCAGTATGTGACTTCGAAATATAATATAAGAATATGATATACTGAACTTTATAAATCAATATGGCTATAAATATTATATACAGTGCTAAAAAACAAAAGTATTTCATCACTAAATTAATTTCCAATTTAGAAGTTTTTCAATTATATTTTTTTAATTGAAACTGGGTACTTCAACTTTTTACTATGCATTCTATTTCTTGGATTGAGTGTGATCATGCCAAATTTGATCATCGAATACAAGGTCACAACATTTGAACTGAAAAATTTACCAAGTTTACCATTGAAAAAGAAGCACATTTTTTTAGTTGATTTAGTTGATTTTTGAGTTACAACTTCGAGAAATGACTAAATTTGAGACTAAACTAGAAAATACCATAATTTCTTTTAGTAGATATGCGCGCTTATGTGTGTACGTACGGTAGAATCTAGAAAAGTGCGCAAAAAAATTGAAAGGGGGATTCGCTTCAAACGTTTGCCTCGGGCGCTTTAGCAAATCAACGGTCTTTTCTTCGATTCGTCGTCTAGAACATGGCGCGCGTTTCTCTCTTTTCCTTTCGAGCAGCTCGCCCAAACGACCCCAGGTGGGTGGGTGCAACCTCGGCGGGTAGGATGAGAAAAAAGACGATTCACCGCCATCATACACACACACATATATATATATATATATATATATATATATATATATATATATATATATATAATGAAACTTGATTCGCAGGTGATCAGCGGGAAATTGTTGCGGAAGAGGCCGGGCAAGAAGCTCAAGTCCGTGACGATAATTCACAGCTCGACGACGGAGACGGTGCGGCTGCCCCCGGAGGGTGCGGAGGGAGTCACGGTCCATCCCCCGGCCGTGAGGGCGAAGCTGCCGCTGAGCAAGAAGGTGCGAGAGAAGCGCCGACGGCCGAAGCGTAAGAAGGACCCGATGGCCGGCGAAAAGTCAGCCAAGGTAAGGGGATATAATCGATGTTGATTCTGTCGTCACGTTATGTATAATACAGGATTAAAACTGTTTTCCTCCTCCGAGCTTTCAAATTCAAATTCAAGAATAAATTATTTATGGAGATGTTTCGTGAATTCATGTATATCGATGATACTTGTTTATATCTACTGCTTATATATATATATATATATATATATATATATATATATATATACACATCAAATTGATAAAATGATCATAGTTCGATTATCAATTTGTACATACGCTTGCATATATTTAAAAATTTAGTAACTTAGGCGCCTTTCATTACATTTTAACATTTCTAAAGGATTTTACAAATAGACAATCACAGTGTGATGATTTTATTATTATTATATACATTTATAGAAACAGAAGGACCAACAGAATGTTTATACAATGATTAAAATTATGTTTATAAATTATGTTTATAGAAAAATGTTTATACAATATTTTAATAAGTTTCAATAGATATTTTCAAGAAGTTCAAGAATATGGTCAATTTTAAATTAAAGTAATAATAAATAATTTTTTTATTTGATATATAGATAGATATAAAGTCTGTACTATAAATATGAGCATTCAGAATTATAAAATATTCCAACAAAAATTTTCAATTTTTATTCATTAAGTAATTGAAAAGCAGATTAGTCGTTGTTAAATTTGCATTATGAATAATGATTATTTAATAAGAAAAGAATTATGAAAATTTTTGTTAGAATTATATATTATTGTTAATAATTTTATTATTCAGAAAAAAAAGAATATGTATGGGAGAGAAATTTTTTCAAATCGAAATGGAACACATATTTTACATTTTTATGTTCTTAAGAAATTGATAAAAACGGTTTTCGAGAATATTTGAGATTGGAAAAGAATATTCCAAACATATGTTCTACTTTATTTGAGGAAAAATTTTCTGAAATTTAAATAAATTGATACCACTAAGAGGAAGGAAAAATATGCTGGAATTGTAATGCGTGAGTGCATAATGAGGATATCTATATTTTAATAAATTTAATAAATCATGTCTTTTTTCTGCCGAAACTGACTCACTTTTTTCAACGCGTCCTATGAACTTAATTGTTACGTAATTTGGAAATTAGAACGAATGTAATTCAAAGAAATCTCCCGACCATAAATAAATATTCAGTATTGCATTGATAATGTAAACAATAATATTTTTCACAGCGATTTCACAGTCTCGTATCGATTGTTATTATGGTTAAACGAAACACCGTGAAGGAATATGTAAAGCACTCATGCTTTCGGATTTCTATATTAAACATTTTTTTTGACTAGCAACAAGACCAAAAAACTACTAATTTTCATTTTTATACAATTTACAACGTTTTCATCGATAGCAGAATTTTATTAGCGATGTTACATGACTGCGCATTTTTGATTATGTGAAAATTTATCACGTGTGTTAGATTGTGTCACATATTTTTAGATTGAATTCCTATAGTTAAATTAATGATAATATTTTTATGTAATAAATATGATTTGTCACTACGTATTATTAAAGTAAAAATTATGACAAATCTCAGTTATTAATATTGCTATAACAATAGTGTTAAGAAAAACACGATGTTAGAGCTGTCATTTTCAAAAAAATTCAATTCATGTTCATTATTTTTCTTATTTCTATTAATTTTCTTACTTTTGTTATTTTCTGCTATTTACGCTATTTTTTCTTTCAAACAAAATAAAAGAACTCATACATAAAAGTCGAATAATAACTGACTCATATCAAATAGGTACGAGCGGTGAGCGACTCTTTTATAGTTTTATCGTGTCTTCGAGGATCCCCGCGAATTTTCAGATTTTTCATGCAGATAAAGAAAGGCGCGGCTTATATACTACAACCTCTGTTATTTACGATTTCTAAGGTTCTCTAATTTCTATGTACACGAAAGTAGAAAATACAGGTTCTGTTCCATCCACACGTCGATCCTAGAGCAACATTGCACGCAGCCTACCGATCCTAGACTTTTAAGAATCGTGTTAAGTCAAGCTTACGCGAACACAAGTATTCCTGAGCCGACTCTACGGAACTAGTGAACGATTGAACAATCTTTCTATATCTGTCGTCCGAGACTCTGAGCAGCCTTGCAGACCCCCATACAATTTCAAAATTTTTCAATTTTAAAATTCGTTTCGTTATATTGAAGAGCGAGCTGATTTATTTGCTCAAGCCAATGTATCAATATAACAATTGTACTTATTATCGGCACTATAAATATTTAAAAACGATTCTTTATGAAATTTATAACGTTATTTTGATAGAAGCTCGCTAGATTCTTATATTTCATTTTATATATATCTCTTGTTATAAAATAATTATAGTTATATATTTCAAGTAAATTTTCAACCACTACACTGATTGTAATGTTTTTTTATAAATCGCGCATGCCAGCCGAATATTTTATAGTAACTGTATATTTAACGTATAATGATAAATCGATTAAAATTTTCTCAAATATTCGTTTAATTATTCACAAAATGTGAGCAACTTAGTTTTTATTTGAGTAACATAAAATCATTACTTATTTAGACGTCCATTTATCTTGAAATATTTACCGATTTTGCCGTTAACATTCTTTTGTGTCTCATTTTTTCGTCACGTCTAAAATTTTAAATTTTATTTCAAAACAACAAAGAACGCAGATATAAAGTTATTGGTAGGACTGAAGGTATTTTCATTGAGTTAATCAATATATTTGGTATACTTTTGTCGCGCGAGATCTGGGAATCCGAGGAAATAGTGAGAAAATGAAGCATCGTGACACTTTTCCTTCCTCATATGCGAATCAAGTTACTTCCCATCATAAATCGATTTGTATTCCCGCCCTTTCGTAATCTGTACAGTCAATAAAAAATTGACTAGGGTGTCGAGTTCAGTAGCGACTTTACCAACCATCCCTGCCCGTGTTTCAGACGAAAAGAAAGCGGGTGGCCGCAGCCGCAGGAGCGGCAGCGCCGCCGGCTGAGGACGGCTCCCGCAAGCGGCAGGCCCTGGCGGCCGCGGAAGCGCAGGCCTCGGCCGTCCCCGCCGCCCTCGAGTCGGCGAAGCAGCAGCAGCTGCACCAGCAGTCCTCCGCCCTCCAGCAGCTGATGAGGCGCGGAGCCAAGGCCAAGCCCGGCGAGAAGGCCGCGGCCCCGGAGCTCGGGCCGCCCGCCAAAAAGAAGCCCGCCGCCGGCGGCCAGCCGCAGCGCCCCCGCAAGAAGAAGGAGGTCATCGACTACTCGGCCGCGCAGGCCGACAAGGCCGAGGTCTCCGCGGCGGGGGCGGCGGTGCCGGCCCCGCCGGCCGTGGCCATCGGGGGCACCGGCACCGCCGACCCCAAGAGCAAGGTGCGCTCCTGGCTGATGGCGTCCCACGCGCCGGTGGGCCCGGCCGCGGCCCTGCCCAAGAGCAAGTCGAGCCCGACGAATCTGCAGCCGAATCCCGGGGCGGCGGCGCCCGGCGGCCTCAGGCAGGCTCCTCAGGCCGGGGCCGCTCGGAGCGGCAACACGAGGTCAGTGAAGGACTTGCCGCGCACGCCCGCGCGCGCTTATCGCTCGGGGCCTTCGGCATCGATAGGGGGCAGTGTCCGTTGGAGCGGGGGAGGCGTTCGTGAATTGCGTGTTTACGATTTCAGAGGGGAGAGGGCGCGAAGGATCACGGCGAAGGTTCGCGTAGAAATCTGTGAGGGGAGATGGTGTTTCCGCCAAGCCTTTTTTGTTTTATTTTATTTTTTTCATGATTGGAAGATTTGAAATTATGATACTCGTAATAAAAATGGGGCAAGCGCGATCGTGAAAACTCTAGATGGCCCACGTAGATTTCGTATATCTATTTATACTAAGGAGAACAATATGTTTATTGAACTTTTAATCGTGGTCAGTATATTCGCGAAATGACATTAGCGACAAAGTATTCACGTGCATAATATGATTAATACTGATCAGCATGCGAAAATTCATTTGATCCATTCTTAATGTAATCAATAATTACCTGAAATGACAATAACAATAAAAATCAATATATGCTTAGTCATAAATGCCTAATAAAAACTGTTATGGTTGGCAGTGTAAATTAAAAAATTTTGAGGTGAACATTGGCAAATTATATTAAAGAATTTTAGATAAACCAAGCACGAAACATCTTTGGATTGAACAGCATGATGTTAAATTAGATTTTTTTATAAAAAATCTGTTGAATTACAATTGAATACTATAATATACACATGACCGTAGTAGATATGTTTTGCGATTAATTACTTTTATCATTCACAGTTATAGATAATTTTTAACTTTACTTCAATTTAATTTATTAAGCTCATACTTTAATGATTGGTAAATTGACAAATGAAATAAATGAAAAAATTATCTAACAAATCGGGGTGAAGCGGGGAGAGGGATGTGATAAAAAAATTACGTCCGGTTATATGGAAAGAAAAAGGGTTAAAATAGAATAAGAAATTAATAACGTAATTTATAGGTGATTCTTTAAAGTATTATCTTCCTATTTTACGAATCTTGGAATCGCCTTGATCTTGACAAGAAAATATTGGTTTTAATTTTGTGATTTATGCTAACATTTCTTAAAACGTTATTATTTTACCCATAGTGGCGAAAGAGTAAAAAAGTTTTTTTCATAATGTTCGAGCTTGACATTATTCGTGTCGCCACTTTCTATTATAATTATCGCGAAATAGTTTATTATCGAGGTTCAAATGATTTCTAATAGCTCCTCGTGTTAAAATCGTGTTAATGAATTGTGTTAGAAAGTATACCATTGATAAGCCATAGTAATCTTACAATTAAACTTGCATTTCACTGATCGATTTTTTTCCTAATCTGGCAAAACAAATATTTATAAAATCGTAATATAATTTTTTCACTGGATTAGAAGTTGACATGTTATATTTTGCACCGATTCTTAGCTAAGGTTTGGTGATAATAGCATAAACGAATACACAAAGATTGGACACGAATTGATCTTATACAATGTATTTATACCATCGGTCTAATAATCGACACGATAACACGTCGGACCATAGCTCGATACTTATCACTGCTAGAAACCATAACATAAATGTCAACCTTTTGATTTGAATATTTACATGTGCTATTCAAAGAAAAACGATAAAAACGATACAAAAAGGCCCTGATCAAAGTATCTAACGTAATTCAGAAGAACAGTCCTACCAATATGTTCAAACATTCATTGTTGTATATTCGACAGAATGAATAATTTTTTCATCACGAGCAAGATATAGTATTTCCTATGTATTTCAGTTTGCTGAATCCAGATCTACCCGCCAAATTTCTCCATCAAATCAGGTTTTTCAAATATCATTATTGTTTGATTTTTTTTCATCCTTTTTGTTAAATAAATTTCATCGTGAATTCTTAAATATCCAAAGACGTAAAAATTATAATGTTCTTCTGAATTTAACGTGGTAAAATACTCTGGGATTAGTATAGCTTGCTTGTGATGGAAAAGCTTATATAGCTGTATTATATCTTGTTTATTATTCATTAAACCATTACATGCCAATTAGCACATATAAATAAAAAATACATACATTAAAAATAGAAATTTATTTGACTTTTTTACTTGAACATAGATAAATTATTGCGAGATTTGCGATTTAAACGTCTTTTAGAGCAAAAAAAATTACATAGATATTTTCATTCATAATTCATCAGATCTAGTTATTATTTATTTTGAAAGGAACTGGTAGTCAATTTAGCGAAGTCTGTAGTTAAATTAAGGGTTTGTCAATTCCATTTTTGTCGTTGATAAAATACTCTGTATACACACAAAAAATCTTCGCCAATTTTAATTAATTATGCCGTTTATTATTTTAAATTAACAAAATATTCGTTGAATCATACAGATTCGTAATAAGGATGAAGATACTTTGTAACAAAAAATTAAGTTATGATTTTTTTTCAACGAAGAGAGAAAAATAATCGAGACTATAAAACATGTTCTTTAATACTCTTGTACAATACGTAATGTTCACGCTCGAATATTTATAATGCCATCCTAATTTTGAAATTTAACGAAACCTTCTCCTCGACGAGCAGGCAGATCACCCTGAGAAGACTGACCGGCTCCAAGTCCCGCAGCATCGGCAACCTGGTGCGCAACGAGGCGAGCGGCGGCGCGGCCACCGCCGCCGGGACGACCGGCGCCAAGAGCGGCGAGCGGGTGCGCCTGCAGGTCGTCTACAAGCCGCCCTTCAAGTTCACGGTGAAGCTGCGCAAGGCGGAGAAGCCGGCGACGAGCGGGTCGGCCGGGGCGTCGAGGGCGCCCGGGGCGGCGGGCGGCGCGGCGGCCACGGGCGCCGGCCCGAGGACCGGGATGCTGGTGCGCACGATCGCGGAGAAGAGGGCGGGCAGGGAGCGGAAGCGCAAGCCCAAGCCGAGCCGGGCCTCGTCCAAGCTGAGCCAGGCGTCCTGCATCGGCGAGCCGACCGGCTCGGATCTGCACACGGTGCCCTCGGACCTCGAGGTGCTGCTCTCCGAGAGCGAGTTCCTCTTCTCGGACGCGTGATCCCTTGCGCCTAATTGGCATTGACAGTATGCGTGTGTGTAATTCGATGTTATCGGCCTCGATGTTATCGGACGAATCGTCGGCGAGCATCCGACCGTTTTCTATTAGCGCGATCGCTAAGCGAAGTTACAAAACTGACCACGTTCAAGTTTGACATTTATAATATATAATCTACATACATACATATATATATATATATGTATATATATATATATATATATATATATATATATATATATATATATATACATTGCATTATTTTTCGAGTAAATGGCTAAATCGGTTGTATTGCTCGCGCGCGAATTCTTCGCTCTCTATACAAAAGAGATTGAGAGAAGTTTCGTGTTTGAATCTTTATGAAAATTATAAAGTAATTAGATTATTTTCCATGACTATGTTAATGATTATTTAGGCACTATTTATACCATAATTTATCCATTGCATATGTATTTTATAAACAAACATACACGTGCGTGTATATGTATGTATGTATGTATGTATGTATGTATGTATGTATGTATGTATGTATGTATGTATGTATGTATATATATATATATATATATATATATATATATATACCCTATGTACTGTTTCATCAAGTTAGGAAAATTAGAGAAAAATTTAGATGAAATTTATTTATATAATGGATTAAACATGCATACATAAAAAGGATTCATGTCGGTTGCTTAGGTGATTTTTAAATTAGATACAATATTTTTATTCTTAAATCTCGAATTTATTGAAATATTTTCCAATATTCAAATAATGAATTATTATATATTTGGAAACTTTAAAAAAGCAAGTCTACAGATATTTTCTGGAAACTTTTAGAAATTTTGTGTAATTCGACGCATACCGTTAATTAGTGAAATTCATATTTAAAATTTCAAATTTGGAAATAGCTGGTATATATAGTTCAGCGATCAATCAAAACGCGTCGCAATGATGATTGTAAGCTAGAATCGAAGAACGGGGTGAGAGAGAGAGAGAGAGATAAAAAGAGAAGGTATATACTTAGACGACGCATACATATATAGACGTGTAAGCGATCAGGTGTGGGAATAAAGCTCGCACTTTTGTACATAAGGTTTACTGTGATTTTTCTGCGAAGCGCGCACCTTGTGCATTACGGGGTAACTTTTGAAGAACGCTTCCTTGCCGGCACAGCCCACTATGAAATGGGATGTGTAGATGAAAACGAAGCGAGATCCTCGAGTATGCGTCTCCGCGGCTAATGTCGATGAGGAACTTTATCTTATATATAGTCTTAATGAAACATTATTCCGAGTGATGGTAGAACTTAAACTAGTGGGCTCTTGAGAAAGAGATAAGGAGAGAATGTCTTTCGAGCGTCAACTTATCGACAGCTCTAAGGCTTACATATTTCCTTTTTTTCCCTCCTGGCATCCCTTTTCTTTCTCTTTAATACTTCCCTCCCGTGACACACGCACGCACGCACACACACACACACACACACACACACACAAAATATTTTTTATTTCAACAGCTGTATTATACTTAATCAACTAGTCATATGTATAGCTTCGTTGGCCAGCTGCACGCGTCTTTTACTATATATAGCTTCTATTAGCATTCTCAGAGATTGCGAAGTTTTCAGTGTCCGATTTTTAATAATTTCCATCGTAAAGCTTGAAATTATTTCGCTGCCGCGTTACTGGCCCGTCATTGAAATTTCATATTGCAATATGGTGTACACTTCTCAGTTAAAGTAAAGAGATTCGTTTCATTTATTTATTTTTTTTCTTTTATTTATCTCTTGGTCTTGTTTAAACATAGTTTATTGTTGCTGCGCTACGGGTCTCTATATTTTATACATATATATATATATATATATATATATATATATATATATATATATATGTATGTATGAACATTTTTCCAATTAATAAGAAAGTTAATCGGGCATCGATGAATATTTTCGTCGAGAACGCGTGAAAAGCATTTAAAAATGTAAATATTACACCCTGCTAGGACTTTCCATTGCGAATCACTATATATATTGTCATTGACAGCGCGAGTCGTCGAGGAAGATTATATAGTAAAGGGATCAAGTTTATATATAGCTTATACATAATATAGAAATCCACTCGTCTATATGTGTGGAAAGTATACATGCCAATGCAGGTAACTGACACTCCAGAAACACTGCCCCCCCCCCCGATCCCTTCCTTATATACTAATCCGTGTGTGTCTATCGTTGAAACAATCAAGCATACGTGTAACAATAAAATAAAAATTGTCTTTTGCGCTATTTCTGTTACATATTCTATTAGCTGTATTTCAAATACACGGTTGGAGACGGGAATATTAAAATTCGATGGTTTTGGCTTTTCTTGAGTGCCCATGATCTCTCTATACAATAAAGTGAGCATGATTTTTATACCTGATTGTTTGTTCTAAATTTGTAATCTATGTATATAAATTCATTCTTTGTTCTGCAGAGAAAGAAAATACACACACACACACACACACAATCGCGCGCGCGCGCGCGCGCACGCAGACACACACAAACCAAAGTAATTGTTTGGGAGAGAGTCGTATACTGCTAGAATTGACATAAAATTTATGAATATACATTTTGTGCAATTTATGAATAGAAAATTTATTCACTATGAATTCAAATCTACTGACATTTAATACGAGATGAGTAATTAGTGGATTCAAGGAAAATAAAGAAACTTGAATTTTTCTGAAGTATTTTTCGATGCATTTTGTCGTCTGGACTTGTTTTGTTTATATGCGACAACTTGGTTCATAATCTACTCCTATTATTGCATGAATTAATATTAACGAACTTAAAAATAAGGTTTAAAAATTAGAATAGCAATAAAAGTCATAATCCTATAATGATGCTCTTAGTATTGTATAGATAGAATGACCCATTCTAGAATTTCGAGAACGAACTCGTGAAAAAAAAAGCTAATCGCTCCAACCATGTATAGAACTTTTCCGATTGCAAGGGGTGCAAAATATTTTTAATGATCCAGTTGCTGTTCATTCCAGATCTGTTTTTTTTTTTTTTTATGAAAATCTCGTCCATTCGCTTAATTTCTTAATTCTTAGAAATATATAGAAGAAAAATCGCATTGTAGTTTCTTTTCTTGTCTTAGAATATAATACTTGTATAAGAGGTTTTCAACGGAGAATTTGTATACTCTCTCGCTGAAATGGTTCCTGTAGCTAGGAATTTCTTATATGGAAAGACGGACGTTATTTGAGCGTCGATATACCAGGGTGACGTACGTTTCTAGCATGTAAATATATGCGCGACTTAAACGCAATTTGAATATAGAGCAGGAGAATGTGTGCGCGCAGGGCGAAAGAGAAGCGAGTGAAAGGGAGAGAGAGAAAGGGTGGAAAGGGATGAAATAGGAGCCTATGTCATTGACTCGAGATAATGTTAGTAGAAAAACGATAGTTTACTCAAGCGCGAGTTACTGATATTTTTGTGATGCTGTAAATATATATATGTATTAAACGTCAATGAAGTATCAGAGTCTTGTAACGAAGGTAACATTATAGTAGTCAAGTCGACTTCCTGTTATATGTTGCAATGTCGGCAACTTGTGACATTTAATTGATTTGCATTTTTTATCTCTAGTTCTTAGTTTTAATAATCGTATATGAATGAGCCAATTTGTTGCGTTGCCGAAGAACAATTAATTATGATTTCATGAATTCTATTATACGAGCTATAGTTTGATCTGTATTCTTACGATTGCTTTTAAGATTGTAATCCTTCTTAATTTCACTATTTAACTATCGCTATACCATTGCCGTTATAATTATCATTGCTATAATTATATTATTATTATTATATAATTATTCCTATCTTTTTTACAATATTCTTATAATCGGAATATAATACGATTGCTTTTACGCTTTTCTGTATTACGTGTGCGAGTTGAAAATGATCAGTAATTTACAATTTTACTGTGGTAATTTACTTAGTTCTGCTTTGGAAAATGCGAACCCTTTGTATTGTTATCGATAAATTACCGACGCTTCGGTATAAATATGAAAAGTATCATACTGTACTTTTGACTCAATTTGTTACACGTACACGATCGATTCTATCGAATTTGGTATCGTTTGAATAAGTTTTCGCTGCGTACGAATCAATTGAGAAGCAAATTTGATATATATTTAATGAACAGTTAAAATATAATTAAATTACCGACTAATACGGCGATAAATTTCACACAGTGAAAATGTAAAATACGCTCGAAATGATGTCTTCTGAAAAGCATAGATTTTTTTTTAAGTTTTCTATACGTACGCCTAGATATTGTTAAACTCACCGATATTCGCTATCGATAAAATTATACGCTTTTACAGTATTGACAAGTGGAGAGAATGTGGATCGCGCGATATTTATTAATCTCTCATGAATCTACTCGGGAACGACGTGCACGTGCAACTTTTACGATTTAACGTAGATAAAGGTAAAAGTGGGCCGTGGGAGAACGTTTACACGTTTTTTTTTCTAGTAGATTCGCTGCGTTGAACATTAATTATTGCTCGAGATTCCAGACAAAGTAGTTAAATAATTGAAGGTTAGTTTATACGCATTAGACGAAATTGATAGTAATAAAGCTCGATCCATGGGAGATTAATGGAAGTATTTTGGTCACTTGGGGCGAGTCAAACACATGACGAGTGCTAAGAGCCAGGGACAGATATAATTCTAGAGTTTCGATAAATAAGAATTAATTTCTTGTACTTAAAGTATACTGTTACGAATGGTCTTCCACTGCATTGATTTCTGTGTGTATTTTTAATGATGCTCTTGTATCTTCTCTACTGAATTGACTTTTATTTCGGATTTAACTTTTCTTATATTCACATCTCCGTAACGCAGCTATACCTGTAAAGATGTTGAGTAATGTTAAGGTTAATCGAGAACAAAAAATAAAATCAATAACTATTTCAGTGTGACTTTATGTAGAGGGAACGAATGCAGAGCTATTGCCGAATGCATAACGTTACATATAACCAGTAACAATGGACTACTTGTTGTTGATATGTTTTACAAGTACTTCGATTTGTGCGCGGACGTATTGTAACGACCCGCTGCCTTTTTTATTGTAAAAAGAATGCATTTGTAATATTTTTATTGATTTTCGAGCCGATTAACAAAATGAAAAAGAGTCGCATTTAAATTTTTCTAAAATAGCTTGGTTCTAATATCGATCCAATTATTGAAAATTGGTGGTTGCTGTATTTTTACACGAAACTAATGTGTAAATATCGTTAACGATGGCTGTAACATTCCTGTACTATGTATATACCAATGTACTAATAAACTCTAGAATGACCTATACACATATGTATTCTTATTAAATTCAATCATTATAATTAAAATTATTTTTATTTAATTAATATAAAAATTAATCTAAGTCGCATTCATTGTATGGAATATTCTATAGAAATACTCTTATGAGAGGCGTAGATTATTATTGAATTAAAGTTTCTAAATGAGATCCTTACAAACCCTGATCGAAAATACTTGCTATCTTTTAAAATAAATCATACATATATAAACTTAAATTTAATTTAAAAATTGTAAATATTTATTTGTAAGGCAGGCTATTATAATTATCTACAAATAAATAAATTAATTAGTTAAAATTTATGCGGAATCAAATTAAAAGTGAATATTTTTTTTTCTTCCCCCAATTGATTCAAATTCTATTGTTTTCTACGCAGCCGATTCTAGAGCTAGATGAAAAATAAATTTCAAACTTAATAGCACAATCATTAGATATTTTAGCTCGCTAATTTATATTATAAATGTTGAAGGTTGTGCAATGGAAGTATGTGTTCTTAATTTCAAAAAGAGAAAATATGATTATATTTATTCAGGAGCAAAAATACAGAATGATTTTTACAGTATTCTTATAGTAAATTACAATCTTATAACATTCTAAATTACACCAATAATAAAAAACTAAATTACAAGCAATATAACATTCATATTGACCTGAAAACCATGAGTAGAGAAAACGTACACACACGCGAAATTTTCTAACTGTATCATAATTACTCCTCTGACAATGTATTTTGGAGTTTGGTACTAATTGCCGATGGTACTAATTTTGGTACTAATTTGGTACTACTTGGTTTGGTATACAAATTCTTTTCAATGGCTTTATTATTGCATCTATTCAATTGTTTTATTACTTTAATTCTAATATCTATAAATTTTATTACAGGTAAGTAAAAAATATGAATTTATTTCTGTCAAATACTATAAGAATAGGTGTAGAATCTTCTAAAAGTATAATTGCTTTAACTATAAAATCAAAATACTAAAAGATTTGAAGCTCCACAACATAATTACAAACAATTGTACTGTATTTACTGATACACACACACACACACACACACACACACATATTGAATGTTAAAACGCGTCTAACTGTGAATTGTATCTGAAATTAGTTGGGCGTGGTTCCACCCACCCACTTCTAGTTCTTCGTACATGGATAGATTTCTATTTTGCAAGACAAAATGATGAAATCCTATAATCTAATAATAATTGACTCCAGAGATATACTTTCCCCCATACTTATAAAAAAATATGTTTCAATTTCGAGATTTTAAAAATATTAATTCCTATTCTCTTATGGATCTGTTGTCTTCTTGTGACTGGGTTCCCAAGAAATTCTTTAGAATCCGTAATGTAATTGTAAAAGTTGCATTTTATAGTTTAGCAGCTCTAAGAAAGGTATACCCACATAAGAAATATGCTGCCTCTTGCCTAAGTGTAAAGGGGAGGGTAGATATATATTTTTGCACTTTGCAGGAGTCTCTGCATCTATTTTTGAGAATTTAGAAAAAGTAAAGAAGATTATTGTTTCTATAAGTGATGAGGGCTTCTCTTTTAGTCCAGTGCAATTTAATGATGTTGCCCTTGCTAATACGCAAATGCTTCTCGCAAACAAGAGGAGCTGACATAGTTCGTCAAGAGGTAATCGTGAAGGCTTATACCTATAATTGACAATTTTTGTTTATAAATTTATAACTTCTATTTCACTTGCAGTAACTTTTCGAATCCAAAAGGCACAATTAGTAGCCTGTAAGAATAAAGTTCTTCATTTTTTATGGACTTCTGTTCTAAAGCGCTACAATTCGTTCTATCAAAGGTGCTCGAGAAGATTTACACGTCAAATCATTATCTGTCATTAAATTGACAGATAACTTCCATATGACAATAGATACCAGCAACTATTTCTCTGCCCTACTCAGAAGTGTTGATAAAACTCAAACAATAAAACTACAAGTTCTTCAAAATGCTTGTGTGAGTTTCATTTTTGAAAATCGGGTAGATCAGAACACATTACGTCATATTTAATTAAACTCAATTAGTTATCTGTTACTTAAATATATAATTTGTTCCCTGGTATCTTACGTTTAAGCATTTTGGCTACAGACACTCGTTCCTACCTTCCTCATTTATTCCAGATAGGTCGATCAGCCACTCCTCAACGTTTATCTAGTACATTAATTCACTTTCCCTGACTCATAAACCTTTCTAAAATTTCGTCAATCGTTCCCGAAAATATTCCTTCACTAAAGAATTGCTCCTTTATTTTCTAATTGCTTTAGGTGAAACTGATTAGATTCGTAAGGAGGAGAGTTCATTTGGCAATACTAGAAGTATGATCTAGCTCGATATTTTATTGTTGATTGTTATTGTTTTTATTTTTTTAGAAATTGATCGAAATTGTTTCTATTTTTGTAAATGTTTTTTTTAATAAACAGGGGTATACTTCAAATCCTAGAAAACTTTGCTGTCAAGTAATCAATCCATTACTCTCTCTCTCTCTCTCTCTCTCTCTCTCTCTCTCTCTCTCTCTCTCTCTCTCTCTCATTCTTTTTTTCGATTTCTGTCGGTCTAGAATTGGAGTTAGTCGAATTGGAGTTTTTACTTCCATATGAATTTTCAGAATACTGTCATAGTACAAAATATGTGATGAATTTAAAATAACTTCTGTTATATACTTTACGAATAGGTAAATCATCATAATTATTTATTTATGGAGCATTTAGAAAAACACAAAATGACAATGCTCAGCCGCACGATCAGTATTGTCTTAAAAATTATTTGGAAATAAAACGGATAAAAAATTCTGTCCCATTCGCATTACAGCCCAAACCTTGTCCTTTCTGATTACTACTTGTTTCAGTCGATTCAGAATACCCTCGATATAGTATGCTTGGCTTCAACACATACCAAAAAATGGGTTGATTCGTTTCGAGCCTCAAAAGACGATAAATTTTTTTGAAACGAAATAAAGTACTAATTTTCCTCGAAAATATAAATTTTATAAGTTGCAAATCCAATATATAACTGCAAAAATCATTATTTTAGGATGAACAACAGAAAATGTCATTTCTAAGTTTCCCACTTTTTAAATAGTAAATATCACTCAACCAGCACCAGCTAGCACCAGCTGACACCTGTTGACACCAGACCAGCCAGTGCACATCTGTGCACACGTTATCAGTCACTCTTGCATCAACTTGCATTTTGTTCTGTCAAGTTTCGTCCATATCTTGTTTCTCTTTTTTTCTCCTTTTCTTATAATAAAGAAACACTTATTATTTCAGAACCACTGAGAACGAAACTATTTCTTTTAAGAGGTTATTTAAAATATTTTATTCTGTTTTAGTTGCTATAAACATTAATACAAAATAGTAGGGACTACATTGATGCCAATGCTAAAGTTGACATAACCTGACATAACTAAGCATAACTTGCTTACTGCGATACCAGGCTGTACCTTTACCTTCACGTTTACACGTTACTTATATGATGCTGTAACTGTAATTCAACTATATCCCTGCATTGCATGACTGACATATGGTTTCGACTGGTTTCGAGATAATACTATTTTACAAAAGGCTGACCAATAATGTTTAAATTATCCTAATTTCTCATAGCTTCTTATTACTTACTATGGCTTCTAAAGATAATAATCTTTACAGTCTTTTTGCTGAACTTTATAAGCAAGGAGAAAATGGAGAATATGAAAGAGCATTAAAAACTGCCAATAGAAGTAAGTTTAATTTTAGTAAGATTTATTAATACATTCTAGTTAAGATCTTATTCTGTACTTATTTGTATAATTATGTATTTTTAAAAATTAATAATTCGGTATGAATTAAATTATTTAAAACTCTTAACTTAAATTTCAGTACTTAAGCTCTCACAAGATGATGGAGCTGCAATTCATTGTAAAGTTATTAGTCTTATGCAGCTATCCAAATTCAATGAAGCACTACTACTCATTAATCAGTTTCCTAAGTTTCTTCAGTAATTTTTCATCAATAATTACTTAAATTTTAATAAATAATAATAATTTATTAAATTTCATTTATAACTTATTTATTACAGGGAATTACAATTTGAAAAAGCATATTGTCTTTATCGTATGAACAAAGTTTTAGAAGCTTTACATGTTATTGAAAATATTCAAAATCCTACATTAAAAATAAAAGAACTTAAAGCCCAAATTCTTTATCGTTTAGAAAAATATGAACAATGTTTTACTGTTTATCGTGAAATAATAAAAAATTCAGATGACGATTATGAAGATGAAAGAGAAACAAACCTTGCTGCTGTCTTAGTTCATTTGGCATTAGAATCATCCGTAAATATATTTTGAGTTATCTTATAAAAATATACTAGTAAAATATTATAATCGTTAAGTAATCAAATAAATTTCTTTTAGAAATTGGAAGTTCCTTCTTTGAAAGAACATACTTATGAATTAACTTACAATGCAGCATGTCAACTAATTGCAAAAAGTAATTGTCTTGATAAATCGAACTTGATTAAAGCTGAGAAAAAATTACGAACTGCAGAGAAAATGTGTTGTGACTCTTTAGAAGAAGATGGAATGACTGAAGAAGAAATGGAAGATGAACTAGGAATAATAAAAGTTCAACTAGGGTATTGTTTACAACTTCAAGGACGAGAAAAAGAAGCACAACTTTTGTATACTGCTGCACTTAAAAAAAGACCCAATGATATTGCTTTAGTTGCTGTAGCAAGTAACAATCTAGCGGCATTGAATAAAGATCAGAATGTATTTGATAGCAAAAAGAGAATGAAGAGTGCTTCACAAGATGGATTAGAACATAAATTGACCTCTGGACAACGAAAATGTATTTTATATAATCAATGTCTTCTTGCGCTTTATACAAATCAGGTATAAATTTAAAAGTTGGATTTATATTCTTAATCTTAGTTTTGTAAATTATCTTTTATGTCATGATGAGTTTTGTTAATATTTTGTTCATTACATCGTTTTTGTTTTACTTATTTTTCAACTTATATAATCTATTCAAAATTCATTCTTTTTTATAGAGTGAAAATTGCTATTCTTTATGTAAGAAACTCATGAATGATTACCCAGATATGGCTGTAAAAGCAGTGACTGTACAATCTGTTCAATTAGCAAAAGAAGGAAAAGCTAAAGAAGCTGCCAAAGTTCTGGATGAATATGCCCAAAATGAAGATTATCTACTAATAAAATTGGCTTGTGTCCAATTACTTCTAAGTAACGAAGAACGAGGCGAAGCTATTAAAATTCTGGAAAATCTGACTGAAACTGAAAAATCATTACCTGGAATAGTTAGTACTCTTGTTACTCTTCACATGGCTAATGGAGATAGAGATAAAGCTTCTACTGTTCTAAAGAATGCTGTTAACTATTATAAAAAAAATAAGGTACTGCTTATTTATTTAAAATTTATATTAGAATAACATAAAATCCTATCATTAAGTTTTATTT
This sequence comes from Sycobia sp. Sy_11, assembly GCA_018907035.1. Lineage (NCBI taxonomy): Eukaryota > Metazoa > Arthropoda > Insecta > Hymenoptera > Epichrysomallidae > Sycobia > Sycobia sp. Sy_11. The sequence continues at coordinate 74,155 of JACCIC010000022.1, read as the reverse complement.
TAATCTTTAACAATGTACATAATCATCATTTTAAAAAGTTACACCCGCTTTATTTATAAATTCATCATAACTTTTATTTTAACACAATAATATCATAACTTTTATTTAAAGCACAAATATTAAATAATATTAAAATTAAATAAAAGGTTTTTTTTTTAAATATGTATTCAAACTAAATATTTTTATCTAGATGCTATAAATTTCGAAAAGACTGTGTACTATAAATAATTGAAACTTTTATGAAAAAAATTATTTTAAAAGTGTGTGACTTATTTCTTTCATTTATTCTTTTATTCTAATAGAAAAATAATACAAACTCAAGTAAATTATCAACAAAAATTAAAATTTATAATTTAACTTAAATTTTAGGAAAATACAGGTAATCTTGAGAAGTTGTGGCGGCAGGCCACAGATTTTCATTTGCGAGGTGGAGATTTTGCTGTTGCTGCTGCAAGTTTAGAAGAACTTTTGTCAGCTTCACCTTCTGATGCAAAAACTTTAGCTCAATTAATTCTTGCATATGCTCAATTTGATTCAGCTAAAGCACGAATTTTATATAAAAGGCTACCATCTTTACACGAGTTAATAAAGTCAATTGATGTTGACATTTTAGAAAGTAGTAATTGGGTTATTGGAATGAAGGTGGTTAAAAAGAAAGTGGAGCCTTCGCCAGGGTATTTAATTTTAATCATAACAAATATTATATTAAGTTTTATTTTATAAATAATTTACACAAAATTTAATTTTTAGAAAACCTGAAACAGTAGCTAAGAAACACAAAAAACGAAAACGTAAAGGAAAATTACCAAAGAATTATGATCCAAATGTACAACCAGATCCAGAGCGATGGTTACCGAGGCATGAACGTAGCGGTTTTAGGAAAAAAAGAGATAGAAGAAACCGTGATGCTGCATTGAAAGGAACTCAAGGAGCTGCTACTGGAGCTAGTGATCAATAGTAAGAGATCTATTCTTTTTGTGTTATCTAGATAAAAGTAAAACTTATGTAAAATATATTGAAAACTAATTTTATTTTCAGTGACATTACTAAAATGGCAAATTCAAAACCTTCTCCAAATCCTAGACAAAGTCCAGCTGCGGAAACAGTAGGACCTCGGCAACATCAGCGAAAGGTTCAACAAAAGAAAAAGAAAAAAGGTGGTAAATGGTAATTGAGAAACATGATAAATAATTGTTTATCATATAAACATTAATTGCTGAGGCATGATTTTTTAATTATTGCCAAATTCATACTTTTTTAATGTAGATATATTACAGCTAATGATAATTGCTTAACTTTAATTTTGCATATATATTATGTTTTTCAAAATGGAAATAAATATATAATTAAGTCAAGGTTTAAAACAAAAATTAGTTTTTATTTTAAAAAATATTTGTTATTATATTTTTGCCTGTAACGTTTTCCTCAAAATACATAATGAAGTAACATTAAATATAGGTAACACGCGTCTGATATAATGACTAGGTCCTGTGCTGCACAACTCTATCCATTTAAAATATTAAGGAAAATCGTTTATAAAAATAGATTTGAAAACTTTATATTATAATTTTCATTATAAATTTTATAAAATTAAAATTTAAAATGAAAATTATGTAATGAATATTTGGGAGTTTTATTATCTTTAATTTATAAAATTGTGCGTGAAATTCTTACATTTGTTAAAAATAAATAGATAACCTTGAATATATAACAGTTCTTCTAAATAGTATATTGTGAATGATATGTTCATAGTTATTAATGTTCAAAATAAAATTTTATTTTTTATTGTCTCTCGAGGTACTTGAAATATTGTTTCACGGTTTATTAATGTTCAGTTCTCATTTGCAAATAATAAATTAATTCTAAGAAATCTGGAGAGTTAGTAATAGTACAATTACTTAAAATTATTTTACAATGTCATATACTTTTATATACATAATACGCAGTTTCCATACTTAAAAGAACCTCAGGTAATAATTTGAATCAAAAGAAAATAAATAACTGTAGAACTGAATTAACTACTTTTAAATCTACCTGAGTTCTTTAGTACAAGGCACACAAACTTGCATTAATATGCAAAAAGATTCTGTATGAATAAACGTTCCATTTATGAAATGCTTATGTAGACTGTTTTTCAGTAATAATACCTTCCCAAACATCTTCCCTTTGTTTGTTTGCAAGTCTCTTTTTTTCTAAAAAAGAAATCAAATAAATTATAATATGTCATAAAAGTAAAAATTAGGGAAAAAGCTTAAATAATCAAACAATATGTACAGAAAGCAAAAATTGATTTGTTTAGAATCCGCCATCTGTATATTTTGATATCGTTGATGGAATTCATATGACTTTTAAATCACATATGAACACATTTTACTTCTAGACCGACTAGCCGGTATAGTATGATGTCCGTATAATAGACAAATATAAACCAGCTCTCAGTATATTATCAGTTCCACTTGATCTTATACGAATACGATCTATTTTGCATTATATTAATATTGAAGACCTCTGAGTCGAAACAAATCAATTTTGGTTTTTGTATGATAATAATATCTTAGAATTAAAAATTGTACTTATGTCGACTGTTCTGAATTAAATTAATAAATATTTTTATCAGTCTTACAGTCTTTATAATATAATATATTAGCTAAAATAATGGCAGTCAGACTGTTCTTGTTTATATTTACCCCTGAAGAATTTGAAATAAAACTTATTACTACAATAAATTATATTAAAAATTAAAAATAAAAATAAAATAATAAATAAAATAAAATAAAATAAAAATAATAAAAAACAATATTCTATGTTAGTAAAGGACAATCTGACTACCCCCACCATCTTAAATTCAATTTATTATTTTATTTTTATTTTATTATTAATTTTATTTTATTTTTATTTTTAATTTTTAATACAATTTATTGTAGTAATAAATTTTATTTCGAATTCTTCGGGGGTGAATATAAACAAGCACAGTCTGACTGTCATTATTTTAGCTAATATATTATATTATAAAGACTGTAAGACCAATAAAAGTATTTATTAATTTAATAATAATATCTCAATAAATTACCTTTGGCTTCACGTAATACAATTTTTTCTTGCTCTCGTTCCTGTCTTGCAGTTGCAAGCTTAACCCCAAGTGATTTAGTAACTAGTCGCCTAGCAAGTGCAGCACAAGTTTCTGGACGATTTCTATAAGGTTGAAGAAATTCAGAAGTTCTTTTAGCTTTAGTTTTACTTAATGCTGTAGCTTCACTTAATGGCCTTGTTTTTACAAATGGATGATCTGAGGCTAAAACTTCAGCAGCTGTAATTGAAAATTACTTTAATTAAAAATTATTAAGAATTTTATATAAATTTTATTTGTTAAATATTAAAGCTAGTAATAAATAAGACACTTCAGTTTTTTTAAACAATATTAGATCACTTGCTGACTTGTTCTGACTGAAATACACAAGAATTAATCCATTTATATGTGGTTGTCATATTTGTTGCATAAATAATATATCTTGCTCTTTTAAACGTTGTACGTTTATTATTTTTAAATAATAGATTTATAAGTAAAATATTTGTGACAAATGAAAAATAATTATAAGAAATAATAAATTAGAAAAATTATATACCAATTAAAGGACTGCTAAAAACTCCTAAGCAATGGGTGTCATCAACCCATTTCAATTCAAACCCTTCACTCTTGAAAGGACTAAACACTGCAGCTAAATCACTTGATTTAAAATCTGATGGGAAATTATAAATCTCCAAGACATGAGCAAGTTCATCACTAGAAACTTCAAGAGATCGAGCATAAGCTTTACAGCTGATTTTGGGCTTTTCTATAATTACTTCACCAACTGCGGATGTTAACTACACAAATGAAATATATTTTTATATTACAGAATGAAACTTTATATTACAGAATGAAAAATATTTTTATTTATAGAAAGTTGTAAAATCTAAAATTCACTATGCTAATAATAATAAATACTAGCAAGAAAAGACAATCAGATATGGGTTATGGATATGATCCAGATTGAATTAGATGAATTGAATGAACTCCAAAATGAACTCTGTAAAGTTTTAGAATCTAACACTGCTTCATTTACAAAATGTTGTACTTTAATTAAATGAGATATAATATACTAAGAGCAATTATTTAAAAGCTACTGCTTTTAGTACTGGATGTCAAAAAAGATTAAAATTTCAAACAAGAAGTTCTAATTAAACTATGCTCGGAAATATTTAGTTTCTTAATTATTATTAATTGAAGTTCCGTCAATTTTCCTATGCTTTAGCAAGTGATTGTGTGCCTATGCTAGCAATAACTAATTTTGTGAAAGCAAAACATTTGTGAACATTGGTTTTTTGCTTGAAATATCACTTTTTTCAGAGTTGGTGTCAAAGTAAGGATTTTCATTAACGAAATTTGTTTCATTATAGAGTATATCCCATTGTAAGTAGTTTATAAAATAATTGTAAGTATTATGTCCTAAAACATTGCATGGCTTATTCTGGAGCTTATTAAATTACCTTAGTTGATTTAAACCAAATTTGTAACTCATATCTGATAGCTTCTCCTTGTAAGTAATATAGAATTCGTGAAAATTATATTAAAAAACTATACAGGCTAATGAAATAAACTAGATTTTACTTCATCCATTAAGGTCGGATCAAGACAATCGCCGTTATCGTCGAACAAACTGTCCCAATCACATTCATCTCTGTTGATTTTAGAAACAGGCAAGGGTGGTGGCGCAGGCTTACTTTTCGGCCTTTCTACTTTCTTAACTTTTTTTTCTGGTAAAATAACTGGCGCAACTGCAGTTACTGGATTTGTACATTGAATTTCTGTTTCATCTTTATTAGATGAAATTACCAATACTTGGGGCATTATATGGTTAAACATATTTTCATTTTTTTCTTGACAAAGACCATCTTTTGATTCTTCGAAATTCGAGTGTGATGACTTCGGTTCCTCATCTAGTTCAGATTCATTATGATTCATAAAATCTAAATTGCATAGTTCTGTAATTGTAGATACTGATTTACTATGAATTTCAAAATTACTGTTCGCTTTAACTAGCTCAGTAGCTTTTCTCCTATCTCGTTTGTCTGATTCAAGGCCTACGAGTGGTTTCGTTAATCTCATCTCTTCATCTATTTCTTGTCGTTCCTCTAATGAAGAAGTTATTTCTTTCACGTCTTCATCAGATTTGATTTCTTCCTCCATTTTTTCTTTCACTTCTGTAGTTTTTTCCATTGTTGTCATTTCTTCCAAATCCAGTTCATCTTCCATTGTTTTCAAAGCCAGTTCATCTGTTATCCTCAATTCCAGTGGAATAGTTTGACTCTCCAAATTTTCTATTTTAGTGGCTATTGGCATATACTGTGAAATCGGTTGTACTTCGATTGTTTCAATAGCAGATTGAACAAACACAGATGGTAATTCTTTCGTTATAATTGAATAACTTGTGTCTGTGTCAATAGCAGGTTTTATCTCATCGTGCAGAATGTCTTTTGGCGGTTTAGTTGATATATCTTGTACAAGAATACTATCAGCGTCTGGTGCTCCACGACGATGTCGAGGTACGTATACTGCTCGATCAGGTCTTTTTTGCCGATTTGCCCTATAAGCAGTAATATTAGTTGTAAAGTTTTGTAACAATTATGAAAAGAATAAATGTCTTTATTATTCTTATATCTTTAATGTATTACATATGAATGATTTTTCATATTCATTATTGATTCTCGTATATTAATTTCATTATAAAATCGACTTTTAAAATTTTTAATAAAATAAAAGAAATTTATATAAGTATAGAGTATAAATAAATTATTTACTCCAAGCATACTTATATATTAATTTTTAAACAAGATTATTTCATAATTATAAAATTATATATATATATATATATATATATATATATATATATATAAATAATTAAATTGTTTAAAATTTAAATACTTTGCACAAGTGTCCGATCCATGCTCCGTTATTTGTGACCCTGAAGGTGATTTCTCAAGTCTTGCCCTTCTTGCGGCAGGTGGACGGTAAATTTCAACTGCAGGCGCAGATTTTACTGAAAAGATTTTTAAAATTAATTTTAAGCGTTTTCCCGATTCATACAATAATACAGTATTAATATTAATCATGACGAAGATATTTTCAGATGGAAATAGTTAATTTTACATTCCTTGCCAATATCGATCAATTCGCAATGGTTACATACACAGGCGATAATATAAATAAATTATGGAAGAACGTTTTTAAGGACCTTTAAACACTCCCTTCATGGTAAGTTATGATAGGTATCTTGTTTTACAAATCTTCCTTTTATATAAGATAACTTACAAAATGTATCACCCGTTCGCCTATCGAAGAATACTTGTATACTTTAAGCATAGCCTTGTACAAGTTTTACGAAAGTAGCAATTACACAACCGAATTGAAGAGAAGAAAACTTTGAAGTTAAGGTTATTAACTTTAATACTGGCGTATATAATGAGATTATGTCGCGTTCTATGACTATTTCTGTTAAAATCCGAATTCAATATATTATATTTATATCTATATATGAACTATTGTTGTTTTCATTCTGCGAATAAAAATTAAACTTAATATAATTAATTACTTTGTCGTAATTTTTGGCTGTGCTCGGGTGATGCAGTAGGCGTGCACTGACTCTCGATTCCCATTATGTACGAGGATTTTTGAGTAAAACTGCCGTTCCCTGACGATGAAAAACCATTGGCTTGCGGTAGCCTATAAATTAAATAGGATTGATTATATTTAATGTTTCTTTAACCATCTACAGATTCCAAATTGTAATTTATGCTTGACGATTTTTTCATTTTCCTATTTGTTTTATAAACGATTTCTTTTTGCACGAAACTAATAAATTTATGGGCAAGATTCTAAATATTCTAATTGAGAAACATGCATTATTTTTAAACATACATATATGTATAGTTATGTGAGTGATAATCATTTTATGGATAGTTTTATAAATTATTATAGCGTGAATAATAGTGGATGTATTATACACTTGTATTTAGTGACTTATGGGTCATTACTCTTTTAATCATTATACTTTCATTTATAAAACCGAATGAAAAATGAAACAACAAACCATTTAAAAGTAAAATAAAAATAAAATCTCGCGTGCTGTGTTGTAAATTGCGGAAGCGCTAGAACGATTTTTTCAAGTAGTATATATTATATATTTTCAACGAATATATATATATATATATATATATATATATATATATATATATATATATATATATATAAATTTACCTTATAAAGTCGGATTTGAAACAAACGACAGTTCTTCTGTCAAAGCCCTGCCCAATGGAGAATGTCTGCAGCAAGTCACCGAAGCAGTCTTGCACCAGCTGGTGAATGAGAAACCGCCTGTAATTATTAGCGGGCGGGAAAAGGAGTATTCTGAAGAAGAAAAAAATACAATGGAGCCTTAGACATCCCACTTTCTTTTTCCGTTGAAATTTGATGTTTTTTGTTCGGTTTTAACCAATTTTATTTCTACATTCTCCGAATAAAACCTTGTATTACGATTTTAATTATAGTTAAATAACTTAATTAACAAATAAATTACTAAATTGGACCAATAAAAGCAATACTTTATTTTCTATCTGTAGATTTTCGGTTTACATAAATTTCGTATAAATTAATAAGAAATATTAGCGTAAAAATTTAAAACCAGAAAAAAACTCTTCTTGCATAATTGTTGCTTCTAATGATTTTCTAAAATAAATTATATCACACGCTAAATTACTAGTTAAGTATGTATATTTGTATCATATGACTTGATATATTGTATATTTTATTTTCTTCTATTAACATTATGATTAAATCAATTAATATTATTGCATGTTATTATCGATCATTAAATGCATATAGTTTTGATCAATTAAAATAAGAGATGTTCAAAAACAGCGTTTGATTAAACGGCATAAATCAGCATTTGCAAAATTATACAGGATTGCTTTAAAAGAACTTTAAACTTAAATAGAAAAACAAATAAGTTAAAATATTATTCCAATATACATTTTTTTAACAAAGTTTAAATTTTATAAAGCTGTAGTATTTTATAATTTTGTAATTAAATATGTATATATATATATATATATATATATATATATATATATATATATATATTGTTAGCCTTTACATTTTTTAGCCTTTACCTTGTAATATATATTATTATTAGCCTTCTATAAATAATAAAGCAAAAAATACTTGAAACTAAATATTGGAGAGTATCGTAAAAGGATGTAAACATATGTGTCCACTGGGTCTTATTACGATCTGCGTCTTTGCTGCCCTGCGCGGCAAATGCTTTATGAGTTTATTGCTTAGATGCCTGATGTGTTTTTATAAGTTTTAAGTTTCTCACAAGGGCTTGCAGAGTTTTCAATTTCGAGTACTGCAGTTCAGTCTTGCGTTGTCCTTTCGTTTAAACAGACGTCTTTTCTTTCCTCGTTTGAAATAAAGTTCATGTTAAAAGATTCTTTCGTGTATCTTTATTTTAACATTCCACCTACTATATTTATTAAAAATTCAATATATATATATATATATATATATATATATATATATATATATATATATATAGTTATATGAATACATGGTTTGAGTTTGTTTAACACTGCAGAATATTATGTAAATTTTGCATAAACTACCGCGTTGCTTATATACGCGTAAGTTGTTTAAAATGATTCTATATTTTTTCTATGCACGCAGTAGACGATATTGACAACTCAGACAACTTACGAACACAATCTCAAAAATAAAAGAAAAAAAATAATACAAGTATTATGCAAATATATAAAAGTACTCTTTTTAATACACATAAATGTTAAAAAATGCTGCGAGAATCACTTAATTTTCTTCCTTCATTACAAGTACCAAAAAAAAACGAGAGAAATGGCTCGGTGACAATGAACTCCAGCCGTTAGCGGCCTTCCAAGAGCACGGAACGTGCTCATTGCACGGGCCTAACTTCATCCACGACTGGTGCTTGTAAAACCCGGTAATGTTCGTAATGCACCACATTTAGTACTATAAAAGATCCAGCCAGAGCAGGCTTATAGCCTCGCCTCTCTTCCTGCTCAACCGACGGCCGAAGCATTAGCACTCTCGATTTATATATATACATATATATATATATATATATATATATATATATATATATATATATATATATATATATTCATAAAGCTTCCGCAAAGAAAGTATAATATTTATGCGGGAGAAAACGATATATATATATATATATATATATATTACATGTAAGCAATTCTCGCGGCCCCGGGAGTCCGCGGAGCTATGTTTTACCGATTTAAAATGTCTTAGAGCCGGTCTCTTTCTCGCGCGCGCGCGCCCGTCTACCACGGCCTTCCGAAGGTGAAACCAAACCAGAACAGACCGGGTAAGTTGTACCTGGTTATACCAGGTTATAAGCGGCGCAATATTATGGTTCGGACTTTCGTATACATATAGAGAGCGCGCGGGGTTCTCGTCGCCATGGCGCGCTCGGCTATATGTAACTACTTTTTACATAACATCATGAGATCAAGTTCTATTATGCCCGTAGCAAACACAAACACACACACACACACACACACACACACACACACACACACACACACACACACACACACACACACACACACACACACACACACACACACACACACACACACACACACACACACACACACACACACATACCGGGAACACTTTCTCTTTTTCTCCGGCCCGGCGTTATACCTTATTACATATGAGCGCACACGTAATCGGGACGCATTGCTTATACAATAATCGCCATACATATATAATTATATATAATTATATATAATTATATATACTCCTGTGTATATCAAGTGTGTACACCTACACACAAGTATAATATATCGTGCGCGTAGCTTGTTATGGGGGTGCAGGACAATTTTTTTTTTTTTTTTTTTTTTTCAATTTTACAATCACATAGATATACATTTTTTATTTCATAAATATCTCAGAAAGTCGTAATGAAATAGTGAAAAAAAACCTGCATCAGATATATTTATATATATTGTTTGTAAATCTAAAGTTAAAAACATTTCCCAATTGGGTAAACAATTACGGTAATGATATAAGAACCTTAAGAAAAGTCTCAAACATCGTGATTATGAAATATTTTATTTTGGAAAGCATTCAAATTTTTAACAAAATTTACACAATAATTGTAGATTGTATTAAAATACATCTTTTCTGCAGTTCTATATATTTATTTCTCAAAGGCATTTTTTTAAGAAACTGGCCTAAATTTACTAAAATGAGATCTTTTCAAACATTATTCAGGCTGTAGTAATTCTCTTTGCATCTTTTTTTTTGTGGAAAATTTTGTTGCTTTGCCATAAAAGTGCACGAAACACAAAAAATATATATTAATGTAATTTACATTTTTTTAAAATATTTTTTGCATTTTGCAATACTTTTTTTTGTTGGCAATACTTTTCATAGTTTTTACCATTTATAAAGTAATAACTAAATTTTAAATAAAATAATAAATAAATTATTCTTGTACAAATTGTCTGTATTAAATGTGTAATCAGTAGTTTAAAATATATATTGTATGTTTTTTTTCTCAATTTTTTATGAATTCTTTTTAGAATGTTTTATGCTGATTCTTTAAAAAAAAAAATCAATTTATCTAAATTTTATAACATTAGTAAGACTAGAACTGATAGACTAGACTGAAAATTTAAGAAGATTGTGATGGTAGATTTGCTTCATTAAAAATCAATACAAATTAAGATGTTTTATAAAATAAGATATTAAATTACATACATAGTCATATAGATTTGATTATTCATTCAATGATCAAATTATTTGTGGAAAACACACTAATTCTATCTATACACTTTAAACTATATCTTTTGCTAGATTAAGAAGATTTTCTTTAAAATGTGATTGAAAGCTTTAATTTACAATTTAACAGTTATCATAGTTTCTAATTACACAAGATTTTACAACAGTTTTCAGTACTAATGTTTGCAAGAATAATAGCGTACAGTCATTGCCTCATAAGCTGATTATAGTATGAAAATGCTAAAACAATTTGAACCCTAAAATATTTCAATGTTATTTACAAATGTCATCATTTTGTTATTTTATGAAGTATACTTTTTCACTTAACTGAAATATAATGAACTAGATCTATTCTTTCGTATTGTTGAATTATAAAAGGATAAAAAAAGATCTTAAAAATATAGCATAACAAAAACACAAAATTATATGATGCATATATAAAATTGTAAAAATTAATATTATTTTTGTATGAATTTATATTAAGAATATAAATTCTAAAAAATTATTAAATTATGTTTGTACAATCTAGGTATATATTGCCAGATAAGATTTCACTAGAAAAAATTATTTACTCCACAACTAATAAAAAAACTTTGACGGAACAAAAAATTAAAAATTCTATATTTATTAATGTGTGTGTGTGTGTGTGTGTGTGTGTGTGTGTGTGTGTGTGTGTGTGTGTGTGTGTGTGTGTGTGTAATAGAATGTGTGGATGTGTGGATAATTAATTATTACATAGCTATTATTCATTACATATTCTACAAATTTCTTTCATACTAAATAATAAAATAATATTTACTAATAATAAAATAAAAAACAAATATTAAAACATATTTCAATTTCTGTTTCATAGAAAAAATTCAGTAAATGATTGGAAATACTAGCATCTTCACACATGAAACCAAAGAACTAAATTTTGTACAAATACTTTATTTTTTTAAACCATTAATGAAAAACTATTTAATTAGTAAAATATTTACTTAATAACATATTTGTTCCACATTTAATTATGTACTGCGTCTCATTTTGAGAAATTTAATGAAATTTGTTGTTTTTAATTTATCTGTATTATTGTTTAATGAAATAAAGCCAACAAAGAAAGGTCAAGAAAAAACTGAAACCAGCTTGAATCATCTGCCTAAGAAACTAGTTGTTCTATATATAGGTTAACAATATATAAGATTAATAGAAGGAATCTGCAATACTATTTAGTATTTATGTTACTAAGATAATTGTGAAATTTAAGTACTCTAGATAATTACAAATAAGAAATTGATTGTCAGAAATTCATCTATTTACAATAAAAATATAAAAAAAGAAAGCACATCTATATAGGTTAGACTGAATCAAAAAAGTTTTAGTTATCGGCTGTGTTAAAAATAGTTAAAGATAAAAAAGTATAATGATATATATATATATATATATATATATATATATATATATATATATATATATATATATATATAATAAATGAAATAATAAAGTAAAATTACCTTTTACGCGCCTCGTTTTTGACAAAATTCTTCAAATCCTCCTCCGCATCCTCGATGTAAAGATTATCTTGTAGGTTCATCTATATATTTATTCTTAAGAAGCATTTGATATACAAGATTCAATCGACTGTATGATGCACGTTATTTGTTAGTTATAGACGACACACGAAACTATCCCGTTAAATTAATTATTCTTGTACTTTCCCTTTGTTTTCATTAAGAATATAGTTCTACTGTTTCTACCAATTTTCTCTTTTCACAGTTTGTTAATTTCACCTGGTTCCACTAAAAAACTTTAAGAAAATAATTGAATTGTAAAAGAATAAAGACACGATGACAAAAATAAATATTTAAACGTTTTCTTCAGTAGAAAATAAAATAGTCAACTAACCCCACTTGTCCCCACACAATGCTACATTATTAAAAAATACTACGTAATGTACGTAAAACCACAGATTAAGTGAAAATCGTATTTTTATTAGTTTTTATCTTTATTCATAAATTTCTTTTTCTTTTGATCTTTGTTACTATACACTCTCAGAATCCAGTTGTTCCCAACTTGAAAATGCTACGATCCCTGTCAGACACTCAGGTCTCAGCTCAGCAGGTCTCGCTGGTCTCGGCTGGTCTCGGTCTTAGTTGACAGTCCTGTTCAGACTCTGCAGACTCCGGCAGTCTGCAGGTTGCAGTCTTGCAGTTGCAGCTGCAGCGTGCTGCAGGCTGCATTTACACTTTTTATAAGCAAATCTAAGCAAGCAATGTGATGATCATATATGAATTCATTGGTATGTAACGTCTGGTGACGTCATATCTTACAAAACCAATGCTAGCCTATACACAGTCGATGAAAGCGTCGCCTATATGGGCAAATCTGTAAATTTTCGTTCCCAACATCATTACACATTTGCAAGTAATTTTTTATATGCATATATATATATATATATATATATATATATATATGTGTGTGTGTGTGTGCGCGCGTATGCGCATGTGTATGCGCATGCGTGTGTGCATGTGTGTGTGTGTGTGTGTGTGTGTGTGTGTGTGTGTGTGTGCGCGCGTGCGTGCGTGCGTATAAACAGATATAAATAATCTAACATAATTTATACCTGATTTATATTTACGTTTTTAATGGAGACGAAAACTTGCATAGCTGGACATCTTGAGCGTTAGTGTCTCTGGTGTAAGAAAGGCGCAATGTGCATTTGATAATACTCAATTGGTATCTCGAATAGGTTCATAGGTTCATTCCTTGTTCGTACTTCGTTCAGATTGGTTAATTTGCTTAAGCTTGCAGCCTTGCAGGTGAAGCCGCGAAAGTCGGTTGTTAAATTAGACTGTTGACAGAAGTTAGAATCAGAACAATTACAATAGTATCTGATATAATATATATTAATTATCGAATCTTGATTGAAGAATGTAGTTTTTTTTTATTAAAATAAAATTCAAATCAAGGATTCAAAATTAAAAACAGCTGCAAAAATGTTTAGTGTTGCAAGATATTTTTACAAATATTATTTTGTTAAGACTTTATTATCACTGTCAACAGTAATTTTTCTTTGTGAATATCTTATATATTTTATAGTCTTAATACAGGTATACATGCTATGATGTATTATTTTTGATTTTCAATAGATTTTTCACTGTTTTTTTTTCCTTTAGTGTAAATGGCCTATTTTGGATCCCAATAAAATTGATCCTAAAATTCCTGAGGTAACATCAGAAGAAAAACCAGTGTATGCTATGTTTTTAGCAGATACTCATCTTTTAGGTTCAAAAAAAGGACATTGGTACGATAAGCTTCGAAGGTATATATTTTTATTATATAAATTAAATTCTAAAAATTAATTAATTGCCTACATCATTCAAAACAGGGAATGGCAAATGTACCGAACCTTTCAAACTGTAATGGCTATTCATAAGCCTGAAGTAGTTTTTATATTAGGTGGGTAAAATTTCCAGTAAAACACTTTTTTAATGAAAAATTATTTATTATAAGAATATTTTAGGGGACATTTTTGATGAAGGTCAATGGTGCAGTTCAGAAGAGTTTGAAAATTACATTTTACGATTTCAGTCAATTTTTTCTATACCAGAAAATGTAGACCTTTATGTAGTATCAGGAAATCATGATATGGGTTTTCATTATGGTTGTTAAATTATCATTTGTTTTGTTTGCTAACAATTTTTTTTTATAAATAATGTTTTATAGTTATCACACCATATTTAAATAAAAGATTCATAAATGGAATGAATGCTCCAAGTGTACTGAGAGTTAGTCTTCAAGGAAATCATTTCGTTCTAATTAATAGTATGGCTTTAGAAGGAGATGGATGTTTTCTATGTAGACCTACTGAAGCTGCTGTAAATAATATAAGCAGTAAGAAATATAACATTTTTAAAATAGTTTACATTATTTTATACTTATTTTACATTATTTTATACATTATTTTATACTATTTAATTACATTTAAATAGTATGTGTACATTATTTACATTTTTCTACAGAACATTTAAAATGTGCGAAAGGTATTGGTGCTCATTGTAATACAAATAATATAATTAAAAGATATAGTAGACCAATTTTATTACAAGTTAGTATTATTTGTTACTCTAAACAATTTATTTGGAGATAATTAAATATAAAAGAATTTATGTATCTTTTAGCATTTTCCTTTGTATCGTGAATCTGATAAAATTTGTGATGAGTTAGATGAAGCTCCTGCTGACATTAAAAATATGAAATTTAGGGAGAGATGGGAGTGTTTATCAAGAGAAGCAACAGAACAAGTAAATTTAACTTTGATAATTTTTAAAACAGTTGTACTCATAAGATTGATCTTAAGACAGGGTGTACTTACCAGAAGTAGAAAGAGGCTTATTGGAGAAAAATTGATTTAGAATTACAGATCAAGGCAATTAAAAAGAATATGATCAAAGTTTAGTGCCAAATAATAAAAATATGTATGGAAGAATATATATAAACGAAAATAATGAAAATAATACCAATTTAATAAATATGAATCATCCAAGTCATTGTCAAAAATTTGAGTTTAAAAATACATCATTGTTTTAATAAAAAATGGAAAATGAGTATTTTTTCATAAAAATAAAAATAAGAGTCACTTTTCTAGTAACTTTAATCATAAACTATCTGAAGATGAAATATATGATACGATTTGCTGTTTTTGTTATAGCCTAAAATTGTAGCATATATGGAAATAATATATTAAATAATTTGGAAAGTGAAGGTTTTTTATCTTCATTAAATTTTAATAATATGAATATGATTTTTAACAAACATAAATCTAGATTAAGTATTTTTGTATAAAATGTTAAAAAATTCTTTTACGTATATTTTGCTGTTTTTTAGTAGGCCTTGTGATAAATATTTGCCTTATCTGTCTAAGACACCGTAATGTATAAGACTAATACTTATTTTACTAAATATTTTTATAAAGTTTTTCTATTTTTTTATTGCAGCTTTTAGATATTTTACACCCAAGACTAGTCGTTGATGGACACACTCACCATGGTTGTAGAACTCTGCACAGAAACGATATTTTAGAAGTAACAGTTCCCTCATTCAGTTGGCGAAATAAAAATAATCCATCTTTTTTACTGGTCAGTTATTTTTTATGTCTATTTATTTTTCATTAATGAATAATACTATTTAAAAATTAAATTATTTTATTATTTTATTTAGGGTATATTTACACCTAATAATTATGCTTTATCAAAGTGTTATATGCCAGTTGAATCTACAGTAATAAATATATACAGATTTAGTGGAATATGTATAATTATGTATCAGTTAATCCAACTTTGCAGAAAAATTACTTACTATAATTGCAGATCACTTCATTATTAATTGTTATGATTGATATTTCACTTATTTCATCAGTATATACATTTTTATACTTTTGTAATTGTACATAATATAATTCAAAGCTTCGATTATATACTATTATAAATTGTTTTATAATGGATAAAAGCAATTTAGTTTTAGAATATTTAAAAATAATAAAATTCTGAAGCAAGGATTAAAAATGTTTTAAAATTTTATTTTATAAATATTTATATTCATAGTTGTAAGAAATGATATAACTTGAAATCTACAAAATATCCTATAAAATAACGATTATATTTACACGCGCATTTTGTAACTATGATGTTGAAATGAACTCATTGTACAATCAATCAGACTTTAATTTGTACGCACAAGATTCAGAAAATTTACATTTTCAACATCAGAAACAATTAATCTAATGTATAGGATCAATACACTTGAAAATCTTAATAGTAAAACATAATTTAAAAGCTTATTGTTTAAAAAAAATTCAATAAATTAATTAGACTATAAGATCTACAAGTAACAGATCCCAGTCAAGTGTGTAGTAAATTCTGCCTTCACGAATGGAAATCGGAATTAACATATTGCAAGATTTCCTCTTAAGAAAGAAATAAAAAATTGTAATAAATTAAATGATGTTTTTACTGTTCATTTTTTGGCAGAATAGCACTGATTATTATCGTTAATTAGTACGATTAGTCTATTTTAACAGCTGCATATATTTTTCTTATAAAGGCATATGCTGCAAAAAAACCTATTGTTCCAGTTAATAACCAAAATGTAAGCACCATTAATGTAGTATACCCAAAATACATAAGAGTTGGAACCAATTCTGTTATTTCTAATTTTTTCATAAAATAGAAAACAGAATATGCTAAAACATACACTGCTGATCCTCCACTAACAAGAAAACTTCTCCACCACCATCTGTAATCCTATAATCAAAAAAATAAAAATTAATAAGTAATACGAATTAAACTATGCTATTAAAATGAAAATAAATTAACTTACTTCTCCACAAAGTTGAAAATATACCATAACAATTGAAATTTGCGAGCATGATATTACAAGGATACAAAATACGAGGAACAAAAAACCAAAAAGATAGTAAAATTGATTTTCCCATAAAGCTGTCAAAATGAAAAATAATTCAATAAAAACAGCACCAAAAGGTAAAACTCCAGCCATCAGAGTACTAAAAATAAATAGTTATTAAATTAATGAAAACTAAGTTATTTTTATGTATGAAATTATATGAATTTACCATAAAATAGGATTCATATACCAAAGTTGATCAGGTACTTGTCTAGGAATTTGATTTGTTCTAACTGGATGTGTAAATGGATGTTTTCGAAAGCCAAAAAAGTAACCAAGATATACAAGTGGTAATGAAATACCAAACCAAAGACAAAGTAAAGACAGCATAGTTGTAAAAGGGACAGCTCCTGAACTATTTTTTCCCCAAATGAAAAAATTTAGAAAAAAACATGTTCCGAAAACAATTCCAGGGTATAAAGTAGCTGTCTATAAAGGCAAGTCAAATTTATTATGTTAAATAGTTAATAGCTAAGAAAATTTAAATATATATGTATTTTACATTAATTTATTAATAACTATTTGTGAAATCATGAGCTTAATTTGATCTTACCAGCATTGCTGCTCTTTTCCATTCTTTTCCTCGCATTGTTTTATATAATCTAGCTGAAAAATAACCTGCTATAAGTCCTGAAAAAACGTACAGAAATATTGCACATGTACCAAGAGCTCCTCTACTCGCAGGTGAAAGCATTCCCAACATAGCAAAAACTATAATTATGGAAATGAAAAATTTAATAATAATTAATTATTTTTTTAAAACTATATTTATAAATAAATCTTCAATATATCAAAGAACTTACAAATTGTTATTAGAGTCATGAAAAATATTTGAATTCCACTTCCAATTACAGCAGCAAATAATCGTGCATTTATTGGAGGTCTAAAAACATCTCCATGAACTAGTTTCCATCCAGTTTCCTCGATTGCTTCATCTAATCCAGTAAGACTATCACTTTCACCTGCATTGTATCTAGCAATATCTCTTCTTAAGGTTCTAACAATAATCATTGTCAAAATTCCTATATAAATATATTAAAGCAATATAATTAAGAATAATAACATGCTAATATATATTTTAATTCAATTAAATATTGTATAAATAAATCTTTAGCTTTGAAAAATTATTTTAAATATTTGTTCATGCATATTCTGGTTAAATATGTTATAATTTTATGGAAATTCATAAATAATATTTTTATTAATAACTAGTATTATTTATACTCTACCTGATAGAAAACAAACAACAACTAAAGAGTTGATTATAGAGAACCAATGAATTTCTACATCACTCATTCCAAGATAAATGTCCCATCTACTCGCCCAACTGACATCAGATTCTTTCCATTCAACTGAGTATAAAAATAGTATCTTAGTGCCTTTAGGATTTACATATTGTGGATTGAATCCTTGAGGTATTTTACAAGTATTTCCTTCAAATTGTAATTGATTAAAATCTATGGAAAAAGCATCTACTTCAAAGCCCACAACTCGAAATTCATTTCTAAATAAATTTTTCAAATTTAATACAATTTACTCAAACATTATTAAAATTTATAACCTACTTACTCTCGATGTTTATGGTAACTTAATTTTAGCTTTAAATAATTATTAATAAAAACTTGTTTATTATTATTATCAATACCACCTAGTCGATATCCATGATAGACAATTGTATTGTCTTTAAAAGTTTTTTTTGTAGCTGCAGGTAAATTATCTATTAACCTAAAGAGTAATGAAAAATATTAATATAGAATAATATTATGAAAGAGTAAATATTAATTAAAAAAAATATATTTTGATCTTACAAATGAACAGTATATTCATGTTGAATTCGTTCCATAACAAGCTGTGAATCTGCTTCAGTCCAAGTCATAGGACTTAATGGAGCGTGACAAAGAAGACGACACGATATATCTTGTCCCATAAGGACTTCATATGGAGTATTAACAATTCTACAAAAATAATATAATTATAATTATTTCATTTTTATATCTTCTATAGTTTTACTTTTATTATATATACCTGTCTCCTCTCAAAATTTCTCCTAAATTTTCCGATTTATAAAATAATGTTCCATTTTTTGGTAAACAGAATTTTAAAGAATAATATTCATAAGGTAATTGTGTATGTGTACTCGTCATTTTGACAGCTTTTACATCAATTTTCTGTCCTCTTTTGAATTCTACAGGTGCAACACCTGGTACATAAAATCCTTGAACTTCAATTAACAACATTATCACTGCTAATATAGCCCATTTCCACCTTAACCTATCCTATAAAGTTAAAATGTTTCTAATAATTGTTTATATATATATATATATATATATATATATATATATATATATATATATGTATGTATGCGTGTGTGTGTAATCTATAAGTAAATAAATAAATATAATTTCAATATTTAATAAATATAATAAATAAATAAATAATTTCAAGAATTTTTAATTTATTAATAAACTTTTTTAATATTAACTTTCTTACCATTCTATAGATTATAATTTCTTATATGCGCCACCCTGCCAATTTCTTTTCCCCAAATTTTTAAACTTCAAGGTTTTCTAACAATTCTTCTAATTCTGTTTTTAAGTATGGTATTCCACGTCAAAAATGCATCTTGCAGTTGCAGTTTCTATCAGCTTTTACCATACTTTTGCAAACATGAACTATTCTATTTATTATTAATGCAATAAATAATATCTATGCCATAAATTGCACACTACAGCGTCTCCAGCCAGCATATCTCGATCACAAATTCTGTTTTGCAAAGTTTTTCTGATATATAAGTATATATATTCTAATATATATATATAACCTAATATAACAAGTATTCTATATTCCCTACCCCTCTATCCCATACTACAATTCTTCATTACCATTTCATATATATATATATATATATATATATATATATATATATATATATATATATATATATATGCGTGCGTTTGCGCGCGCGCCTATGTAGTATATGATGATACGCACCTGATCTGTTGAAT
Organism: Sycobia sp. Sy_11; assembly: GCA_018907035.1. Lineage (NCBI taxonomy): Eukaryota > Metazoa > Arthropoda > Insecta > Hymenoptera > Epichrysomallidae > Sycobia > Sycobia sp. Sy_11. The sequence continues at coordinate 53,836 of JACCIC010000022.1, read as the reverse complement.
TCATTTGAATTGCGTGCTGCGGTTTGCAGTGCAGCTGATAGCTGTACAAGACTAACACAAGAATAGACCGTGCACAAGACAGGTTGTGCACGCAATGTTGTGAGTTGTGCCTGGTTATGTATTATGTCAGTTGGTGCCAGCAGGTGCCAGATTGTGCGTTATGCTCGCGTGGTTATCAACTGCTAGATCCTAGAAGAATACTAGTTGTAGCTAGCTGCCAGGTTGTACTTGCGACTTGCCGCACAATTGCTGTACTATTTATCTAAATATATATTTTTTAAATACTTTGATGTTAAAATATAATTTTTTCTTTAATTATATTTATAAATTATTAAAAACGGTTTCTACGAATTATACAATTATAGTGACAGCTGGCGAGAAATAAATAATGTTAGCATAAAAGATAAATAAAAAATTTGGATAATTATATAAACATATATATAATAAAATCATTTTTTCTTAATAAAAGATATATTTTGTATAATCATATATTAATTTTAATTATCATATATTAATTAAACTATTAAATATACAATGAATTATCCTAAAAATATTTTCGTTAAATTTGTTCAAATTTATTGACATTTGACATGTCTAATATCTGATATTATGCGTTAACACCATGAATAAATAAATAAATGATTCTACCATGTTATAAGTGAATTTTATATGCTAATGCTTATTGAGAAAAATTAAAATATTTATTATAGATATTATTATTATTATTATTATTATTATTATTATTATTATTATTATTATTATTATTATTATTATTATTATTATTATTATTATTATTATTATTATTATTATAAAAGAAAATAAAGCAAATAGCATATTAGTTGTATTTAAAGGATATTCATAAAAAATATAAAATATTATTTAAATTTTGCGCCATTACTAAAAGCACTTAAAAGGAAGTTATACTTTTATGAAATATTTTATAATAATTTTTATTTAGAATGTATTAAATACAATTTCAAAACAATAAAAAATAATAATAATTATTAATTTAATGATATATTATCATAATTTTTTATTAAGAAAAAAAAAGTTATGCAGAAAGAAACAAGTGAATCTCTCGCTTGACGAGGCTTTTCCGAGCGAAAAAATATACTCTGTAAGGAAAATATCCTCCCACGTGGGGATCGGTTTAATTACAAATTACGTTGTTTAAATATGTGTTTCTTGCATTAATTTTTGTTTAAAAACAATGGTGCAGGTAAGTAGAGTTTATACAAACATTATCTTCGTCAGATTTAAAGTAAATTAGCAAAACAGCGAATTTTTTCTGTGAGCAGTATCGAGGCAATTTTTCGATTGTTTTTTTTTCCGCTGTCATCCATTAGTAAATAGGAAAGATGGCAGCAGATTATTGCGCTTTTTTCTCGTTCGGTAGCTGAGCCAACATTTTTCTAAAAGATCATTCCAAGTGTTGAATAAAAGCATAATGGTAAAAATTATGATTGCTAACAAATTTTTCGAGTAATTTTTAGCGCGCTTGCAATATTTAATAATACTCAATAAATTTTCGTTAATAAAATGTATTCGAGATACGGATAAATTAAGGGACTAAGCACAAGGGAATTTATGGTTGTGTTGCGACTAAATTTTCTTTTTTTACTGCATGAACTGAAAATTAACAAAATTATATTGAACATCTTTTTATGTATGAAAATTTATGTTACTATAATTTATAAACATAAAACAAATTATTCATAAATTATTGAAAGTTAAAAATATTTGTAGAATACCTACTTTAATTTTTTTTTTAAATTTCGATAAAATAATTTCACTTGTACAAAACAATGTGATTTAGTAGATTAATTGATAAATTTTAATTAATATTTAATGTTGAAACATTTATAATTTTTTTAAATTTGCTAATTTTAATTTTGTTTAAATAAACATTATTTTATATACAGTTAAAAATATTTATTTAAATTTATAAATAATACTATCTTTTGATTTATTTAGGCAATAGATGAAATGGAGCAGCGGGACCTCCCACAGGCTTTTCGCCTGTTGGGGGAAATGAATGCTAATGTTGTACAAGTTAATCAGCTAGTAGATAATATGCTTGTTCGGGTAAAAAATGGAGAAATATCAACGGATAAGGGTCTTAGTTTCCTCGAAATGAAATATCATATGCTGTTATCTTATCTTATAAATTTAACATATATTGTTTTAAGAAAATGTTCTGGAGAACGAATTGAGGGAGATCCATCAATAGATCGTTTAATTGAAATTAGAACAGTATTAGAAAAAATTAGGCCCATTGATCATAAACTTAAATATCAAATAGATAAACTTGTTAAAACTGCTGTAACAGGAACAACAAACAGTGATGATCCTATTAATTTTAAACCCAATCCTGATGCATTGATTGGAAAACTTGATGACACAGATGAAGAATCGGAAATTGAACAAAATGAGGATGAAGAGGGTATCAAACCAAGAAAGTCTGGAGTTTATATACCACCAAAACTTGCTGCTGTTCATTATGGTAAAATTAAAATTTAGAAAACATAAATAAAGTTATAGTTATCAGTAATTCTAATACTTAAACATTTATTTTAATAGCTTTATATGTTATATTTATTCTATTAATTTTTTAAATACATTATTTATTAAATATACATATTTCTTAAAAAAATTAATTTATTTTAATTTTTAAACATTTCTATATTAAATTTTTATATATTTGTAATAGATGGTGATGAAACATTGGCAGATAAGATGCGTAAAGCTGGAGAAAGAGCACGTAGGCGTGCTATATCTGGAGCTGTACTTAGAGAACTTAGAGAAGAATATTTAGATGCTCCAATTGAAGATTCAAATGATGTAGGAGAAAAACAATCAAGTTTTGGTCGTGAAAATAAAAGAAAAATTGAATATGAAGAAAATTATATGACCCGTCTTCCAGTTACTAAAGAAGAAAAACATCGTCAACGTCAAGTAACCACACTTGGAATCCTTGGAACAGAAGTTACTAATTTTGGTGGATCCTCTTCAGTTAAAAAAAGAAAAGCTGCAAAAGGAAAATCTAAAAAAAGTATGATATATTTAAAGATATTTTATATTTTTTTTATACGTACATTTTATATATTAATTGTATTATTAATTTAAATTAATAACAGGTTTTAAGAAGAAACGACGTCACTAAAAAGTAATTTATCACAATCGTCCCAGAAATTTGAAATATTGCTACTGACTATAAAGATAAATTTCTGAAATCTTACATTCGTCATTTCCTTTTGGTAAAGGAAATGCTAGTAATACTCTCGTTACTAAGTTATATTATGAATTAATAAGAAGTCTACCAATAAGAAAATACTGTTGGTCAAAAGAAAAAAGACATGACGGTAATATTATTGTGTAAGACACCTGAATGGTCGTATTTATAATTGATAGTTATTAATGGTTTTTAAACTTCAACTGTTAACAGAAAACGATTTTCAAATTATAATTATTAACTTGTCTACTTTACATAGACAAGTATTTTACTGATGCTCATTTATTTGGAGAGATGAACTCATCAGTGTTGGCAGTACAATTTTGTCTTTTAGATCTTTTAGATTAAACATTGTTTATGTTATTCTTTAATCATTTAAAATTTCTTTAACAAATAGTTGATAAAAGATGTTTCATTAGATTCACTTATTACACTTATATTATTTACGATTATTTTATAATGTAAAATATTATTTGATATTAAATTTAGATCTTTATATGTTCTTTTTTTTTGTAAGTAAAAATAATATACTTAATTATTTTAAGTCCATAAGTCAAATATGTCTGACAACACTGATTTACATATGGACGAATTTATTTCGCCAGAGTAAAAAAAGGTAAACCGATGGTGGCTTCTGGAAAAAAAGAATGTTAAAAGCCAAACAATTCTTCAAGCAAAAGAATAAAACTAGATTGAGATTTGAAGTTTTTTGAAGAAAAAAGCTGATAAACGGTGTTATCAGAGTGATAATACTGAACTAATTGTTAAAAAAGCGTAAAAATCACAAGACATTCAGAAACAAATTAATTTAGGCTACCGTCGAAAGCATTAAACTACACTTACCTTTGGAACTTCAAAAATTTCAGGACTATTAAGAATTAACGGCTAATTATTCACAATCGCATGTCTTAGGATTTTCTCGCTGTTCTAGGGTAGTAATAGTAGATACTAGATTAAGTATTATATGTATGTTTTGTTCGTGTTTCCCCTGGTAAAAATGTTGAGGCTACTAAAATTTTCACTGTGCTTTGGTTCAAAGAACTACGTTAAGTTTTTCGTTTGCGTACTTGTGCGTTGTTTTTCTTTAATTTTTAATTAAGTGCGAAAGAAGCTTATATTAAAAGTATAATCTCTAGCATTAATGTGGATGTAACAAAATTCAAAATTGATGTAAACATTTCTTAAATATTTATTTCATTTTCTGTGTTTTATTTTATATAAGAGAGAGAAAGCACGTAATATCAAAGAATAATAAAAGTGAAGGTTGTGTGATATAAAAAATACTTCATGAAAAAGAAAAATTCTATTAAAATTCGTTATCTTTTTTGGTAAAACGTTTATTTCGAAATTTTTCAGATATTAAACATCATAATAAGCTGGAAGCTTTGCAGGAATAATAATGCTAGATTTATAATCTTCCATTGAGTACAATGAATTCTAGCATTGCAATTCGTATACATTTTTCGACAAAACTTTTGGCCAATAGAACTTGATTATGTTAATGAAGTAATTTGCTATACCTTCAAATAGAAATTTAATTGCTTACACCAATTTCGCAGGCTCGATCATTCATAGTACTATATTTTTTACAAAGATGTTCATTGTTTGAGCCAATTGGTGAAGCATGATATTACCTGCATTTCTTTCTGTCCAATCTGTGACAAAGATTAAAATGTGATAAATTATTCTTGAAATAATAGTTAAAAGAATGAAGGAAGGATGATACTAACAAAATAGCACATTTGCTGGGCATTATTTATGTGCTAGCAAGCCTAATGTTGTCAGCAGCCTCTTAGTTCCGATAACGAAGATGAAATGATAAATGTCAAAAATAATTGACATCTGTTAAGAGCAAACACTTTTTTATGTCGATATAATAGATGGCTATTAATTTATAGTTATACATAAAATGTAATAAAGAAGATAGTTTCAAACTAGCTAAAAATGATGATTTCTTTATATATTAAATTTCATTTGACATTTAATAGCATTTCACTTCATAGTTGGATAATAAAAACTGAGAATTTAAGTATACCCCTCCAAAGTAACTACTATAAGTCTAAATCAATTTTTTGAGGGACAGGGTTTTGAATTTAAAGCATAACTATACATGGAAAAAGGTGCTTATTTTTACTGTGGAATATAAATTCCGTATTGAGCACATTACAATTCATTTTGTTAGTTCTCAATTGTTTGTATATTAAATAAAAATATCAATAAATTTTTGACTGAATTGTAGCAGAGTATAAGCATGATATATTATACTTATGCAATCGCACATATCCGCACAGCTACTAACTTATGTCCAAATTGGAAATAAACTAATTTTAGGAATTGGTTACTTGATTGGTTACAGACAATCTTATTAGAATTACACAAGAATAAATAAATAATTTTTTGTGTATATCTAGAGAGTTAATAGCAAGAGTTAAGATAATAGAATTGGATGGTTACTACTTCAATGGAAATGATTAAATTATTACAATGAATGTATCTCAACTGTGTTTGTTTTTTAAAGGGTCAATAAAAATTATGTCAAATCGGTAAATTATAGTTATTTATACTTAATTGTAATATTACAATACATAAAAGTTGAAAGATTCCACATTGTTATACTCAATACTTACAATCTTTCAAATGTATAACTATAAACAATGTTTTTTAATACTCTATTGAAATTGCATTCTTTATCGATTGTGTAAAACTAAAACGAACAGAGTTTTTAATTTTAAATTTCATACTGATATTATGACGTTTTTGCAATGAGGGAAAAATAAAAATAATTTATTGACTAATCAAGTGACTTAATGTATAATTTACAAAACCACTGTATTTGTTTATCATTTTCTACATATATATATATATATATATATATATATATATATATATATATATATTGTATAAAATTACTTCTCATTAATGTTTGTATTATAAATTCTTATGATCATTATTATTGTAATAATTAATACTATTATCATTGATATTGTGATTCTAATTATTGCATATTATTATTATTATTATTATTATTATTATATTTAATATTATTGTCATTATCATTATCATTATCATCATCATTATCATCATTATTATGTAGAAGGCTTCTTACTGACTGAATAAAATGTTTTAATGTCAGAATGGTGTTTTAGTTTCAACATATATATTAAAAAAATTTCTAAAATATTTTTATAGTTTTATTTACTACATTTCAATATTCATTATTAATTTTGTGGCAGTTACATATAAGTTAAATACTATATTAATTTTATTATTATAAAAATTTGAATTTGTATAAAAATACCAAACAAGGTACATGAAAACTTAAATTAGTTTGTTGTTTGCAAGTACTCGGTATTTTATGATGCATGAATTTGATAAAATAAACCTTTATAACCGATCTTTACATAATAACATTATTTTAACGTTCTGGAAATCGTAAGTACTGAAATAGGTATTCCAAAAAAAATTTTAACATATTGGTTATTTGGGTATAGCCTGTCGTAGTCTGGCATAGCCCAGAGGTCCAAAGCCAGATAAATATCTCTTCTCATGCACTTTCAGCTCAACTCTCTCTCCCCTCTCTCGCCCTCTCTCGCCCTCTCTCGCCCTCTCTCTCCCTCTCTCTCCCTCTCCCTCTCTCTCTCTCCCGCTCCGTCTCTATTTATCCGTAGGTAAAGGTACTTAGTTCTCGCGCGTTTCTCGAGCTATTGTTTTATTGCAGTTTTGCAGCTGATGGGTTGAATTGAAACTGAAGCTAAATCTAGCTGAATACATACAATTTAATACATGCTAAAACTACATACTGCCTGCAGGCTGCAGACCCTACAGTACTGCCACACTTTACCTACACTGCCAGTTTTGTGTGCCGTCGTTCTGTATTTCGCCTATTTGGTTCGGTTGTGAATGCGAGAGTTTTATTGGTGTCGTGTATATATATACGGTCGCACTCGCGCCAGGTCGCAGGGTCCACTGTGATGTGCTTTCGAATTATTTATTATGGTGGTATTCCCTCTAGTACCAGTAGTACTCCCTCTGCTATATTACCGTATTATTTGCATGAAGGATCGCGATTCGCGATATAGTCATCTAGTCCGTTGGCAAATTACGGACAAAAATTTTTTGTATTGTTAAAGAAGACTGATCTTTAACATTGTTATACGAAAGTGTGCTTTTATTTTTACAGTCTTTCTTTTCTTTCTCTGCATTAACAAAATTAGTCTGAGAAAGAGGATTTTATAATCATGCCGAAAGGGAATCACCGCCATCGCTACAGACATTTGTAAAAATAAAACATTAAGTGCACGAAATATTAAAGAAAAAAAAAATTGGACTTTATATACCCTATACCTATATCGTGCTATATATAAATTTGTGTACAAAACGCAGCATAAAACTGAAAAACTGTCAAGTTGGGAAAAATATTACTTTTGTACCTTTCGTTAGACGTACACAAAACGCATATCACATGTCATCAATTACTTCCGAAAGGTGTCGTTATCTTTTTTTATATAGGTAGTATTTAATTTTGATTATTTGTTTCATGTAATCATTATAAAAGAACAAGTTAAAAAATAAGTAAATAAGGCTACTTTATTCAGAATCGTGCAATGCAAAAAAACAAATTGAAATTTAGAATCACGATATCTTTACCTGTCTTTACCTATACGCGCCCGCGGTTTGCACACATGTGAATTGCAAATATAACATTTGCAAATTTGTATAAAGTTTTTATTTCTAGTGATGTTTATTCTTATGGATAATAGTAATTTTATATCACTATCCCGTTTGGCTTACTTTCTTTATCTTTCTAGCCTATGTTCAATTTCTTTCTGCCTTTTTTCTTAGAAATATTGTGCATAACTTATTTTGACGTGTACGTTTCATCTGTAGTTACTCTTTTTTTTCTGGTTTTGAAGTGTGCAAATAACAATAATTTGATGTAAGAAGTGAGAAAGAGACAATAAAAGAAATGTCATGATAGTATAATAATAAGCAAACAAAGAAAAAAAACCTATAGTTTATTTATTGTGATTAATTGCAAGTGATCATATGGTTCCTTTTTTTTTTAATTTATTTTTAATAAACATTCCCATATACAAACTATTCTTCAACAGAAAAGTCTTTGCTAGACGAAGAGCTTCAAATACTTTTTGTCAATGAGCAAATTGTGGGTCAAGGATTTTACCGTTGGTTTGACCACAGGAAAGTAGTATATATTTGTTAATAATAATCAAGCAAAATGAAGAGTGCTCTACCAAAAAAAGAAAGCAAAATGCGCATAAGAGCTTTTCCAGTAAGTTTTTATTTAAGTATTTATTTATTATCTTAACATTAAACGTGTTTATCCTAAAATATAAAAATAAATATATTTTATCATAGTACCCATAATAAATATATTGTATTATACTTTATACATGACAACTAAATCTTGCAATGATTAATGTATTTTATACATAACCAAAATCGTTTCAATAAATATTCAATGTTTCAAATTATATATTTATATTTACATCAATTTAATCATATATATTATTCATAATTTTATAATTTTATTTACATATAAATTTTATTTTAATAATTAAAAAAATACAAATCATACTTAAAGATAAATGTTCTTTTATCCATTTTATATCACCTTGGTAACTAATTAATAAAATATAAAATTGTTGATATTCAAATTTTATACCAAAAATACAAAAAAATTGGGTTAACATTTCTTGTTAAATTACAAGTTTGAAATGTGACAATCTGTTATAGCTGTATTTTGTAAATTTAGAATTTTATTCTATTTATTTATATAAATGTATTTATAACTGAAATATATAAATTAAAATGAGCTGGAAGGTGATATACTTACAGTCTAAGGTGTTTAATATCAGTGTTAGTTGTCAGAAAATTTAAATCTAATAATTATAAGATCAATATTCAAAGATCATTATGGATTATAATCGGTTTAGAGATTCCCATTTGCAAAATAATTCTAGAAATATATTATCTATTATCAATTCAGAATCAAAATGTTTAAAAAATCAATCAACACCTCCCTTTATGATCACAGAAAGACTTGTAAGACTGTCATTGTTTTCATAGTGTATTTTATATGGTTAGTATAACTTTTCTTTTTTCAGACATCTATGGATGAAAGGTATGTTGAAAATATCTGGGCTCTTTTGAAAAATGCAATTCAGGAAATACAGAAAAAAAATAATTCTAGCCTTAGTTTTGAAGAACTTTATCGTAATGCATATACAATGGTTCTTCATAAATATGGAGAACGACTTTATACAGGATTAAAAGAAGTTATTACTCATCATTTAGTAAACAAAGTCCGCAAAGATGTTTTAGAAGCTCTTAATAATAATTTTTTACAAACCTTAAATCAAGCATGGAATGATCATCAAACATCTATGGTTATGATCAGAGACATTCTTATGTACATGGATCGTGTTTATGTGCAACAACATAATGTGGATAATGTATTTAATTTGGGACTTATTATATTTCGTGATCAAGTATGTAAAATGTCATATTATAGTATATTTTATATTATTGTCGTAACTTTTTAAATTAACTTTACATTAAATTCATTTTTTATTTATACCATACAGTAATTTATTTATATATTAAAGTAAATTATTTTACAATGAAAACTATGTGAGTTATTTTAAAACAAATATTGTAGAATTCAAAATAATTTTAATAAATATTAACTGATTGTTTATCAGTTAATTTATTATAGGAGTCAAAAAATTATTTGATAAAAATAATTATTTTGATAACTAAAAATATAAATAGCATAGATAAAATATATATATATGTATATATATATATATATATATATATATATATATATATATATATAATTAATTATAAATAAAAATATATTAAATTATTACAAAATTTATTCAATATTCAATATTATGTTACTAACATTATTTTTTTCTTATCTTTATTCTGATCTTTTCTTTATTTTTTTTTTACACCCAAATTCTATAATTTCTTTTTTATATCTATAATATTCAATTCTTAATCCAGCATATTCTTCTAGTATTAGTTTTACAGATTATTCTTCTTTCATGCAGATTTCACATATTTGATTTTATTTTATTTGCCAGAATTTACAACTTTGTTGTAAATAAATCCCTATCCAAATAACTATATCTTTTCATTTTCTTAATATTTACATTCTCTTTATAGCATATTTTCATCTATTTTTCATGAATCCAAATTTGTGTTGCTTCCTCTATAAAGCTTGATTTATTTATTTTCTTATTTCTTTTTTGTCTGCTCTATTTTTATCTCTTTTTATTTTCCCATTGATGTATTTATCTGACTATCTATTTCCATTAAAAAACTTTTTTCACATTTCTTTTTCTTACTTCCATTCTTTTTTTTATCATACTCTAAAATTGCATTAGCAAAAAAGAAACCAAATGGTGAAATATAAATACATGTATCCATTCAATATTATCAGGTTGTCAGATATGGATGCATAAGAGACCATCTTCGAGAAACTTTATTAGGGATGGTAGCTCGTGAAAGAAGAGGTGAAATTGTTGATCGCATAGCGATAAAAAATGCTTGCCAAATGTTAATGCTTTTAGGTATTAATAGTCGTCAAGTTTACGAAGAAGACTTTGAGCGGCCTTTCTTACAACAAAGTGTAGAATTTTACAAAGTAAATAATTTTTACTAAAATTGTTAACAATTAATTATTGTTTCATATTATAATTAGATTAATTTTGTTTAGATGGAATCACAAAAATTTTTAGCAGAGAATAGTGCATCAGTATATATAAAGCAAGTAGAAGCTAGGATTACAGAAGAATCAGAAAGAGCTAAACATTATTTAGATGAATCTACAGAACCTCGAATAGTTGAAGTTGTTGAAGAAGAGTTAATAAAAAAAAATATGAAAACAATAGTTGAAGTAAAAATTTTGTCTTTCAATTATTTAATTTTTAATCACATTTTGATAAATTTAATAAATGCTAATCCTATTTTTTAGATGGAAAATAGTGGCGTTGTTCATATGCTTCAAAATTTGAGGACGGAAGATCTTGGCTGTATGTATAAACTATTCTCTAGAGTTACCGATGGCTTAAATACTGTCTGTGGCTGTGTTTCACAGTATTTAAGAGAACGAGGACGAGCATTAGTACAAGAAGAACAGGAATCGGGCACTAATGCAGTTCAATTTGTGCAAAATTTATTAAATTTAAAAGATCGTTTTGAACATTTTTTGCATTATTCATTTAGCAATGATAAACACTTTAAGCAAATGATTGCATCTGATTTTGAATATTTCCTAAATTTAAATACTAAAAGTCCTGAATATCTTTCTTTATTCATTGATGACAAGCTAAAAAAAGGTTTAAAAGGGGTAAGATTTATTTTAATCTTTTATTAAAATGAAATTATATAACATCAAAATAAAATATTTAATAAAAGATCAATCTAAACAATTTATTTGCTATATTTTTATTCTCTACACCAAAGTTATTTATAAAATAAAGATTGTTTTATATTCATTTACTAAATTTAATTAGATCTCAATATATTTTGTCTTTGGTTAAAACAATTTTATAATTACAGATGACTGAACAAGAAATTGAAGGTATTTTAGATAAAACAATGGTATTATTCAGATTCCTTCAAGAAAAAGATGTATTTGAAAGATATTATAAGCAACATTTAGCCAAGCGACTCTTACTGAATAAGTCTGTGTCTGATGATAGCGAGAAAAATATGATTTCTAAACTGAAGGTGAGTTTACTATAGATTTCGAAAGAATTATTTTCAATAGAGCGATTTTGGCGACTCGTGTCTTTAAATATGCAGAGTCAAGGAGCGTTCAACGTCGACATAAATATCCTGCTTGCTATGAGAACACTGAATCCCGATCCTCTCAAAGATTCCTTGGGTTGCACGTACCTAGTAGAATAAGACACTCTTGAGTAACATCGTACTAAATTTTTGTACTTTGATTAATATTTCTCAGAAACATTGCATGAAAAATAGATGAAAACATAGAATTACAATATTTTTACTAATTTATTCATTTCTATTTGTTTAGACTGAGTGTGGTTGTCAGTTTACTTCAAAATTGGAAGGCATGTTCAAAGATATTACAGTCAGTAATACAATTATGGAAGAATTCAAAGAACATGTAATGGCTTGCGGAGTAAGTTTAATTTTTAGCAAAAAATTTTTTTTTATTGAATTTATTTTATTGGTATCATGAATAAAATAATTAATGCTGTTTTTACAAACATTCAAATATTTTTAAGATATTTCATTTAAAAATATTAAAAATATTTTGTTGTAATTTATTCTAATTCAAAATATTTTTAGAAATATTAATTTTAATATTTTAAATTTAATTTTACAGATGACATTAAGTGGTGTCGATTTAAGTGTACGAGTTTTAACAACTGGATTCTGGCCAACTCAAGCTGCAACCCCTAAATGTAGCATGCCTTCTGCACCTCGTGATGCTTTTGATGCATTTCGCCGTTTTTATCTTGGTAAACATAGTGGTCGTCAGCTGACTTTACAACCACAATTAGGTATATTAACTATTACATTTTAAATAAATTTATATTTAATTTGATTAATGTTTTGACATAATATAAATAATATTCGTTACATAAATACTTCTTCATAGGTTCAGCAGATTTAAATGCCATTTTTTATGGACCTAGAAGAGAAGAAAGCAGTCTTACAGTTGATTGTCCATCGTCATCATCTCAAGGATTTGGAAATAACAGTAATAGCCAACGTTCTAGTGGAACTTGTATCGCGCGAAAACATATTATTCAAGTTTCCACATATCAAATGTGTGTTCTTATGCTATTTAATAATAGAGAAAGGTTAACATATGAAGAAATACAAAACGAAACAGATATACCGGAAAGAGATTTATTAAGAGCACTACAATCTCTAGCAATGGGTAAAGCAACACAGCGAGTTTTATTGAAATATCCCAGAATGAAAGAAATAGAACCATCTCATTATTTTTGCGTCAATGATAGCTTCACAAGTAAACTTCATAGGTAAGTTATTAAAAAAAAGTTAAAGTAAAACATAATAATTTATTATTTCATATTAACAGAAAAAATATTTTAATACATAGTTTTATTGATGTTATGGTTTTTATTTACAGTATTTATACAATAATCTTTTATACTAATATAATGACAGTCAGACTGCCCTTGTTCAGAATCACTGCCAAGGTATCTGAAATAAATAAATAAATAAATAATAAGTTAGTAAATTCGATAAAAATATTTATTAATTTAGTTCACAACAGTTGATAAGTAAAATTTATAATTAAACAAATATTTGTATGCATTCACTTTGTCACATAAAATATAAATAAATATAAAATAATATAATATTTTGGCGTGACAATATAAGATAATATTATATTTTGGCGTGACAATATTTTTATAAACTAATTAGTTTGCCAAATCAAATATTTATCATTAAAAATATAGAAAATTGAATTTATTTTTTTTATAAATATGATACACTGTCTTGTTTTTCCTTCAATTTTGTATTAAAAAAATTTCTATAAATAAAATAATAAATTTATGTAACACCTATAATTTACATTGATAAATTTTTATTACAGCAATTTTCAAAATTAAAATGTGTAGTAAAGTTAAGGTTATCAAATTTTTTTTGAAAACTCAAAAAACGAAAGTTTTTATTTGTAATATTAAAAAGATTAACAGTTTGTTTTTTTAATTTAAAAAAAAAAATTTATTTTATTTTTCTAGAGTGAAAATTCAAACAGTAGCAGCAAAAGGAGAATGCGAACCAGAGAGAAAGGAAACTAGAAACAAAGTTGATGAAGATAGAAAGCATGAAATAGAGGCAGCTATAGTTCGTATTATGAAAGCTCGTAAACGCTTGGCAGTAAGTTTTTATAATATAAATTTTGTTCTGAAACATTATTGCTTTAATTTTTGTATAATAAATTATTGCTTTTGTAGCATAATATATTAGTAACTGAAGTAACTGATCAATTGAGAGCGCGATTTTTACCTTCTCCAGTTATTATTAAAAAACGCATAGAAGGATTAATTGAACGAGAATATTTAGCCCGTACACCAGAAGACAGGTTTGTAAAACATTTTGTTGTAATCCTAAATTATATAATTACAATCTTATTTTTATGTACTATTACAATTCGTATAAATTTTTATAGGAAAGTCTATACGTACGTCGCATAATCCTGGTAAACAGGATTTGTACAAACATGTAAGTTAATATATATTAAATATTGCAATATCAATTCACTTATAATACTTGAAATTTTAGTATACAATAATGTTTATGTGGTTTTGCAAAACGGTATATTTTTTTCAGGAATTATCGGGTTTGGATCTTAGTAACCCATCATCATGAAGCGTTATTATAAGTTTTAAAAATAAAAAAGAACACTGTCAGTAAAATTGATTATAATAATGAATTTAAATTATTCAAAATTTGATATATGTATTTCACTATCCTTGCTTTAATCCTTTATGTTGATAGTAAATAATGATTTTAAATGTTTATCATTATTCATAACATAATTCTTGTTAGGAATGGAATGTAAATTATGTAAAAATTACTAATTTAATTGTTTTTCTTTAGAAGTATTTTTATAATTTATTTTAGTATATAATCGATTTAATATTATCAAAATCTGTTTCTAAAATAATGTTTTAAGATTTTGTAACTTTGCTTTTACTTTTACATTAATAGAATCAAAAGCAAGTATGTTTCTAATTTAATTTAAAATTTATTAGTTTAAATTAGTAGATAATAATTTAAAGTTTAATATTAGTTTGAATCAGTAAATAATATTTTAAAATTTAATATTAGTTTAAATCAGTAGATAATATTAAAAAAAATAATTTATTTTATAATTTTGGTTCTGCAATGTTAAGATTAATATTTCTTATTTCAATCTTGAACAAGACTATACAAATTAACAATTTTTTTTATTTACAAAATAAAATTTCTATTTTAACTATTTAACAACTATGTAGGTATAAATAAAAAAAAACATTGTTAAATGTCATGATATATAGAAAAATTATTTACAAATAAGCATTAAATTTGCAACTAATGCATTACTTATATAGATTACAAACAGTTCAAAATCCAAGGCCTTGATTTTCTCATGAAAGCTTGAATAATAACTACTCCAAATATAGTTTAAAGATAACGTTTTAAAAATCACTTAAAATTGCATTATAAGATATGATATTACATACTTTTATAAAGTAAGAGGGGAAGAGTTTGAGCGAGCAAATATCAAAAAGAGTGAGATACATCAAGTCAGTTCTTCAAGCATGTTCCTATATCATTAATCATTATCAGAATCGTGTATAAGTATATCGCTCAGCTATCCGAGGCGTTTGCGCCACTTTCTACCGAAAATAAGATTTTTCCACAAGTGCCACGTCTTTAACTAATACTTGTATACAAGAGTTCAGATTAAAAACAGAGAAGTCTGCGTTTGAACACCTGAAATACTCTGAAGGAAAGCAGAATTTATATTTGAGCAAGTAAACAAATTAAGAACAAGTTATACACATAATTTCCTTAATTATATGTATATTTCAAAGTAGTTTCGTTTATGCATATATGTGTAAAGGTGCGACTGTGATTATCGTGAGAGCGACAGTGTAAGAAAGTGTACGTTCCTTCTCTTTCTTGCTCATGGCTATAATGGCTGTTCCCCTCCAGTGCTGTCGAGCAGGCGCGGCTTTAATTCGAAGCGTACCTCGGTTTCATTTCGTTAAGAGCTACATCGCAGAAGCGTCGGCGTCTTCGTATACCTGGCCAACCTTGTCTAGTCATCGTTTGAATTCTCAGCCGTGGACTTCTCCAGCTTTTTTCGACGTCAGGCACTTTAGCGCGTCTTCTGCTACTATGACTAAAATAAAGGTAAAATAGAAAAATGTATATATAGATTAGACTTTTCTTGTTCGAGTAGAGGATGTACGAGGTCGATCATTTAATTATCTGGCTTATTCTTTAATCATATAGTTATGGCATGGGGTTCAATAGAAAGAGTATATAGTTAGTACACGTATTCATTCCACAATTCATTCTGTATGAAAATAACTGTTTATTCATTTGTTCCTGTTATTTTAAAGATAAAATTAATTACATGTTAGTTTTCGTTTGAAGCATTAAAAAATATTGAGCTCAAAATGTTTAATTGTCTATTAGATAACCTGAAGCTTTATGTACTTTTATGATGAACTATTTCGATAATTAAAGGGGAAAGAATTATTTAGAATCACTGGTAGACTAATATACTTATATTACTAGCTATTATCTCGCCTATTGCCAGTATGCAGTTTACAGTACATATTTATACCTGTTTTTACTTGATTAGTTACTCTCTTGCATGATCCAAGTAGAGTCAAGGCTTATACCTACTCTGTTGTGGTTCATGTTTCTTTAGTGTTAATTAAAATTCAACAGCATGAATTGCAAGAAATAATCTTAGTTTAGATCTATTTGATAAATACTTTTTCTAAACAGATCGAATTTTTTAAACTTCTTATTTTAACGATTTGCATCTCATCAAAATTCATGTTTTACATAATTAAATAATTAATTTACGGATTTTTAATAGTATTACTTTATAAATTATTTTTTATTTATTAATTTGTATTGATATTGAAGTTATTAAATTTTTAAATAAATACAATTCGGATAAATATAATTAGAATATTTAATTTATTTCATTTATAGCTTTTCTGATGTTGTACTAGTCTATATTATTAATCAGGGGTAGTAGATATCTATCTATGGCTTGCGTCTTGCGTGTATATTATCGTTGCCTACGTGATGCCGATATTGTATATATATATATATATATATATATATATATATATATATATATATATATATATATATATACATATATATATCCTATTAGGATGTAGGATTAGATAATTTTGGTATATTACATAGTTTACTTTAAAGTTTATTCACATTTTATTCATATTATTAAAATCACTTCACACTCACGCCATTTGGATACAATATAGTATTAAAATACAGTTAACAATAAAAAATTATATTCTGTTGGTTCTTAGGGTTCTTAACTTTTTGACACAGATGTCATTGATTAAGCAATCAATTTTAAATGATGCTTTCATGTATAATGTGCAACTTATTAATTATTATCATATGCACTACCTTTATTTTCTTTAATAAATTGTAATTATCATAAACTATATCAGATTTACTATTTAGATAAGATTGCTTTTTTATGAGATCAACTTAGTGGCCCATCAACGTAATTTACATGTTTTCAAATTTTATAAAATAACCTTTAAGATAATAAATTATAATGCCAGAATTATAACATGATTAACTGCCAGCAATATCATTTTATTATACAACGTTGATTTTCTTTATCTTTGGCCTTAATATAAGTTTTAATCATAAATTAAATATAAAAGTTTTAACTTATTGGAAACTTTTTTAGGCTGGACCAGTTGTGGATATTCTTGGAGATGAGATGACTCGTATCATTTGGGAACTCATAAAAGAAAAGTTAATATTCCCTTATTTAGATATTGAATTGCATACATATGATCTTGGAATTGAAAATAGAGATGCGACTGATGATAAAGTAACACTGGACTGTGCAGAAGCAATTAAGAAGTATAATGTTGGTATCAAATGTGCCACTATTACTCCTGATGAAAAGCGTGTAGAAGAATTTAAACTAAAAAAAATGTGGAAAAGTCCTAATGGAACAATAAGAAATATTTTAGGTGGTACAGTATTCAGAGAAGCAATTATTTGTAAAAATGTTCCTCGATTAGTAAGTGGTTGGGAGAAACCAATCATCATTGGTAGGCATGCTCATGCAGATCAATACAAAGCAGTTGACTTCATAATTCCTGGACCTGGAAAACTTGAAATTAGTTGGACTAGTTCATCTGGAGAGAAAATTCAACACACTGTAAATGAATTCAAGGGTGCTGGTATTGCCCAAGCTCAATTCAACACAGATGAAAGTATTCGAGCATTTGCTCATAGTTCATTCCAGTATGCCCTTTCTAGAAAATATCCTCTATACCTTTCCACTAAGAACACTATTTTAAAGCAATATGATGGCCGCTTCAAAAACATCTTTCAAGAAATCTATGAAGCCGAGTATAAATCAAAGTTTGAAGCAGTAAATCTCTGGTATGAACACAGACTCATTGATGATATGGTAGCTTATGCTATGAAATCCAATGGTGGATATGTTTGGGCTTGCAAGAATTATGATGGCGATGTCCAGTCTGATACAGTAGCTCAAGGCTATGGTTCTTTAGGTCTTATGACTTCAGTATTAATCTGCCCTGATGGTCGTACTGTAGAAGCTGAAGCTGCACATGGAACTGTCACCAGACACTATCGAATGCATCAACAGGGTAAAGAAACATCCACAAATCCTATTGCATCAATCTTTGCTTGGACACAAGGTTTGTTACACAGAGCTAAACTGGACAATAATGAACCTCTTAAGAAGTTTTCTGAGACCCTTGAAAAAGTTTGTGTTAGTACAATTGAATCTGGATTTATGACAAAAGATCTTGTTCTTTGTACAAAAAAAATTGAAGATGTCAAGAAATCAGATTATTTAAATACTTTTGAATTTTTGGATAAGCTAGCTGAAAACCTGAAGAAAAGTCTCAATGCATGACTTTATACACTTGAACATACTCATTCTGTTTGTTTACAAGCAAAGTATTGAGAACTTGGAAAATAACAATGAAATTATATAATGCTAAAATGCAAATTTTCGCTTTGGTTCACGAAAAAATTGACAAAAAACATGTGATGAATAAGAAGACTACAAGAGCATTTATAGTATACATATTTGTATACTCTGTATTGTAGATATGTATAAGCATATTTGTAATAATTAAATTATATATATATTCTTTATTTGATATAAGCTTGAAAATTAGTTTTATAATGGCGATTTTTATAATGAATTAATTGGTATTTACATTCTATAATACATATAATTTTTATATAAATATACAATGTTATTATATAGACTAATTATATTTTTCTTTATGTCTCTTTTCATTCCTTTTATAATGATCTTTTATATTCTTTCTATTAATTATTATAAATTTTGCTCTTTCGACTTATAATCATCCATCAACCAGGGGCGGATTAACGTTACATTGGGTCCAGGGCTAAAATTATAAAGGGGCCCTTTTAAGGACAGGCCGCAAACCTCTCCTAAATAAGTATAAAAATATAAACTGTATATAAATGTATATATCAACATAAGAATAACATACATTTTTTTCTATGAATTTTTTTTTTACCAAACTTTAGAAAAATTATTAATTATTTGATAAATCAAATAATGAAAAGGAGAGATCTAAATATATCTGTTTGCTGTGTTAATATTTAATATTGTTGATGCAAATAATCAGTCGTCTAATATGGTTATCGTGACCATACTTTTTATTTTTTTTGAAAACTAAAAATGACCTTTTTGACTTACAATTTGCAATGGGTATAGTCAGAGTAATATGTGCTAATATCCTATCAGTAATATAAATGTTAGAGAAAACTTGCAAAAAAAATATAAATTTAAGATCTTAATTAAACTCCTAAGATCATAAGTTTTATCATTCTTTACTTTCATTGGTTCCAAGGAAGCAAAAAGCAGCTGAAGATCGTATTGTTAAATGTGATATAAACTGTTTTAACTTTAAAGGTAAATCTTTTATATTATAAAAATAAACTTTAACTAAATATTTTACATTAATTTTTAACCTTATTGTTCCAATAAATACTAATTGAAAAATAAATCCAAGTCATTCGAAAATATGTTGATAACCTTTACTCCGTTTACAGTTGTTTACTTTTCTAATGACTTTTTAAGAAGG
Source organism: Sycobia sp. Sy_11 (assembly GCA_018907035.1). NCBI lineage: Eukaryota > Metazoa > Arthropoda > Insecta > Hymenoptera > Epichrysomallidae > Sycobia > Sycobia sp. Sy_11. Next base: position 33,676 of record JACCIC010000022.1, on the reverse strand, counting down.
AACGCTTATTTATTTTCTATAACGGAGAGGGGAGGCGAGCTAAAATGAAACTCGAGGCTATTATCCCATCCAAATCTCTTGTAATTTGGCCTTGCAATCAATATAAAAAATTGTATAATATATATTACTATGTAGATTTCGAATTCCACCCATAAATAGTCAGGTAAACATAATAATAATGATAATAATAATAAGTAAAAGCATTCAGGGTAAAATCTAATGCTCTTTAGTATTTAGATTTGGGAGGGCCTGAGGCACCATCGGTGTGGGGGCCCTCTAGTGAGGATTTTAAAATCACAAACGATACAATCTTTATAATATAATTTTTATTGCATATATAAAATAATTTATTTATCTATACGTATAGCTTTTAATAAATAAATATATATTTATATAGTACAAAATTAAATAAAAAAAAACTAATAAAGCAGTTTCGCGCTTTTGTTTCAGCAAACCTATTTAATATATCATCAATATTTATATGACGCATAATGTCAAAACGCATACTAGTCAAATGATTTAGCCGATTTTGAGTCACTAATACCCTTCAGACATTATTCACAAAATTTAATTTCGAGAACAACCTTTCTTCGGTATAATTGCTTATTATTAGAGTTAAATATGTTTTTAAAGTTAATTCAATATTTGGACAGATCTCTTGTACTCCTTTTTAAATAAACAATAAGAACAAAGCGTGTTCTCGACTAACTACAATCTCAGATTTGAATTTGAATTTGAATAATTGAGAACAAAATGTTTAAAATAAAAGAAGTTTCATTTCTAAATTTGAGTCAAAATCATCTTTATAGATATCTAGTAACCTTTTACTACTTTGTTGTATTTCAGATGAAGTTATGTTATTGAAGTTTGATAAAGAACCAAAATGTAGTTCGATATATCGTTTCATATGCTGAAATTCTTTCACCTAAAGAAGCCACAAAAGTATCGATCAAAGGTATGAATTTCAAGGTGCGAAACTTTTCAGGTGTGAATTTAACTTCTGCCGCCAAACCATAATCTAGTGGATTCATTCGTACATTTCTGCAGCGTATACTATCACGTTTTAATCTGAAATGTCAGTAAGTTTTCTATCTAGTGTTAAAACAAATCTCTTATATTTTATACAAATTCTCTCTATGATCGCATACCCTCTAAGGCTGTATTTAATAATATTTTAGGATTTTGTATAGTTTTGCTAGCATTAATCAGATTCTCAAGTACGTCTTTCCAAAATGAGGCCATGATAGCAGTTTGTAATGTATATACCTTCGGGCTGACATCGGATTTTCAACTCGTATTCATCACTATCAATAATTGATAGTAAACATTCTAAAAGTTCCGAATAGATTTTGATAAAGGCTTGATTAGCTTCAGTACGAGCAGACCACCTGGAATATTCGGTTCTTTTCGGAAACATTATTCTATCACCAATAGATCTATTCTCTTTCAAAATTTTATTAAGAAGCGCTCAACGTATATCTGATGCTGAAAAAAATACGTAAAATTCCTGTAAAAATATGAAATAATCTGTCGCATAATAATAAATCTCTTACGAAATTTAGAGAATGGGCGATACAGGGAACCTAAACAGCCTGATCATTCCTCTGCTTTATTCGAGCCTGTGAACTGTTGAATCTGCCACACATAGTTGAGGCATTGTCCTAAGATTGGCCCCTGCAATCGTTGAAATCAACGCTATTCTCTTGTAGCAATTTATTCACACCGTCAAACGAATCTATAGCTTTATGACCTTGATTTTCTAAGAATTTTATAAATCTTTCGACAGGCTTATCTCTTTCAACATATCTTAATGTTATTGTTAATTGGTTTTGATGATCCTTATCCTTGTACCATAGACAGAAATAGAATAAATTTTTACTACTTTCAAACGTCTTGTAACATTGAGCCATTAATTAGAATAAAATATTATTCATTTTAATAACCAAACGAAAATATATTTAAAAAAAAAGCATAACATAGATGTAAACATTAAAGTATATATATATTTATATATGTACATATATATATATATATATATATATATATATATATATATATACACACATACGAACACATATATATCTATATTAATTAAAGTCTTGTAGAATGAAGTAAAAATAAAAGATATAAGAAGAAAGAATAAAAATAAAACAAATATATATATATATATATATATATATATATATATATATATATATAAAGTTTTGTAGAATAAAAATCGAAATTAAAATGACTAAATTTCGTCTAGCATGTCATCATCTTATTTGGGCGAGGAAAACAACTTCGTAATACTGCCGAAATAAGACGTTGGCTTGCGCAAGATCATACGTCAGAAGCGTATGTTTTTCCGACGAAGGTCTTTTAGGTAGCGCAACATGTACATTAGCGATGCGCTAGTGTACAATTTTTAATGTTTAATTTATAGTAAAATTAATACTTTTAACAATTAAACCACATTTTTAATAAAACAAATAGTTAACACAAAAATTATAACAAATGTTTATAACAAAATTTATAAAGTTACACTAATATTAAGGCTAGATGTAAGAAAAATAAATAAAGCAATAAAATAAGCTGTAAAAACGAGGAGCAGAGAGAGGGATTGCGGATGATTATGGAAAAATCGGGTATATAAAGCCCCGATTTTTCCACAAAAATACATTCAGTCTCAGTCCAGGAAGCAGTGTCAGTTCAGTAGAAGAAGCAGCCAGTCAGGAAGTCGTATCTGTCTCTGTCTCTCTCTCTCTCTCTCTCTCTCTCTCTCTCTCTCTCTCTCTCTCTCTCTCTCTAAGTAAGTAATAAACATAATTATAGTTCAATTACTATTTTTCGTTTTTTCTTTGTCTCCTCTGTCTCATTCTTTTCCATAATCCGGGGAAGTGGCTAGTCCTCCTATATGGTAGGACTGTACATGCCCCTTTCTTTTTTTTTTACACACGAATATACACAAACATGTAGACGCACAAACTAGTGAACTGAGAAATTAAGGTTAGAGACGATTCTAATAACAAAAGCGCTGGTGCCAACCAGCCAATCAGACAGCCTCTACTTAACCGCTAATGATGACTCATCGAATTGCATGTGTGAAAAATAGAGGGTTGCGGCCTACCGATTGACGGCCGTACTAATATATCGAATGTCCGTTTACCCGTATGAACTGCATATGAGTACAACATGAGCATTTCTCGAACTGCATTGATTTTAGTTGCCTGACTAGAAGCTAATAGTATTTATTAGTTTTTCGAACAGTTATCAAACTGTAATTCTGTGAACTTTTGTTGTTCTATTCAGCTATAAACAAATAAAAAATTCTTTTTTGATAATTTTTCTAATTTAAACAGTTATAACTTATTACTTAGTAATAATATTAAGGCATAAACTCGATTGATTACTGCTTCAGCTTCAAAATCAGACATAATTAAGTCTAGAAATTAGCAGTAAAACCGAAGTTGGAATATAAATAGAGAGCACCGATTGGCATCGTGCGTAAACATACCAAATAGTTACAAAATTAATAATATCTTGAGTTCAAATAAAATTTTTTAAAATTTTCAAAAACTAGCTGATTCATAGGAAAAAATTATTCATAGGAATAAAACAAGAGGTCTAAAATGCGATTCTTGTTCGAGGTTCCTTGTCCGCAGTGTTTTAAACATTTAATTTGTTAATAACTTTTTAAAAACATTTGTACGTAAAAACTGATTTTCATAATCAGTGCATTAAAGGAGGGGTAAGGTTTTTAAACTTTTTTTGGCCATTTTTAAAATTTTTAAAATGAATATTTTATATCTCAAGAATATTGTGTCGAAATTTCAAGTTAATCCGAGCAAAACTGACAAATTTGTGAGTATTTGAACATTCGTTGCTCCAAGTACGATTTTTATTTATCCATAATTCTGCTTGACTCTTGGGACGAATGGCAGAAAGCTGCAACTTCAGATACTCTAAACTCTTTTAAACACAGCTTTACAATACTTCTTACTGAAGTTTTTAGAGCTATTAGGCCCATTCATGAGGACTTGAGTAAAGACGAACTCTTGCAGCGATGTCTTGGAGGTTTCACGCAAAATAATAATGAGAGTCCCAATCAGCTAATCTGTAAAATCTCTCCAAAATCAGTGACTGACACCTCTACAATTGTTGAAATTACAGCTAATGTAGCTGCATGTACTTTCAATGAAGGTTCTTTTGCTCTGTTAGCCATTATGAAAAAGATGAAAATCAGTATAGGGTCAAGTTCCCACGAATGGGCGCGACAAGTTGACTAGTTACGAATAAATGGAGCAGAGGAACAAGCGTCACACAACAGTAAAAAACGAAAAGTTTTACGTAGACAAATACAAAAAGATGCATGAAACCATGTAGATGAAAGCGTTTTGTTATATGGACCTGGTATTAACGATTCTATACGAACCTGAACGAATTATAAAGTTTTATTGTGAATTTTTTAGTTTACAAAACTTTTAAGCCGTTTCCTGAAAACTGCCATTTTTGAAGTCGGTGTACATCCTCACACAAAATCTACTGAACCGATCGGTTTTAAATTTTGCACTGTACATCTTTTACATAATTCATCAGGTAACGCCGTCAGTTATTTTTATTAATTCTTAATTTTACAGTAACAAATAACCCGATTTTTTATAGCAAAAATCAGATTTTTGTTTCTTAGGGCTATCAAAAATTCTAAAATTAAAAAAAAACTCGACAGTGTTACCTGAGGAAACATCTCCTTTGAAGAATGGACTTTGCTTTTTGCGATTCCGATAATTCTGTCGTGCGTAATCGTGGACACCGCAAAACAACGTTTTCTCGAGGAGCTTCCGGAGATTCACTGTCATTCGCTTAATTTTCAATACTTTTCAATGAAAATTTAGGAAAATATTGTTCAAATGATACATTATTATATGTAAATTGACTGGGTAATCCGGCTATATCTGTGTCGCGAGAAAAAATTCTTAAAAACATGCCGGTTTTATACCGAATTAACCTTCCCCCTCCCCTTAAAGTAGTCTTAGAAAACCTGGTTGACTGACTGGATTTTCATCGGCTACGAAAATTCCCTGTTACTTAGAATACAAATCGTGCGAGTATTTATTTGCCGAATAAAGCAAAATTCTGAGTAATTGATACAAATAAACTGAATGGTTTTCATTCTTTGTTCTAAAATATTTTATACATATTTCTTTATTCTAATGCCACAGGCAGAATTATTGTATTACACACAAAATTATTGTATTAAAAAAGTGATTCTTTAACAAAAAAAATTAAAAAGTTCAGCTAATATGCTCCTTCTTTTTCATTTCCAAATAAAGCGTATTAAAATGTTTTTCCGTTAAAATTTTACTAACAAATTAAACAGTTTCATAAGTAAATTTATACTGTTAAAAATCACCGAATTTCTTCTTTTCTATGAATGTATATATATATATATATATATATATATATATATATATATATATATATATATATATATATATATATATATATATATATATATATATATATATTACTAAATCTATCTAAATGTGTTACACATATGTACTATTTTTACCTTATTTAACGTCGCCCTATTTATGCTTCCAAATATCGATGCTAATCATGTAAATTATTACAGCGGTGCTGGTATCAATCGGCCGAAACTGGGATTTGAACTCCGATAACCAAGTTGCTTATATAGATTGTCTTTTGCTCTAGCGCTCGAACCATCGTAAGCCTCATCTCTTAACCTTTTTAGATCAATTGAAAATTCTATTATTATTAAAATTTCTTTAATTTAAATTAAAATTTATTACAATTATTCTATTCCATTGAAATAATCTCTTATATTATAAACTTTGCTAGACAAACAAGGACAGAGAAGAGATTCAAATATTCTATTTAAAATTTGAAAATTAAGAATGTTAAATATTATAACTAAATTATAACCATTTTTAATTATTTCCAATGGAATTAATAAAGTTATATAATACATGCAATAAAAACTACTGAATTTTTTTTTTCATACCAGTTTAATATCGTTTTTAATTATTTTTACTCGAACTACAAGTTTTTAAATTTAGTAATGAAAAATGATTTTTTCAGTTTCTGAGGGTCTCTGATGTATGGAGGCCCTGGAGCATGCGCCCTAAGTACCCATAGATAAATTCGAGGCTGGAGTCCAACCATCGATATGGCTACCACGTAGTTCTTTGAACCATCTATGACCTTGGACATTATTCTGCATTTTTAATTTTAACCCCTCAAAAATACGATTTACAACATTGCATCCTTTTTGGTATAACACCGCCGCCTTCCTATCTGAATTACATTCAGGTATACATCTTTGTAGAGCTAAAAGATCTATCTTATTTTTGCCTTTATATACCGTTAGCCGGGCTTCAGGCGAAATATATGTTGTTCTCTGGTTAAATTATTGAGAACATTTTTAGCCTCTTTGCCTAATAGTGACGTAAGACCGGGTCAATCCCAGCCTTGTATCGTAGCTGTACTGTCAGAGAATATATTTAAGCATCTGCCCTTTTTTGTGCAACGCGCCTTACCGTTGCAATCAGCGCCGCGCGGTAAAAGAATCCGCTAGAAATATAGAATCGTGCGCGCACGTGATGTACACATGCGCTTACAGATTTTAGAAAATCTGCTGCATAGTTTCATAGAAAGGCGTATCTGGACAGGAAATGAATCGGGCCCTGAGAGTCCAGGTAGTATCTCCGGCCCTTGTTCCATCCGCACGTTCGATTGACAGCGTAGTGTGAAAAGAAGGATATTTCGTTTTCGGCCGTCCACTAGAGACCATCGAAGTTGATGCGTTGAGTTTTCTTTGTTTCTGCACGTCAGTTAATAAGGTTATGTGTGTAACATTTATATCTGTATATATACTTGTGTGTGTGTGTGTATGTATGTATATTTATGCGTATTATTCGACCGAATTATTAATGCAATCGAGTATATTATTTTATTATTTATACAGCTACGTGCCGGTTACGGTTAGAGTTCTGCGTGTGTTTATTGAATAAAGGCACATCAGCGGGACGAGACGCTCGGTCTCGTGGAGATCGTTCTCTGAGGGTGTTCTCGACGGTATTGCAGCTAACTGGGTATGGCAGCATTGCACGCTTTCCTCCAAGTGGCTGTCAATGATCAAACTCTCTCAATATTCTCCATTTTGGAGCCGAGAATTTCTTTAGGGACCTGGTCCCATTCATCTTCGATTATAGCACAGAAGGTATTCCAGATCGCTTTCCGTATGGAGTATCGCTTTAGCATTTCTCCCTGATTTGCAGAACCTGAGCTTGCAGGTATGCCTGCTCCATTAAAGTGGAACGTGATCGTTCTGTGATCACTCGAGGTCCAGTGATGATGGCCTTTCTGACGGCCCATCCTGTGATGAGTGTCTCGAGATTCGTGGTGACAAGACTTTCGTCCACATTTTCTTCTCCAACTTCGTTGGAGACGGTAGCGATACTACCTGGCACATTGGCGATTCTGAGATTCCACTGCACTGTGACGTCCAACCGAAGTTGGTGCCACCCGGGTAATCTTAACGGCGATTTTAAGCCGTTATTTACCGGCAAATGCCCCCTTGTTTTTCGGCCAACGCTTGCGCGTGTTGAAGCCGGGGACACGCGGGGCAGATCGCGGATGCACTTATTTCGCGAGGGCGCGGCGACGGCTCCAATATCTCCCAAGGGTAGCAGCGGCACGCGTTCGGCCTCCCGCTATTACCTCGGGTCGTCGCGCTTATCTTTAGCGCTGTCTACGGGTCCAGCGACAGCTTTCTGTCTCCTAGACTCGTGTCTCCCGCCCTAAAAATAAGCGCACGTATCGCGGAATACAAAGGTAAAAAGAACTCGAAAAATATATATATATATATAGTGCTTACTTTTTATTTTAAAATTTTATATAGTATTACGAAAATACAAGAAATAACTTCTACGCTACGCAAACGCGACCGGCAGTCTGCTTTTCGCGGTCCAGCGGGCCCGTATTTATAGTCGGGGCGCGACGCCGCCGAAATTTTCTCCGCTGAGAAAATACATGGTGGTGGGAGAGATGAAGGGACGTTTTTTTATTATAGGAATATTATACTTCCCTTCATCTCGTACAAATATTATTATGATTGTTACTTTCTCTTTTGCTCGACAAAGACTTTTCGTATAACTACGTGGAGCGAACCTAGGCGTCGTCGTGAATTATAACTAACTTATTTAATATTTGATAAAAATATAATTATTGATTACCTATAATGCTAATATAAAATAACATACTCTTATGAACTATTACATTTTATAGTGGTGAATACGCGTTAAAAACCTGAATATTAATACTAAAAATAATAATTGTAATAATAACTACTGATAGTAATGGTAAAAATCTTAATAATAATGATCTTGGTAATAATATCAAAAGAATGATTTACAAATAAGATAAACACGATTAATAGTAATTAACGTAATAACAATAATAATAATTAAAATAATAAGGTAAACACTGATAATAATAATCAACCTTACTATAATAATGATTAAAAATAAGATAACGCTCACGATAATAACTAACTTTGTTAATAATAATAATAATTAAAAACTATAATAATAACTGTGGTTCGCAAAATATAATTAGTAGTACAGCTTTAATAATTAAAACTATCAAATAAGGTTACCATTCATGATAATAAATAAGTTTATATCATTAATAATAACAATAACAATAATAATAATTAATATTATAATAGGAGGGGGTCATAAAAGTCGCAATAGCGCGCCTTCCACTCGTTCCGAGTTTCCGCGGGGGAAGTACGATCGGTGAGGGGGGGAGGAGAGAAAGCACTTCAGCTCACGCCGCATTACGGCAGGCCCGCAGCCAGGCAGCCTCGTTTGGGCCGCATCTGGCTTTTATTGCGGTGGGGGGGCGTGTGCAGTTCGTCACTCGACGCTGTCTGCACTTTTCCAATTTCTAGGCACAGAAAAATTTTAGAATATTCTTTTTCTGTATCTTATACGCAGATATATATATATATATATATATATATATATATATTCCGTAGGCAGAGCAATCGCGATGTTGCCCAACGCTCGCCCCTTTTCTTCTTTCTTTCTCTCAATTTCTATTTTACTCTCCTCCTCGCTCAAACTCCGCGCACATTCCCGGCGCGAGAAACTACAAGGGGATGACCACTTGTGTAAATATTTACACGCACACCCGTATATACGTAGATACGTAAATGCGAATATCTATATATATGTGTATTCGTATATATATATCCGACGTCGTTGCTGGACGCAACACCCGCAACCTTAAATGGTTGGTTGGGGCTTGGAAAGATCCAAACAACCATCACGCTGAGTTGTTGTAACCATTGGTATAGTGTTGGACTCTTCTTGGTAGTTTGGTTTGTTACTCGTTCGACGGTGACAAGCATGAGTAATTTTCACGTACTGGCTGACTGAACTCTGGCTCTTCTTTCTTCTAGTTATAGGCGCTATTAATTCTACTTACAATGTTAAGGTTACAAATATCGATCGCGAATATGGTTACGGTGTATGTCCAAATAGATATATTTAATCAATTTCACGCTAGTATGCAACTTAGTACAAACATCTTAAACTATCTTAATACGCTTTACATTCATTATCGCAGTAATAATTTAGACGCTATAGGTTCGTATCAAAAAGAAGGTTTTTTTTTTATTTTTATATATATTTACGATTTTTTTTGTGTTCTGTTTTTTTTATTTTGAATATATGCATATATTCGCACGTAGATACGTACTTCGTACATCCATATATTCTTTAATTGAGACTGCCAGTTATGCTTATGTTTACGGATTATTATTAATTTTAGTTTCAACGTTTCTTGCGTCGTTATTAATATACGATATTCGCAATCTATTCGCGTGAACAATTTTTCCGCCCTTTTTATATTGTATTTTTATATTGTTTTTGCCGATGATCTCTAATATACGGAACCGACCGGAATATTGATTTGATAATTTCGCAGGTTTCGGACCGCTTAGTAAAAACACATAGTCGCCTACTCTAAATTTTACCTCTTTAATGTGACGGTCATACCGTTCTTTCGATTTTTCTTTCGATTTGATAATGTTATCGTAAACTAATTTTTTTATCCCTGTTAGTCTAACGACTAATTCTTTGACATAACCTTGATAGGTTGGAACCAAATCGGCTTCGCGAAGTTGGTCGTTTGAGGGAAGTCTAGCTAATTTACCAAAAACTACTTCAAACGGCGTATGCTTGGTACTTTCCTGTACACACGTATTGTAATTGAGCATCGCTATTTCCACCCATTCATCCCATTCGGAATCTTTTTCCGTATATTGTTTGAGAAATTCTCCTAACGCGTGATGAGACCGTTCTAGGGACCCATTAGACTGGGGGTGGAATGCAGTTGTTCTGAATTTCTTTATTCTAAATCTCTTTGCTACTCTCTGCATTAAACTACTCAAAAAATTTCTGCCTTGATCGGTAAGTATCACTTTCGGAGCACCGAAGATACAGATGCATTTCTTTATAAATGCATCAGAAATTGTGGATGCCAAAGCGTTCGGCAGCGGGACGGCTATGCCATATTTTGATAACTGATCTTGCATTGTTAGGATATACTCATTTCCGAGTCTCGTTCTTGATAATGGGCCCACTATATCGAGCGCTATTTTCTCTAATGTAGTACCCGGTTTGTCCGTAATAACCATGGGTTGTCTTGTCTTTACCCGTACGAGTTTCTTTAGTTGACAATCTATACATTGCTGAATGCGTCTTTGCACATCTGCCTTTAAGTTATCCCTGTAGTACTCTTGCCTGATACGATTGTACGTTTTAGAAACACCTCGGTGGCCGCCAATCGGCGAGTTATGGTATTCATAGAAAATTTCATCTCGACGATCAGGCGGGACAAATTTTAATGTGCCTTTACAAACTATTATCTTTATATTGGTGTCCTTAAATTCATTTTGAAAAATACTCATGACTTCGCGCCATTCTAATCCTTGAATGTCTGGCGAGTGAGCAATACTGAATTCGTCGATATTTTTATCGAGGCTAAATGTTTTTAACTCTTTACATGCATTCTGCATGTTCTCTTTTATTTTTGACAATGATTCGGGTTGGTCACCCTTAATACTCATAGCAATTAGGAACTTACGATTGCTTCGTCTGTATGGGCTTCTTCTGCGTATTGACGTTCCAGAATTTTATTCGCCTCAGCAAGTTTCCGTGCTGCTAGGTCGCAAGGTTCGCCTTTGCTATTGATAAAATATAGGATATGATCATTGCGAAATTGAATCGTTTCCTTGGTTTCCACAATTTTATTTTTGCTCTCTCTTAAACTCTTTCCTTCAACGTCAGCTTTGCTATTTTTAGTATCGTCACCTTTACTTTCGTTGTCACAATTAGAACCATTACTTTGTTCCATTACCGAACTTTCGCTACTAGAGGGATCTATGTCGCTACTGCTTTGATCCGTATTACTTTCGGATGGTAAGGTAGGTTTGCCTTTAGGTTTTCTACTTATCATTTTCGATTTATGCTGCGGGGAGTAGGATGACTCATTGTCTGATTTGCTTGTAGGCTCGCTACCTTTGTGTAAAATATCTGTTGCTTTGCTCTTTCGGACGAATGTTGGCTTATTAATTTTCGATTTATACAACTTAGTAAGTTTTTTATTCTTTTGCTTTTTCGTTAATTTGCGCGATTTGTCCTCGATAAAATTGCTCGGCTTTCCATCATCTCGAGCTTCTTTAATTGATCGTCCTTGGCGTTTACAAAGCGTTCGAACGTTATTAGTTCCTATCTGATGCGGATCTGGGGTTTCTCTTTCCCCCTGTTTAAAAATGGAAGTGTCAACCGCAGCAGTCACTCTATTAGTCCCTTGCGCTTCCGGACTGTATTTCTGGGTTTGGTTCGTAGTTTTACGTCGTTGCGGACGGCTTTCGATTGCTTCTTCTGTACCTTTCTTTATCTTATCGTTATTATTTATTTTTATATTCTGGACTTTCGATCTTCTTCGCTTCCTTCTGTTTTTTCTTAAAATTTTCTCTTTCAAATTAGCGGTATCTGCTCCCAACTTAGAAAAAGTAGCATGACTTGCTTTCTCCTTATCGAACTTTGAAAAATCTTGGACTCTCTTTGAAAACTTAGAAATATGTGGTTTCTTAATATAGCCGTTCTCTTCTCGAGATTCTTTAGGGGACCTATGACGTTCAGTTAAGGGGGAACCTGGAATTTCAGGATTTGTGAATGGTCTATCCAGATTAAAAAGCCTTTTATTTTGCGCACGAGTGACTGCGTTTACATTTTCGACAGGGTTACGAGACAATGCATCGGCGTGCACATTTGTCTTCCCCGGATTGTAAACAACCTTATAGTCGTACTCTGATAGCTTGAACCTCCATTTTATTACTCGTGTATTCAAATCTGCTGTTTTGAACCACACGAGCGGCTGGTGGTCAGTCACAAGGGTGAACGTACGTCCAAATACGTACGGCCTAAAAGTCTGCACCGAATGAAGCATAGCTAGTGCTTCCTTCTCATACACCTCGTAGCGTGTACGATACCTTGCCTCCCCTGTTACGCGTGCCCGCAACAACCTTACAAAACTTGGTTAATTGGTCGCGTCTATGATTTCTAATGCTTCATCGCAGCCTTCGAAGAACTCGCTCAGGGTGATGTTACGCCCGTCAAATATAGGCACCACCTTAAGCACGTCCTTGAGTGGGACTGATTGCGTAGGCATTGTTACGTGGGCTCGGTTATTGTCTGATATATGTATATCGGGGTTTTTAGATTCCTTCTTTTGCTTATTATCAGCCGATTTTTCCGATTGCGCGGTTGGTTCTAGGACAGAGTCTTCCAAAAGATAGATCGTTCCTTGTAACGCTCGCGGTGGAGGCTTTATTTCTACATCCTTCGGGATCTCTTTAGTTGACAAAAAAGGGTCGACGTTGTCGATATAGTCTAGGCAGAATTTACTCTTATCTGCCCGACTTCTAGTGACACGCTGTTCAGACATGCGTCTTTATTATATAGCTGGTGTCAAATTTTCGCGTTAAAATCGGTAATTATATAATAATAATAATAATTTATTAATAATTATTATATAATAATAATAGTAATAATTGAAGTTAGTAACTTATTAATTAAAAAGCATTATAACGTTACAAGATTAATGCAGGGCTAGTCAACGACCGTACCGCTTAATTAACTATATTATTAATATATTAATTAGTAATGTTTCCTCCTTTCTTAGTCGTCCAAGTTTAGCTGCCTAACGGCTTCTTCCAGGAACTCTATATCTGACTCGCTTACGGACCGTTTATTGTTCAGTTCCCTGAAAGCACGTGCAGTAATTTGCCAGGTTTTTTCCAACCAAGCTTTCAATTCCTCATTTTCTTTTTCCAGCCCCTCTACTCGCTCTTCTACGCTGGTAATTTTTCGCAACAAGAAATTGGTATTCCTATGTGTCTCCGCACAGGCCTCTTGTAATTCTTCGATATATGTACGGTTATTTCGCGACAGCGTTCCTACCATACAAAGCGCCCTGTGGTGGAAACTCACTCGCTCTTCTATAGTTTCTAACCTTTCCTCGCTCGGCGCGGGGGGGTCTGTATTTAGCCCTACCATTTAGATAACGAGAGAGCGACGGTGTATATATAGGGATAGAGAAAGGTATAAAAATAAAAACAAAAGAATTATAAACAAAACTATTAAAAAAAAAAAAATTAGTTGAAAAATTCAAAGAGAAAGATTAATGATTCAAGAGAAAAATAAATAAATAAATAAATGAATAAATAGAAAAAAATAATAGTTAAAGTAAAGGTTTAAGACAATAAAAAGATTAAAAGGAAACAAAATATTAAGAATCAAAAATGATAAATTAAACAAAGATTAAAAATTAAACGGATTAAACTTAAAATCTAGATTAAAATTATAATTAAAAGAGTTTAAAAGAAAAAAAAAATATCGTTATAAAATAAGTGAAGAAAAAAAATATTTGAAAAAAAAGGAATGAAAGTTTAGAATAAAAGTAAAAGTTGAAAAATAAAAGTTAAAATTACTAAAGATTAAAATTAATAATAGTAGTGGCAAAGTAATATTCGAATTCAGCTAAGAAAAAAAGAGAAAAAAAAATACTGTTAATAAATAAGTTAAAAAATATCAGTTTTTAACAAATATATTTAAAAAAAAGGAAGGAAAATAAAGAGAAAGAGAAAAATTAAAGTTAAAGATAATTGGTTAAAAACAAACAAAAACCGAAAGCAATAATAAAATTAATATCTAGTTAAAAGGAAAGTGGGAAGTGGAAGTGGGAAAGGGAAATATGGTACAACACACAATAAAGACGTATTTCTGGTAAATTCGTTTATTAAAAAAAAATTATATAGTGCCTATATATCTATATATATACACGTTTTAATTCAATTAATCCTCGTCGCTTTCGCTCTCGCTGTCCGAATTTAAAAATAACTTCCTCTTCCACCCCGCGAGTCTCGCACGGCTGGGTGGATCTCCTGATTCTCGGACGGGGCTTGGGGCCGGTATACCCTGCTCGGTCGCCTGATCCCCCTTTTCTCGGCTCCGTCGCTCCTCTGCGGCGCGGAGTTCTTCTTCCGTCGGTCCGCGAGGGGTCAGCGGGCAGCCAGACGGCTTTAGCCGCAGGTTCCGGATCGGCGACAACCACTTGGGCGTAGTTGCCTCGGCCGGGCTTGTCGGTGCCGCTGGCAGCGGTACGGCTTGTCGCGCTGCGGCTAGCGGCGGCGCGTCAAGAGAGAGAAATGCCGCAGCAGTGGGCGGCGGCGCAGCCAGGTGCGCTGCGCTGCGCTGCGGTAGTCGGCCGGCGGCGGCTGGCGGCGGCGCGTCAAGAGAAAGAGATGCCGCAACACCGGGCGGCGGCGGAGTCGGGTGCGCTGCGCTGCTCTGCGGTGCGACGGGCAGCGCTGATGGTAGGTCGGCGGTGAGCTTCGTTAACGTGAGCTCCGTGGATCCTTCCGTCGTCCGTCGGGTGGCTGCTGACGGCTCGCGTTGTCGCGGCCGCGGTGGTTCGACGATGGCGCCGGTTGTCACACCAGTTGCGGGGCGGATTAACTCCGCCAGCGGAGGCAAGCGCGTCAACGGGGGATATATCAGCGTCAGCGGCCGGTTAACGACCGGTTGAGGCGGTTCGGAGATCTCGAACACGCCACGCCGCGGCGGATTTCCCTGGGCGCTCGGTGCGCCTTGATCACGCCGGTAAGTACCTCCTTTTTTATTCCCGAACGCTGGGGGTGGCAGACAACGGTTTCCCGTTTTCTTGGCCGCCGCGCCGCGAGTTCTCGCAGATATCGCTCGTGAATGGGCCGATAAATTCTCTAAACCGTGTCCTCTAGTTCCCGATCCGGAACGCGGTTTAGCCCTTTTCTTTCTCGGTTTTCCTGCTCTGCTTCTAAAATTTGGCCTCGAATTAATAAACGGGTCTCCCGTTGCCGCCTCTTGTGCTCCCGATTTCTCTTCTGTTTGTAGGCTTTCCCGGCCACTAAAAAATTAGAAACAAAAAAAATGTTTAAAATTATCTCTTCGACCTACGCTTCGCTACGCGAACTGGCCTAACACTAATCAATAAACGCGAAAAAAGGAAAAATAAAAAAAGGTGTCCGCGATCTATAAACGCATCCCGGACGAGCCCCCAATTTTTTGTGACGTCCAACCGAAGTTGGTACCACCCGGGTAATCTTAACGGCGATTTTAAGCCGTTATTTACCGGCAAATTCCCCCTTGTTTTTCGGCCAACGCTTTCGCGTGTTGAAGCCAGAGACACGCGGGGCAGATCGCGGATACACTTATTTCGCGAGGGCGCGGCGCGACGCGGTGTTGTTCCGACGCTGGTTGAGGCCACTCCCGGGCGGCTCTCACCCCAGCGTGTCGGACTTGGAGCGGCGACGGCTCAAATATTCCCCAAGGATAGCAGCGGCACGCGTTCGGCCTCCCGCTATTACCTCGGGTCGTCGCGCTTATCTTTAGCGGAGTCTACGGGTCCAGCGACAGCTTTCTGTCTCCTAGACTCGTGTCTCCCACCCTAAAAATAAGCGCGCGTATCGCGGAATACAAAGGTAAAAAGAACTCGAAAAATATATATATAGTGCTTACTTTTTATTTTAAAATTTTATATAGTATTACGAAAATACAAGAAATAACTTCTACGCTACGCAAACGCGACCGGCAGTCTGCTTTTCGCGGTCCAGCGGGCCCGTATTTATAGTCGGGGCGCGACGCCGCCGAAATTTTCTCCGCTGAGAAAATACATGGTGGTGGGAGAGATGAAGGGACGTTTTTTTATTATAGGAATATTATACTTCCCTTCATCTCGTACAAATATTATTATGATTGTTACTTTCTCTTTTGCTCGACAAAGACTTTTCGTATAACTACGTGGAGCGAACCTAGGCGTCGTCGTGAATTATAACTAACTTATTTAATATTTGATAAAAATATAATTATTAAAATAATAATTATTGATTACCTATAATGCTAATATAAAATAACATACTCTTATAAACTATTACATTTTATAGTGGTGAATACGCGTTAAAAACCTGAATATTAATACTAAAAATAATAATTGTAATAATAACTACTGATTTTTTTTTTTTTTTTTTTTTTTGGGAGGAGGAGAAAAATCCTTTATGGATCCCGGAGACCGGTCCCCGGGTATGTAGGACTCACCTGTGAGGGCATACCCACTAAAAAGCTACCTCCTCAGTGCATTCCTCTCGACTGCTTCCCACAGCTCTGAAAAGAGCTGCGAGTCGGGCTCGGCAGGCGTGCACCGAGGAGACCTCCTCACAATGGCGTAAGTGCAGCCCAGGAACCGTCTATGAGGACATTACTTCTGGGCTGCGCCATCCTATTCGCCCTTGCGGGCTTACACGCCTTCTTCAATTCTTCTTTTGTGGTCCAGGATGGCTTTGCAGAAATTGCAAATCCTGGACCAATTCTCATAGTTCTCTAGCATCAGCCGAACGATATTATCAGGCCCACATGGTCCTATGTCTCTCCAGAGGCACTCCCTTTCAAGGCGAAACACCTCGCACTGAAAGAATGTGTGAAGTGCATCGTCTCGGGGAGCGCAACAGTGGGCACAGCTCGGATCCGGTACTTTCCCCATCTTGGTGAGATAGGATCGAAACCGACCGTGCCCCGATAAGAGCTGTGTGAGGTGGTAATTAACCTCTCCGTGCGACCTCTGGAGCCATGGCTTTAACTGATTGATCAGACGAGCCGTCCATCGGCCACGCGGATCCCTCTCCCAGCGCTTCTGCCATTCGTTTATCGTGACAGCTCTGGCCCGTGCAGCTGCCTCAATTCTGCCGAGAATATTCTTATTCTGGTGGACAAACTTCTTTTCTTGTGCCTGGAGATCAATGGGGGTAACACGTGCGATTACCAGCACCACCGACTCGGAGACCGTACGGTAGGAGCTCACGATACGTAATGCCCCTCTACGCTGCACTGCCGCCATTCTTTTTCTATATTTTTGGGCCATCAGTGCATCGGCCCATACCTCCGCGCCGTATAGCATGATGGATTCAGCTGTCCTTATGAGCAGACGCCGCTTGCAGGGTGCTGGACCACCAACATTGGCCATCAACCTGCTAAGTTGTGCTGTCACTCGGGCAGCTCTATCCGCCACTTTTTTTATTTGGTCCCAGAAGGTCAGCTTGGAATCAAGCGTCACCCCCAGGTACCTTACAGCTGCTTTGGTACTCACCGTCGTGTTTCTTAGTTAGGAGCACGATCTCCGTTTTCGCCGCCGCCAGTTCTAACCCATTCTTCTCCATCCATCTCTGCACTCGACGCATCACCTGGTTTAGTCGCATCTGTGCAGCGTCATAATCTCTAGCGATGATAACGGCTACTACATCATCTGCGTATCCAACCAGAAAGGTATCCTCAGGCATCTGCATCCGTAGTATTCCGTCATATGAAACGTTCCACATGTCGGCTCCGAGTACAGACCCCTGAGCCACCACGGAACTAAGTTTTTTCCTTCTCCGACCGTCCGTTGTCTCGTAAACCAAGTATCGATCCTTAAGGTTGTCATCCAATATACGAAGTATATAAGGTGGTATCCGAAAGTCTCGCTCCATGGCCCTCAAAACATTTGCCCATCCAACAGAGTTGAAGGCATTCCGAACGTCAAGGGTAGCCAGGAGGCAAACAGGTCGAGTGTAGTGATTACCCCTCTCTGTGCGCCTCGCCGCATCAACAACCTCGAGGATTGCGTCCACCGTCGCCCTGCCTCCCCGGAATCCGTACTGTCTGTCAGCTAAGCCGCCAGCAGCAGCAACAGCCCCCAGGAGTCGTAGCTTCAATAGACGCTCCATCAGCTTTCCAGCTGTATCTAACATACATAAAGGTCGATACGACGAGGGCGTCTCCGGCGGACCCTTGTCCTTGTCGATAAGCACAAGTTTCGCCACCTTCCAGCTAGAATAGAATAAACCAGCTGTCAAGCACGAATTGTACATCGACAGAAGGAGTTCTGGATGCTCCTCAACTACTATTTTCAGCACCTCTCCTGGAATTCCGTCAAGTCCTGGAGCCCTCTTATTCCGCATGGTTCTCACGGCTCTACCGAGCTCCTCTTTGCTGAAAAGAGGTACATCAAGTTCTCGTTTCGGTGGAGCTGGATCAGACCTATCAGGGTGGGTAGGGAAAAGGGTATCTACGATGTTTCGCATTGTGCCGGAGTCCAAGGTGCCCATGTTTCCATGAGCTCCCAGTTTTCCAGCAACTACCCTGTATCCCAATCCCCATGGATCCCCATCTATGTCTTCACACAGCGCCTTCCAGCATCGGCGTTTGCTGGCTTCGATCGCTCGTCGAAGGGCTTTCTTAGATAGCTTGTATTCAGCCCTCATCATAGTGATGTCATCTCCGTGTTTACAAGCTCTCTGTGACATTCGTCGTAGATGTAAACACCTACGCCTCATGTCAGCTATCTCAGCCGTCCAACAGTAAACAGGACGTCTTTTTCCACCAACCACTTTGCACGGCATCGACTCTTCGCAAGCCCGGCGTAGAATGCGCATTGTGGCGCTAGTCAACTCCTTGGCGTGCTGAATTGTCGATGAGCCATTTGGAATCCTAACAAAGCTTTGCTGACCGCGTTCAATGGCCTGTGAGAATTTCTCTCTATTTATCCCTGCAACGTTCCATCTAGGGGGCCCTCGCGAATTGTGTCCAGTGAAACCTGGCATTCTATCGCATACGCGGAATGTGATATACTGGTGATCGCTGGCTGTGTAGTCCTCGATCACCTGCCAGTCCTGGATTCGAGAGGCCAGATGTTCTGTCGCAAAGGTCACATCAGGTATAGTTTCGGCATAGCCCGGTCTCCTGAAGGTCGAAGTATTGCCTGTATTTAGAACTATTAGACCAAGTCTGGACGCTAGTTCCATGACTCTTCGACCTCTGGACTCTTCGACCTCCTCTCCGCCATGCCCCATTCTAGGGCCCTTGCATTAAAGTCACCTGCCATTACCAGCTCACCTTTCATTTCTCTGACGGTGTCTTCCAGGTCATCTAATATAACCTGGTAGTCACCTATGGATTGGTTTGGTGTAAGATAGCAACTCACATACGTGATGTGATTGCATGTTACCCAAACATAGCCATTTCCAGATCCATGATCCTCTACTTTTGTTTTTCGTGGGTCAGGAATCCAAATGGCTGCCGTTCCATAGTTATCGGTGAACCAACCTACTCCTTCTCTGTTCCGATACTGTTCGCTGATAATTAATATATCAGCATCAGTATCGTGGCAAAGCCGAAGAAGGAGGTGATCAGCTGTCCTGCTGCGATTAATATTCCCTTGCAGAATTACGACCATTTAGCCATTTTTGAGAGAGCCTCGCGAAAAGTCGGACAGGCGCCGGAACCGGCAACGTGCCGGCGTCCCTCCGATTTCGCTTCACCTTTACAGAGAAAGCATTCGGGTTCTGCGGTGCAAGACGCAACCTTGTGTTCTCTCTGTCCGCAACGATAACAACAGGCGCTACGATCAGGGCCTTTACAGCTATGGCTCCGGTGGCCATATCCTAGGCACCTGTAGCACCTCGTCATTATTTCGCGGCGGCGTACACGACAATTCACCAGGCCCACTCGCAAAAACCCGATCTTCAGCAGACGCACGGCAGCAACCTCTTCCAACACTACGATAGCAGCACGCTGTTCCGCAGTGTTGGTTTTGGTCACTCTAACCTGCAGCTCGCCACAATAATCTGGCAGTTTACTTTTGAGGGCCTCACACACCTCATCCTCCGTCACGCAGCAGTCCAGGTCTCTAACCTCTAGACTTCCTCTAGGGGTCAGCACCCTGACACAGCCACTCTGGCCAGTTGCTTCCTTGAGCACTTCAGCGACTGCCTTCCGACCTTCGGGTTTGGTATGTCTGAGTTCAATCAGCACCTCACCCGATTTGGTTTTCCGGACGGTCCTCACATCCGTGCCCAAGTCCTCCTGTTTGACCGCTCTGATGGATCTCATCACCTCAGCGTAGGATTTCCCCTGCGCTGGTTTGATGGCGATCGCATCGAGCTTTGGCCTTTTTTTTTTAATTTCTGTGCTTATTGCTTTCTTTTTTGGATGCTGAGGTTGTTCCTCAGTATTCTGCACACTTTGCTTCTTCTTACTGTTCTTTTCTTTGTTTTAACTTCTTGCCACCCTTCTTTTTTGTCCTCCTGTTCTCCCCTTTTTTTTCTCCTTAGTAAGGGAGATATCCGGGGGACTTGATGCCGGTCTCTTCGGGGTTATCTCTTCTCTCTTCTGTCTAGTTGTTGACAGGAGGCTCCCCGGTACCTTCTTTTTTGATGTTTGGTTGGCTCTTCATTGCTTTGATCATGTCCTTGAGCAGCCGAGCAAGTTGGAGAATAATCTCCAGTTCACTCGTCCGCTCAACAGACTTAATCCCGGCCTCAGCCGGCTGTCCCTCCTCCACTCCAAGGTAACTCTTTTGTTGCTTTTGGCAATCCATGGGTCAATTTTTTTTATTTCATTCCTGCAGATGGTCGGCCTCCTGGACCCTTCAACGTTGAGCTCGATAAGGCATCCCCCCAACACATGCCTGTAAGGGCTGACTCATCTCGGACCATTGTGCAGGAGTATAGTGCGCTCTGGTGCACTATTCCACCTCCGCCCTCTCGAGCTTCGCACCCCAACAACAAGGTGTTTCACTCTCTGGAGAAACATCGGAGGAAATCACACACCGAACGCGCTCGCCAAGGCCGTTTGACTAGATCTGGCTAGGATCTAGCCTCCCGTCTTGCCGTCAGCGGGAGCCAAAGATGTTTCGGGTCACCCAGCACGCAACCGGGCGTAAGCCTCGACACCCAGGATCTCCTTTTGGCAGCTCACGGGTCGCACCGCACGGCAAACACGGCGGTCTGTCATTTGTTCAAGAGTACCTCATTCTAACCTTCATTCATGTAGATTCATACATTTGCCCTCAAATATTCTAGTGAAACTCCAATGTTTGAAGTTCACTCATGCATCTATAATTACTCTGCTAGGATCCCTTTTACAGGAACGTTCGCTTACGCTCCGCATGTGTTTTCACTCCTCAAGAGATACCCGTTTATAGAGTCTCTGAGCGAGTGTGCCTTCCTTAATCTCTGTATTACTGACGAAGGTCTGTTTATAGGACCTGCAGCTTCGATCATGGTCGGCATGGAAGTCCCTATTCAGTTGCCCTTTCGGGTCTTCCAGCACATCATTGCTCCGTGCGTTAACTCATTTATTCTGGGATATACTCCAGGGATATCCGCTCACTCAAAAAATGGCAGCTATCATACTATCTTTTCGCCCTTCCATTCATTGGTAGGAGGAGGTACTCTTTTTTTAAGCCCATCACCCGATCGGCTGAGAGATGGTGAAATAGCCGATCTTCGTCAAGGTACAGACAACGGATGGGAATAATAACTACTGATAGTAATGGTAAAAATCTTAATAATAATGATCTTGGTAATAATATCAAAAGAATGATTTACAAATAAGATAAACACGATTAATAGTAATTAACGTAATAACAATAATAATAATTAAAATAATAAGGTAAACACTGATAATAATAATCAACCTTACTATAATAATGATTAAAAATAAGATAACGCTCACGATAATAACTAACTTTGTTAATAATAATAATAATAATTAAAAACTATAATAATAACTGTGGTTCGCAAAATATAATTAGTAGTAATTAACGTAATAACAATAATAATAATTAAAATAATAAGGTAAACACTGATAATAATAATCAACCTTACTATAATAATGATTAAAAATAAGATAACGCTCACGATAATAACTAACTTTGTTAATAATAATAATAATAATTAAAAACTATAATAATAACTGTGGTTCGCAAAATATAATTAGTAGTAATTAACGTAATAACAATAATAATAATTAAAATAATAAGATAAACACTGATAATAATAATCAACCTTACTATAATAATGATTAAAAATAAGATAACGCTCACGATAATAACTAACTTTGTTAATAATAATAATAATAATTAAAAACTATAATAATAACTGTGGTTCGCAAAATATAATTAGTAGTACAGCTTTAATAATTAAAACTATCAAATAAGGCTACCATTCATGATAATAAATAACTTTATATCATTAATAATAACAATAACAATAATAATAATTAATATTATAATAATAATTACGGTTCGCAAAAAGTAAGTTCTCGGGATAATAATTATAATTATTTAAAATTAGAAAATAAGGCCTCGAAGCAGGTATTATATTTTCAAATATTAATTCATTATATAAATTGCTTTTAAAATTCTTAGTTTTCTTCGTAGTGTCGTTCTCGCTGGTATTTCGTCCCAAAATTCGTTAGTGTATACAAAGGGGGAGGGGGTCATAAAAGTCGCATTAGCGCGCCTTCCACTCGTTCCGAGTTTCCGCGGGGGGAAGTACGATCGGTGAGGGGGGGAGGAGAGAAAGCACTTCAGCTCACGCCGCATTACGGCAGGCCCGCAGCCAGGCAGCCTCGTTTGGGCCGCATCTGGCTTTTATTGCGGGGGAGGGGCGTGCGCAGTTCGTCACTCGACGCTGTCTGCACTTTTCCAATTTCTAGACACAGAAAAGTTTTAGAATATTCTTTTTCTGTATCTTATACGCAGATATATATATATATATATATATATATATATATATATATATATTCCGTAGGCAGAGCAATCGCGATGTTGCCAAACGCTCGCCTCTTTTCTTCTTTCTTTCTCTCAATTTCTATTTTACTCTCCTCTTCGCTCAAACTCCGCGCACATTCCCGGCGCGAGAAACCACAAGGGGATGACCACTTGTGTAAATATTTACACGCACATCCGTATATACGTAGATACGTAAATGCGTATATCTATATATATGTGTATTCGTATATATATATATATATATATATATATATATATATATATATATATATCCGACGTCGTTGCTGGACGCAACAGCACTATACAATTTTCTAGTTCCTCCCTTTTGCGATCGGTGCGATGAGATCCCCATAAGGGGGACCTGTCATTGGAATCAACACCTATTAGCATCATCTTCGACCTTATCTCTGGAGTGACGCTGTGCGCTCTTTTAGCATTTAGCTGCGCAAAGCGCAGAAGAGGACCACTTTGATTCCTTCGTGCATTACTGGCCATAGTCCGCGGAGTATATAACACGCTCCAAAGCAGTTTTTTGTTACAGACACTTTCTGTCTATGGCATTATGATCACTTGGCCTTTTCGCCTTTTTGCACTTTATGCATTTTGGCTTTTGTTCTCTGTTTGGACATTCTTTCCAGCTATGGCTGCTAGCGGCGCAATGAGAGCAGATTAATTCGCCTTTGCAGTGCTTAGAGATCTGTCCGTATCGTTGACACTTATAGCACCAGGTGACTCTTAGGTAGTCCTGTACCCGACAGAAAAGCCATTGCACATAGATCTTCTGCAATGCAACAGTTTTTCCCTTAGGTCAGGGGTTTCTTCCACTACTCAGTTGCTCGTCTTATCTGTTCTTTTCCCTGTTTTTAAACAGGGTTTAAAGATTTCCGAAAAATATTTCTCTATGAAGGCGATGCGTTGGTTCTGGTCATATATTGCCGAGGTCAGTTCATCCGCTGACATGTTGCTTGGTATATCATATATAAATATTCTCGGCTTCAGTTTAGTTAGCGCCTTGATCTAGAAATGTTCTTGGACGCCAACTGAGAAACTTAGCTTTTCTAGGTCTGCTTGTGTGACCGTTTCCACTAAGAGTCCTCTCTTGGTTTCTCTATGGTTCCTAATCTGAACCTTTTTCTGCCTATGATTGAAGGTCCTTTGCAGGATCTCCTTCGCCTTAGAGGTGGAGGATATTTCCTCCACATTCCTAGGTTTTAGAAAAACCACTTTTGGAGGAGCCCTTATTGTTGCTTTAGCTGTATTTTTCGGAGCAACGAGCTTAGTGCTTCTTCCTGTCTTAGTAGCACTAGTTGTATTTTTGTTTTGTGACATGGTTACGGTCGCGTAGGATCGCAGGATGTCAGCTTTTATTTCAGCCTGCTCTCGCAGGGTGGTCGACATGGAGTCAGCGGTTGCAAATCTTATGGCGATTTCAGAAATTGTGACCATAAGTGCACTAAAGCTTTGCATGCTTTCTTTCCTGACTTCGTCATCCTCACATTTTTTGAATGCTGTTCGTATGATGTCGAAGTGTTCTGCGGCTAGCGCTGACACCTCAACGCATTTGACCTTAGATTCATTAGCCGCCTTGTTTTCAGTTTCTTTGTGCGGGGTTGTGCTGTTTTTACCCACACTAATTGTTTCTTGGTCCTTTAGATTGCTGAGTCCGATTGTTAGCCTCCCTGTGGTTGGTGCCATCT
Source organism: Sycobia sp. Sy_11 (assembly GCA_018907035.1). Taxonomy (NCBI): domain Eukaryota; kingdom Metazoa; phylum Arthropoda; class Insecta; order Hymenoptera; family Epichrysomallidae; genus Sycobia; species Sycobia sp. Sy_11. Next base: position 8,759 of record JACCIC010000022.1, on the reverse strand, counting down.
GGGTAGTGGAACCTCCTTTAGCTGTGCTTGCATTGCCGGTGTCCAGTGGCGACTTTTTAGTTGCGTCAGCTTTAGGTTGTTCTTTACTTTTCTCTGTCACTTTTTCTGGTTTGTCTTTAGGTGGAAGAGCCTTCATCCCCACCTTCTTTTCATGATCCTTTTTGTTATTTAACTCCCTGTCATTGCATCGGTTCCTAAGCTTTCTGTCTTCGACTAACTTTTTCTCCTCTCCTGCTATTTTAGTTTTATTTTGGTTTATTAAGGTCATCTTTTTCGTAGGCCCACCTACTGAGATCACTTTGTGGCGACCTATTTGGTGAACAAAGTTGTTTTTAAAACGGGCGATATAATTAATACTTACAAATAGTGTTTTCTTATCACAATAATAATAATTTACAAGATAAACTGTTTTATACTTGCCAAATGAATGTAATAATAATTGTAAAAAAGATAGAAAAGTGGTAAAAAGGAAAAGTTTTATTTTTTTCGTATTGAATTTCATATTTCAACCGATACAAATAGTTAACTTAGGCAATTGAATTTTAAAATTATTTATTTATTTTCAAAAATGTTAACTGAAAATTTTTAAATAATATTATTTATTTAAAAAAAATAAATAGCATAATAATTTTTTCACGCAACCATCCTATTAGGATAAACATATGTATTAGACTATTAAAAAAAGGAGAATGAAAATATAGTATGATGGAAACGCAGTTTTTCATCCCGTTTTCATATAATATTAACCTTTTTAGCCGGAAATATCTTGTGCTAACTGTAACCACTCAAATCACAGCGCACCAGTCAATGCTCTGGCCAAGAACGCTAACGTCTGCGAAATGAACGTGAGAGGGATCGATAGACATATACAGAGTGAGGCAGCAAAAGTCGGAAGGGGAATGGTATGTATACATTCGAGTAGCGTGGCCTCCTTTTTTTTATTTTCTTGAATTAAAGATCCTCCGTTCCTCTCGCGACGAATAGCAGAGATCGTAGCGACGGAGAGCGCGAGCGCGGCGCGAAAGCAAAAAGTGGAAGAAAATTACGAAGAGCGGGAGAAGCAAACTCTCGAAAGGAGCGGGCCAAGTGAATTTAAATCGAACCATTATCCATACCACTTGTCCCCCCTCCCCCCATTCGCGTTCCGAATCGCGAAATGAAAGCCTTCCGGCGTAAAGTGCCCCATTTCACGGCGCTATGCTTCTTCTGCCGCGCTATCTATATATACTCTTGCTCGTTCTCGCTCTTACTCTTATCTATATACGTATATTGTGCATCTCACGCTCTTTCTCTCTCCTTTGCTTAAGACACCTGATAACAATGTACTTTTTTACAGATAAATTTTGATAAAAAAAATTAAAATTTTTCACCGATACGACATGTTTACTTGGTTGCGGAACTGTTTCGTCAAGCTCTTTCACGTCTCACCGACCTCCGTTCGAATTTTCCCTTTTCTCATTTTCGTCTAGCGAGTTCCTCATCGTCCTTAACCTCCCTGTAAAGTATGTGTCACGCTTTTAATACTTCAAAATACTGCGTTTTCTTAATTCTACCTTACTGCTCTGTATATCCTTCAGTATATCGAATTTTCTTTTTCGTTTCAATTTAACTTTTTTCTTATGGCTTTATGTCACCTTTATTATTGATTTTAACTTGATCATCAATAGTATTTTTACATAATTTAATAGATGCAACATTGAATCCTGATTGGGTATAATACTACATAATAATACTATGTTTTTGTTATTCAATTAAAAGAAAAGAGTTTTAATATTAAAAATTGTTAAACGATATATTATAATTTTTATTCTTCTTACGATTTAGTAAAACACTTGGACTATATAGTTCCTGAATATTTTTATCCACAAAACTTTTGAATATTTGTAATAATAGTAAAACAGATTATAAACAATCTACTAAAATTACTAATGCGAAGAACAAAACTACTTCATACTTTAATAGCTTGCCTACCATTTATTATTTTTATTGCCGTAGTTTTCAATTATCTGTCTCAGGGACGAAAATTTTCTTCACATTCGGTAATACATTAAGTAATACGGTGTATATAAGTTACTAGGTTATACGTATGATAATACGATTGATTTCGGTTTAGGTAAAATAAATTAAATCGCCACTATCGAGTAGATCCCTTAACGAGTTTATGTATCGCTTAATTAACCTCGTAATCCACTAAGCGAAATATGAAATTCGTGCAGTTGATAATCTTAATCAATAATGTCTAAATTGTTTCCGGGCTACGCTGCTGAAATAATGAAGAAATATTCTAACTGAAGTATCAGATGTGTTAGAAGTGTTAGAAGCTTTTTCGACTTTGATATCTCACTAGTGAAAGAAAATTAAGGGATATTTATACATGGAGCGAGTCAAGTGCAAATAGGCCGATGAATTATTTAATATTTGACTCACTTTATTTCTAGTGCAGGATTCAATGTGTGCTACAATTGCTAGATTGTTAGAAGTTCTTAACACATATGTATTTTTAAGAATTTTATAAAAGTTTATTGTTTTAATATACTTAAATCAACTTAAATATACTCGATATTCTCTTAAATTGAAGAATTTCACGATAAAGATATTTAATTTTTTTATATTATTTGATCTCGCTATACGTTTATGCCTCAAAAAAGAAGATGCTAAATAAACAACGACGGAGATTGGCTATGTATTTGTAAAAAAATTAAGTGATGTAAAATATTAGGGAAGTGTCAATCATCCGCGGTGCGTTCATGAACTCGAGACTCTTATCGAGTCACCGGTGGCCTCCGAGATTTCATTTGATATCATGAAAAAATGAATCTTGTAAGATTTGAGGATCGTTCTCATGTTACCTCAATATAATATAGTATTATTTAAAAAACTAGACTTTCCTCCATTTGAAACGGATATGCTGTGAAATCCGGCACATTTATTTTTAATGTCAATCGATCAATATATCTAAGATTCGAACCGAATTTAAAAAAATATTAATATTGTACTAATATTTTGTTCTAATATAGAATCATTAGAAATTTTTTGCTTGATATGGTATTCTTTTTTCAATTCCAGTGCAAAAATTATGGATTTTAGTTAAAAAAAAAATTTCTGACTTCCAATAAATATCCAATTAAAATCTAATTTCGTTAATAAGAAAGTAGTACTATATCTTAAGAATGAGGGAGCGTTAAATTTTAAAACTTCACAAGATTTTTTTTACGTTCACATTACATTACTTATTTTCATTTTTATTAAAGCCAGACTGAGCTTGATCCATTGATGTCGAAGAAAATAAAATTGAGCTATAAATAAAAAATGACTATGATTGCAAAATAGCTAAAATTTTCAGCCATGAGAAGATATGTCAAAAGTAGGACACTTATAAGTATTTCACAAACGCATTATTTTTAAATCACTTATAATTTTTAATTCAAAAAAAGTTTCACCGTCTGTTAAAATAGGAAACACAGAGTGTATGAGAACTTTTGAGATTGACTTATCTTTTGAACGCCAACGTCGAACTTTCGTCTTTGGCGCAAATAAAACTTTTTATTTTTATTTGTTTTTTTCTCCCTGTCGATACCATCTCGTCTTTCTCGGCTTCGTAGTTTTTCAAACAAAAAAGCTGAGGAAAAAGATTAGGGCAGACCAAAAAATAGAAACTGAATGCAATTTACGGATGAAAAAAGGAAAAATTACAGATAGCTCAAAACTGGAGTTAAAGCACGAAAGGGGGATAATGTAGGATTAACAAAGGTGTCCTGGTAATTTTGAACTTTAAAGACACAAATAATATAAATAATATAAAATTTATAATAATAGTTATAGATATATACGTATGTGTAGAATTTTATTCTAAAATTAAGTTTAGTTTCCGACTAATGCTTCTTTATCTCCAGTACGGATCAAGTTGAAAAATCTGATTAAATAATTATGGCTATGTATTCTCTTATTATGTAGCTACACAATAGCATGTAAGATAAGTTCAATTATAGAGAGGAATTCTATGGTTAGAAACTAATAAAAATTTCTATTACAATTTTTAAAAACATTAGCTAGAATTATTCGGTGTAAGTTTCAATTTTTTGTGCAGGAATTTAATCTTGATATGTAAAAAACCAATCGGCCAAAAGATAACCATTTATTAACATTAATAAGTACCTCCAGATATTTCTTTTTTTTAATATATAATTTAATTCATCTTTTTAAATATAAATTAATAAATATATTTGTAAACTACAATTAAAAAATGTGGAGTACGGTTCGTGTTACAGTATTTCTACAAAATGTTTTGTATAAAGAGAACAAATAAGAACGTCGAAACAGATTGAAGATCGAAGTTCCAAGCTTTTCCGTACTTCCACTAATACATGCATAAGAAGTAAGTTCAAACTTAGAGCAACTGTATTCGTATAACGAAGTTGCTTCATAAATTATAGTTGAGATATCAATAAGTACATACAGTAATGATTAAATTTTTGAATAAATATAAGGTACTAAGAATTAAATGCAATAATAGTTAGTAATCTTTATAAATTAAAATTTTAATTTTTATTCTAAATCTTTCTTTAAACATTATCCAAAAAGAACGACGTGGCTGCAGTAACTTCTTAGCTCCTTTGGATACTGTGTAATGAGTACCCTTCACCCTCACGTTCTAATTATTATATTAAATGATCAAATTTTCCTACATCCATTTGAATTATACCAATTCAAACGCCTCTGCAAATGTTTCACTATTCCGAGCTAAAGTTCTCTTGAGATTACTACACAACCTCCATTCGAACACGTCATTGTTCCTCTAATGGTCGCAGGTTGTGTAAAAACAACATTCTTCACGTAGTCGCACAGGTAGTAATCAGGAGATATCATGTCTGGCGAGCTCAGTGGTCGGTTTCTTGAACCTCCTCGGCCTACTCTATTTACCTGCGACCTCTCATTACAATTGCAAGAAATGTACGTACTACTGTTATATAACGAGATGCTTTATATGATATTATAAAAATTCCATTTTTTTTCTTAATTTGAGTGAGAGCTTGACAAGGGGATTACACGATAGCCGGAAAACAAGTTATATCCAACTTGTTACAATGTATTAAATGTAACAAAAAATGAATGCCTAAAGAAATCCATAAATAAATGTATGTAATGTTCATGACCTTTTTTCAATATGCACATCGTGTTTTATTGTTAATCGAAAACTTTCGACTCCGTAATTTCAACCGAAGAATAATGACCAGAAGAGTGTCAAAACAATAGTATTTTAACATGCAAAAAAGTGTCGTATCGAATTAAAAGGATTGTTCGATGAAGGTTCGTGACAAACGCAACAAGAGCTTACATTAAAATTAAAAGTTATTCGCCCAGCTATTTCAAAGCGATCGTATGCGTTGGGGAATGACTCAAAAGTAGTTTCGCTCATATGAAAATATAAAAAACAAGTTATTTGATTTATGGATGTCCTTAAGGACGAGCATTTTTACCGTCAATTATGTATTCGAACTATACTAGAAAGATGGGAAAAAATTGTAGCAAGTGATGATGAGCAATATACTTTGAATGATTCATTTGCAAACATGTTTTTAACAATAAAGTTGCATTTTGAATCGAGGACAAATTGCAAGTCGTATCAATACATACACGCGCGCATGCAAACTATTTGTATATATATAATATATATATATATATATATATATATATATATATATATATATACAATTTCAATAGTATATGCGATATACAGATTTAGTGACGCATATAAATCGGATCTTCGCGAAATTCGGAGGCAGCATTGAAGCCGCGCCTTGCTTAATACCGGGTGTTAACCGAGCTGCATCGCGCGGCAGCTCCGAGCTGTGTCTGTGCGGTGAACCGATGCCCGCACAGTCCTATAACTTTTGCCCGACCGCTCGATAGATGACGATGCTGGCAATCAAGTCGAGGATGGTGATGCTTACGGGGCGTTAAAGCTCTTGCGTCGACTTTCCACAGGTGGAAAACTATGTATATAAGTATACGTGGTTTTTATCTTAAATTATCGGAAATTCATCACTTAACTCGATTACTGTTACGGGCAACGTATTTCTTCATTGAAAAAGCTCTTGCCGAATATTACAACTGCGCGTATTTACTGTTATATGTTTGCATTATGCTACAGTTATTTTTAGATCATGCTTATTAAAAATATTAATTGATAGTTTTAGTTTGTTTAAGCTATATAATTAATTATTTTAGAAGCTGAATACAATTTTCTACAAACACAATTTTTTAAATAAATGTGTAAATATCTATAGATATGATATATGTCATGTTCTTTGAAATGATTTTTGCTTTTTGTATATTGATATTTCGAAAAATTTATAACAATATTGGAAAAATTGTTTATTCCATCACTTTTATCTAAATCGATGCTTGATTTATCTCGCAAGGCAGTTTACGCCCGAGCGATACTTTGCAGCACGAGAGCCGTAAAATTCCGATAAACTTGTGGTTTTCAGGCTGTATTAAGAAAAATCACATTGCAGATTTCTATTTTGGCTTGCGGAACCGAAACAATCCGTTCCTGAAGGATCGAGTCAATGCACATCAATTTTTGAACGGAGGAAAGCTTTAAAACCACACAGTGGTAAATTTTTAGTATTTAACTTTCAAAATTGTACATTTCGTCAAAGAAAAGAGATAATGTGCGACTGATACAATAAATTGAAGATGAAATAATATTGAATAAAGAAAAAGTATTTAGAAGAAACACCAAAATTAGTAAACATACAAATATAACTTATTAATTTAAAATTATTAAACATACAAAATATAATGAAAACAATTTTTTTTGTTTTTTTGTGAAAAACAGGTTCAATTAGGGGCATATAATGCCTCGTAAATAAACGATATGTGAAATATCAATATATTAAACAGGTGGTGAATTACGAGGGCAAAAAGTTTTGATAAATAGAACGCGTTAAAATTAAAAAATCAAAAAATGCATAGATATAGATAAAATTTGGCGCGTACATTAAAATGACTGATCCTATAAACACTTATCATTTATTTACGTATGTTTTTCAGGCCACACGATCTAGCCTCTATTCGACATTACTTCGTCATCAATTTCACGCGTATTTTCTACCTTTCGAGTCACGAAATATATACGACTACGAAATTCAAATGCTCAAATATTCGCTCTGTGAGTAAAACTGCCGGGTTTTGGCCACGTCATAGGGGCCTTTAACGTGATAGCGGGAGGGGGGAGAGGGAATATTTAGAAATTATCTTACCGAACGTATGTTCAATCTTAATAAAAAATACTGTATTTAAATTATATAAACATAATTAAAGCAATATGCACCACAAACAATTTAATGTAATTAACATTTACATAATTTTCATATAAATTTTTATATAAATATATATAATATTTTAATTTTAATATAATTTTTATTTTTATTTGCTCGTAAAATTTTGAGCAACTAGAAGAATTGAAACTTAATCTGACACAAATTTCAGGTTTGACCGTTCTATTGAGAGACAATTTCTTTGGTCCAACCATAAATTATTCATTCTAATGAAAATCGGTTCTACATATGCGTTGCCGCATGGAAGAGCAAGTACATTTTGTACCATATTATATGCGAATATTTTAACGCACCGAACATTGAAAGCTACAAAAACAGATAAAGAAGAATTGATTTTAATTCTATAAATATTGATATAAATATAATTGATTATATCCTATAATTTTTTTCGTAGATAACATTAATTGTATAAAATTAATAATCTTTAATCTAAAAAAATTCAAATTTTCGAAATCCTCAAAAAAAGCGTTTTTTTTTGTACGGTATCGATTCAAAAAGCAGCCAGCTGGCAGCCCTAACTGTGGACTGTTAGGCTACAGTCAATACTAGCAGGCCACAATTATCACAGTTACTGAAGAGATGCTATTATTTATTTTGTTTCACTCTTGGATACATAAGTATGAATTTTGTTAATTATTATGTGAATTTAAGAAATTAGAAAAGTATAGGTGAGCAATTAAAAAGTAGCCATACGAAAAAATGAGAGCTGTATTCCTCTGCTTGCGCTTGAATGAACGGAATATTTGAAAAACTGGGGGGGGGGGGTTATTAAACGTATTGATCACACGTATGAGTCAGTCATAAAAAGTTTTTCTGAAAGAATCATTGGACGTATGATTGTACAATCAAATAGTTTTTATAATATTAATTATCAACATTTATTGTAATTCACTGATGGTAATATTAAAAATTCGTAAAGATTTTAAAAATATTACATATATTTATACGCATATTCCATTTTAAAAAACCAGTGTTTATTTTATTTTGTTTTGCCCTAATAAATAATGCTATTGTTTGAAATCACCGGTATGTAAAATTGAATACTAAAGGCTAAAGTCCGTCTAATTTATGTATACTTTCCAAAAAAATCCTGAAAAAGTTTGATATAAGAATATAGATATATCATGTTTTGAAACTTTTGTATAACACGGATTATATTATTATTAATAATAAAAATGTACTGTAAGAAACGTAGTTTCTTGCTTTTAATAATGAAAGAATAAAAAGGTAAAAAGGTCGAATTAATCAAAGATTTTTTAATTCTTTCATGACTTTATACGTTTCAGATGAAGGTGAAAATCCCTTTTCACATTAGATTTAAAACTCGCGTTAATTATAGTATGATTGCAGCACATATATATACATATACGTATCTACTTAATTGTATAGTTCAAAGCGGTGCCCACCGCGGAA